>NQII01001455.1:381400-409701 GCA_002778355.1 Clitarchus hookeri
TGAGCACAAATGAATAAGAGAAAGGTTATTGTGTGAGAGAAAGTGGAGACCGGCTACTCCGTGCTGTGTCACTGGGAGACACCTGGTGGGAATAAATTGTAACCTAGATCGATAAATGATCTATGATAATTGATCAGTTATCGACCTATGGTAAAATTTATTAAATTACTAATATCGCTATAAAAAATAAGAGTTGGTGGTAGAAGGGTGAAAATTTAGGAGGGTATGTATTTTTTGATGCCACATCATAAAAAATAAAAAATAAAATTTTTGTTCAAACAATAAAAAAAAATTGTTTGGGGGTGGCCGCCTTTATTACTTAGGGGTGTAAAAAATAGATATAAATCGATTCTCAGACCTAACAAGTATACATAAAAAATTTCATAAAAACGGTCCAGCCGTTTCGGAGGAGTTCAGTGACTAACACTGTGACGGGAGAATTTTATATATTATATATATATATATAAATATTGTTAGTATTCATGGGTTGGTTGATGCCAACTTGTAAGTATTCATGGGTTGGTTGGTCGGTGACAGTGTATAACTTGTAAGTATTCATGGGTTTGGTTGGTGCCTGTGTATAACTTGTAAGTATTCATATATTCCACTACAATCTGATTTGTTTATCTTGCTAATGTCATCATAATGANCCTGTGTATAACTTGTAAGTATTCATATATTCCACTACAATCTGATTTGTTTATCTTGCTAATGTCATCATAATGATGTACAAAAAAAATATATTATATGTGGATTAATTGTCTAAGTATGACAAGTTACATTACTTGTAAGGTGCTGCCCCGTCCTCCCATTTACCATCTGCATGGTTATGCCATGCAGTCAGACCCTGGACTTGGAACCGGCAGTACGCTATTCCTACAACANCCATTTACCATCTGCATGGTTATGCCATGCAGTCAGACCCTGGACTTGGAACCGGCAGTACGCTATTCCTACAACACTATCAATACGTATATATAAATATATAAAAATTGGTAACGTCATAGACATAGCGAACTGGTAGGTTGCGGAGCAGCAAGAGGAAAAACAATGAAGCGAATGCTTCAACAATGGGAAAACAGAAATATACAGATGGGAAACTACAGTATGATACCGAAGACTTGGGTGTGATGCCAACACACACAGTGCGATGGAGGGGTGCGGAGAACAGTCAAATGAACAATAATATGAATATTACAGTAGTAGAGATGGAAACCATACACAAGACAAAGTAGAATGCTATAATCTAGTACATAAGCTTGACAAGTGCTTGCCGACGGTGACTCTACACATGAATACAGGGAGTAATTGAAACATACAAAATAAAGATAAACAATATGCACTGAAAATGTACAGCTATTAGCATGTGTGGAAAAAAAGGGAATGCATGAATGGTATACCTGGCAAGACTACTACTTGTGTGTGCTCCAGTATACCTCAGTAAAAAAACACGTACAGGATGTGCTGGTAACATGCCTGGCAAGACTACGTGCATGCTACCATCCAGTATACCTGGCAAGTCGAAAATTGCAACGCTTGCGCGAGCTATAGTACACTGAATCAGAATGCGAAGGCTAATATTTGTATACCTGACAAGCTCTCCAGGCTTGCATATGCTCCGGTATACTGAAGGAATAAAAACCGATAATCTACCTGACAATGCTAGAAACTAGCCTCCTGAACGAGTTACAACAGACTATCAGCCAGCATACCTGACAAGCCTGCAACACACTTGCATTAGCTACATCATGCTTATCGAGAAATATGACTACCAAAACCTTCGGCCATGAACATGACAGGCGGAATACGAAGACGTCTGTACGTGCTACAGTACATGCCGGGAGAAAAAGTACTCTCTCTGCCAACACAGAGCTGTTTTTCGTATTAGGCCTGATAGCCATAGGGGACGGTATGTATGCCATCATCCAGGACTTTCCGCTTATCGTCCATCCATGAAAAAGCCAGTTTGGTTGATTGCTCTGTGTAAAATGTGTAATGGTACGACCTAATACCTGCGACCTGTACACTCATGCTGCGCTGGGCCAAAAGGATGTGCTGATAATCGTCGAACGTTATCGTCTTTTCAACTACGCACCCTTGTATACCCTTCGCGCGTTTCACTACCATATTCAGGCAGCGGTACGCATACAGTTTTGCCCTCAATCCGACAAACTAAACCATTTCGTTACCCGCACATTCATCCTTGAATTTCCCAATCACCTTAGAATTGGTAGGTGAGTAACAAAGATGAGTGGTTGGGTAGGCGCTGGTGTCGAACTCCGACATGAGTGTCGGGTTAATGGCGAGTTCGCTGTTGAAGTTAGGGCTGACAATCTCCATTACAAAGCTATCAGTATCCATGTAAAGGAGGTTTAACATGCCCCCATTNTGTTGAAGTTAGGGCTGACAATCTCCATTACAAAGCTATCAGTATCCATGTAAAGGAGGTTTAACATGCCCCCATACCGCGCTCGCATTAGATCGAAGTAATAATTGTACATGAGTGTTTTTGACAGGTCGAGTACGGCAAACCCAGCATATATGGGATTGCCAAACACAATGCACTCTTGGCATAATTTGACCAGGGACAATGACTCATCGTAAATAGTCCTGCATTTAAATGCCGGCTTTGAGATGAGCTTCTTCGCCCGAAGTTCTCTAAACACGAGTTCCATACACTGTTGTTTATGCTTATTCTCCATAAGTTTGNTGTTGAAGTTAGGGCTGACAATCTCCATTACAAAGCTATCAGTATCCATGTAAAGGAGGTTTAACATGCCCCCATTCCGCGCTCGCATTAGATCGAAGTAAAAATTGTACATGAGTGTTTTTGACAGGTCGAGTACGGCAAACCCAGCATATATGGGATTGCCAAACACAATGCACTCTTGGCATAATTTGACCAGGGACAATGACTCATCGTAAATAGTCCTGCATTTAAATGCCGGCTTTGCGATGAGCTTCTTCGCCCGAAGTTCTCTAAACACGAGTTCCATACACTGTTGTTTATGCTTATTCTCCATAAGTTTGCCATACGTTGCGTTATTCATTAATTTGTAAAAGTTCTTCTCGAAAGCGTTTGCGGCAGCCTGACATTTCTCCGTATTTAAATCTATATAAGGCTGAAGCCACAGCTTCTGCAGGAATTGAAGGACTCGGTGAACAGCTTCCAGCCGTAACCCATGACCCAATGCTTGCTTAAAAGTAATGTAATGTACGATATAATGACTCTTGCTCTCCAATGTCGTCATGAGTTTAGTTTTTTTGGACCCGGGGGACACTCGTTCACTGGCAATAATGAAAGATCCATATGCTCTTCGTGAAGAGCGCAAGGGTATTCTACGTCTACCTCCATTATGTAGCCGACATATCCGTCGTCCGGAACGCTCATCACATCGATGTTTGTGCTGGTCCATTCAAAACCGCCATATGGGAGCGGCAGGGACATTGCCCACCCGTTTAAGTTATTGGCATCTACATACTGCAGGTAGGTAGATGGCTTGTCGGCATCATACATCTCTGGTATATGCCTATCATTGGCAACTGCGTGCCGCTTAACACATTGAGCCACCCCTCCCCAGATGCCAGCCTCAATAAACAGGTGTGTATCATAGTAGCAGAGCAAATCTAATTCCACCTGTATCTTGCGCAACATCGCATAAAACGAGAACCCAGGCACGCTGACATAGCGCACACAGTCGAGACTGTATGTTTGTAGACAGAACCCCCGGAAATTCTCGAAGACATCGCACAGAATCAGCAGGTTCATCTACAAGTAGAGCGCAGAATAGTCCTGGAGAGAATGGCAGCCGAACACAGACTAGACGGTTTGTGAGTACTGGTAGTCCTCGACACTGACATTCCTCCCAGTCAACCTATTGTAGAATTACTCTATAGCTGGAAATTTAGGTTCGGTGAGCTTCTCCCACGAACTAACATAATCGTTGGGGAAGACACTTTTCCAGGTTACCAGCTCTAGCTCGTGCTCTGCTGTGAAGAAACGAGGTGTTGTATGGAATTCACCGGACGGCAGATTCTAAGCGAGTGTTGCCAGGCTGGCAGACATGAACCTATATGTATCAATGAACTATATAGTGAACTTGTAGCCCAAACTGTTACTGAAGGTGATGAGTTTCTCCTCGGTATGCGGAATAATAAATATGACCTGGGTATCATATCCTAGTTGCTTAATTATGAAATTGGCATCATATGTTAAGTTATGGAAGAGTATCGGCAGTCTCTGGAGGCGGCGAAGAAGCTTGTTGCAGTTATTACATGACGCCCAGATAAAACTGCCGGTAAATTGATCATGGTCATGCACCTTTTGGTTGCTGTCGGTGAACATGCCAGAACAGTGGCAGCAGGTAGTGGCTAAAGCGTAGTCAGCCTGTTCCTCGTGCATTAGTGGGTGCATAGGTTCAGACTGGCTATATATGTCTTCAACCAGGTGCCCTATCCTAACCACCTTTTCCATAAAGTGTTTCGACTCACCTTCGCCCATGTAAACAGTTACACCCGGGGGTATGCTGGTCGTCTTATAGGCGGGGATAATTCAATTATCAACCTTAATGTATATGCCATATGAAAAGGGCTAGTGTTTTTGGTACCTATAAGTGTAGGATGCGTCCAGGTTCGGCTGACACTTTTGTACAGGCACAAGCATGGCCTCGAAGTCTGCATATACTATGATAGGTACCTTGTCGCTGTTCTGGTAATTTTTTAATTTGAGCACAGGTGGCCTGCCATACCTGTTCGTCTGTGGCATGTCTGCACGAACAGCGGTATTGTTATTGCAATACATCCTGTGCTCAGTCAGAGTTTCGGCACCCGTCAGCCCTCTTACACTCAGTCGATTATCATATGTTTTAAAATGTTTACAGATATTAACAACATGTTCATGACCAGTCACCTTGGAGCTTACCATTGGCGAGAAATTCGAGGCGTAGCAATAATACGAGTTCTGGTCCTCTGCTGTGGTGATCAGCAGTAAATCAAAGTGTTGGGTCAGTTGTACATCAGTCACCCATATTAGCACTATTGATGTATTCTCGTCATTGAATGCGTATATGTTAATGCTGACCCCCGGATTGGGTATCTCAAAAGCCGGTATTTGACGTAGAGGGATGGGAAAATCTACAGTTGAAAAATCAAAGCACGTTTCCAGCTTGGTGTATCACTTGATGACTCGCTGCGAATCACTCCCCTCTACAAAACGTGCCAGTATAGCCCATTTAAAACACTGTTGTTCGCCGATGTTGTGCAGGTTGATAATTGCTCTTTTCTCAGAAAAACTAACAGGCAATGGGATATACGAGGAGGCCCTAAGAGGGTAGAGCTTGTTTACACATAACTGGACTCGTTTCACGGCAGTGAGAGTTCAGCTGCTACCCTTCCCCATATAGTCAGTCTCCTCAAAGGAGATCTTTGCAATGGCTGCCAACACAGACACCTCTATGTCGGCTACATTAAAGAGAGGCACATTTTTCGTCTTAAATGCACGACGATCCTCCTCGTTCTCGTGAAGTACTGGTTTCCCATACACACACTCTAGAAATATATTAAACTTGACCGCCCCCTGTGTCTCGATTTCCTGCTGTAATTGGCCAATGATATTAGGT
Source organism: Clitarchus hookeri (assembly GCA_002778355.1). Taxonomy (NCBI): domain Eukaryota; kingdom Metazoa; phylum Arthropoda; class Insecta; order Phasmatodea; family Phasmatidae; genus Clitarchus; species Clitarchus hookeri. The sequence continues at coordinate 387,019 of NQII01001455.1, forward strand.
TTCATTACCTCGAGGTAATTGCAAATGTCAATGGCTACCCTCCAAGTATTCTCAGAGCTGTATGTTTTCATTATACCTATAAATGTGCTTTCAACCTCCACGAAGCCATACGAGTTGCTCTCGCCAGCCCCAGTTACAATGGGCCCTCGGTGAGAGCTACCTGCACTCGCAAGAGCAGGAACGTTACGGGTAGGCTGTGGGCTTGTAACTTGTGCCCGCTTCACCGGCCGGGAGGTTGACGAGGCAGCACCAATACACTTTGTGACCTGGGCATGTAGCCTATTGGTCCTGGTGAACAGCCGGCCGCAAGTCCCACATGCCCTTGAAGGGGCATCAGGGTTCGCCCAGCAAGTACGTTCATGACGCCGGGCATGACAAGAGTGCGGAAAGCCCTCATTACAGAAAGTACAGTTGAGAAAACGGCCTGTCTGATCAGTCCTTTACATGTTACACTATGTTCGGCAAGCTTGTCTAGTCGGCTGAAGTGACGACCACACCTATCGCAAAGATGTGAGGCAGTCTGCCGGAATGAATTGAGGGAGCAATTACGCTCGTGACATAATCCATTCCGGCAGATCGTAAACACCCGGTCGCAAAAACATCACTGTAGTGCGGGTCTGCATATAATGGGTGCAGAAGGGGAGTTAAGCAAAGCAGCAGTGGATGGAAACAATGATGGGTAAACTAGGTGATGCTGACGAATAAGGCTTTGATGCCATTATAGTAGTAGTATTTATATCCGTGGTACGTGGCAGGCAGCCCAGACCAGGTGGTATCCTACGAGAAACAGAAAAAAAGNAGTAGTAGTATTTATATCCGTGGTACGTGGCAGGCAGCCCAGACCAGGTGGTATCCTACGAGAAACAGAAAAAAAGGGAGATATTTCGCAAAAATATAGGCATATAATTGAATACAATGTTATATCTAACACTTTAAAATGGCGNAAAAAAAGGGAGATATTTCGCAAAAATATAGGCATATAATTGAATACAATGTTATATCTAACACTTTAAAATGGCGTTCAGCGAGGCTCGAACTGAATGTAAACAGAGCTGCAAGGGACGGCGAGAGAAACTATATGATATATTAAATGTGTGTGACCTACGCGTTAAAAACGATGCAAAGTTATATATGCAGCACACAAGTAAAGACAAGCCTCTCAATTACCTAGTGCTGGTTTGGCACACGGAATTTAGTACTTATATCCGCAGTCCCAGAAAAAGCCCTAAATGAAACACAATGCAGGTTCGACACACGGAATCAAGTACTATAAAGTTATATCCGCAGTCCTAGAAAAGCCCTAGGTGGCATTAAACNTGCAGGTTCGACACACGGAATCAAGTACTATAAAGTTATATCCGCAGTCCTAGAAAAGCCCTAGGTGGCATTAAATAATGTACTAGCCGTGGGAGATGCCTTCACATATGTTAATACTCACCAGCAGCCGAAACACACACACTTACATCTAAAGAGGTGAGAAGTTGCGTAGAGTATCGACCCCAATACTCTCTCCTGCAGGTGTACACACAATACACAGCACTCTGCAGGTATTACGGTTGAAATTGTGTGGACTCTAGTTGAGCAGTGAGACCCGTACAGCACAGACGCCCAGGCACGATTGAGTGTGTAGGGCAGTAGGAGGGGGTATTTATACCCTTTCTCAAACAAGGGTGAGTGTTTTAGGGCAGCTGCTGCGTCGTTCGGGCGCTCTCCTCCAGTGCGATACACCAACCTCGTTTCCCTGTGGGAGGGGTAAAACCATAGGAGGACCAGCCCCCTGAGAATTCCCACATGCAGAGGGCTGTCTTTACCCACACTATCGACTAAAGCGTACTTGTAACGTACTCCATCATGTAATGTCTTTACAAAGATGTATCATTGCAGTAGTGTACTGTTTATTGTTTTGTGCTTTTAATATACTAGCACGTTTTAGTTTGGGCTGTGTGTGTGTGATACCCAACATAAATAAGAACACTAACATATATATTATAGAATTTTTATGTCAAGATATTTATTTACTTGACAATCATGGTCAATACATACAGTACACTAGGCAATCATGGCCATTACACAAGAGAATGTACACATAAGCAACACATCAAGATAGCAATTAAATATATATACAATTAAAACATTTTTTTTGCAAGCAGTGTAGTTGCAGCATACACAAAGTTAGCAAATATAATTAAAACCTTTTTTTCCCTATAATTTTTGCAAGCTGAGTACGTACAGTAATTAAAACATTTTCAATATACTAATTACCTATAAACTATTAAAACCTTTTTAAAAAATATTTACACTATACCAATTAAATATATACAATTAAAACATATTTTTCAATATACTTTTGCAAGCTCAGTAGTTGTAGCATACAATTAGATGGCAATTAAATATTTACATACTTTACCTTTGCAAGCAGAGTAGTGAATAGATGCAGCAGTAATGTCTTTCTATCGGCAACTGATAATTTGCTCACGTCCTGAAGCGATGTATTGCCATAATTCAGACATGTTGTGATCCGCAACTTCTTATTACGAGACGTTCTGCGATGCGGCGGTGGGCATGCGGCGCAAANAAAACCATAGGAGGACCAGCCCCCTGAGAATTCCCACATGCAGAGGGCTGTCTTTACCCACACTATCGACTAAAGTGTACTTGTAACGTACTCCATCATGTAATGTCTTTACAAAGATGTATCATTGCAGTAGTGTACTGTTTATTGTTTTGTGCTTTTAATATACTAGCACGTTTTAGTTTGGGCTGTGTGTGTGTGATACCCAACATAAATAAGAACACTGACATATATATAATAGAATTTTTATGTCAAGATATTTATTTGCTTGACAATCATGGTCAATACATACAGTACACTAGACAATCATGGCCATTACACAAGAGAATGTACACATAAGCAACACATCAAGATAGCAATTAAATATATATACAATTAAAACATTTTTTTTGCAAGCAGTGTAGTTGCAGCATACACAAAGTTAGCAAATATAATTAAAACATTTTTTTCCCTATACTTTTTGCAAGCTGAGTACGTACAGTAATTAAAACATTTTCAATATACTAATTACCTATAAACTATTAAAACCTTTTTAAAAAATATTTACACTATACCAATTAAATATATACAATTAAAACATATTTTTCAATATACTTTTGCAAGCTCAGTAGTTGTAGCATACAATTAGATGGCAATTAAATATTTACATACTTTACCTTTGCAAGCAGAGTAGTGAATAGATGCAGCAGTAATGTCTTTCTATCGGCAACTGATAATTTGCTCACGTCCTGAAGCGATGTATTGCCGTAATTCAGACATGTTGTGATCCGCAACTTCTTATTACGAGACGTTCTGCGATGCGGCGGTGGGCATGCGGCGCAAAGTCGAATACTTGGTGGCGGCAGGCTTCTCACGTCTGACAGCGGTAGACTTCTTGCATTTTACAGAAGGCAGCTGGACGTCCTCAGACAGCGGCTGGACATCCTCCTTAGAATTGTCGATCACAGCAGCAGCAGAGTTGGCAGCCAGCACCAAATGTTTTTGCGGAAGGTAAACTCTTATTGCATCTTGCAATAAAGTGCGAGTTATAACTTCGTCTGGACCCAGGGCGTTCTTGCATTTTACAGTCGTAGACCTCTTTCTTTTGACATCGGTAGGCAGTGGCTGGACGTCCTCCTCCTTAGTAATGTCAATAACAGCAGCAGCAGAGTTGGCAGCCAGCACCAACGGTTCTTGCTGAAGGTTAACTCTTATTGTATCTTGCAATAAATCGTGAGATATAATTCGTCTGGGCCCAGGGCGTTCTTGCATTTGACAGCGGCAGACTTCTTGAATTTGACATCGGCAGGCAGCTGGGCGTCCTCAGGCAGCGACTGGACGTCCTCCTTAGTAATGGCGATCACACCAGCATAGTTGGCAGGTTCAGCCAAAGGTTCTTGCCAAAGGTAAACTCTTATCGCATCTTGCTATAAATCGTGAGTTATAACTTCGTCTGGACCCAGGGCTTTCTTGCATTTGACAGCGGCAGACCTCTTGCGTTTGACATCGGTAGGCAGTTGGACGTCCCCCTGTGTAATGTCAATCACAGCAGCAGCAGAGTTGGCAGGTTCAGCCAAAGGTTCTTGTCGAAGGTAATCTATTATCGCATCTTGAATAAATCGTGAGTTATAACTTCGTCTGGACCCAGGGCTTTCTTGTGTTTGACAGCGGCAGACCTCTTGCGTTTGACATCGGCAGGCAGTTGGATGTCCTCCTTAGTACTGTCAATCAAAGCAGCAGCAGAGTTGGCAGGTTCAGCCAAAGGTTCTTGCAGAAGGTAAACTCTTATCGCATCTTGCAATAAAGCGTGAGTTATAACTTCGTCCGGCCCACATAGCATATAGTTAACGACACATCTTCCCAGAATATTGCATTCGACAATATGCTGACATTGCTCGTACGTCGACGTTGGGTTGTGCACAAGAAACCAATGTGCTATACCGTCTCACTGCTCGCTGTACATTCTTAACTCGCCATCACAGACATAGGTTATACGGTTGTTGGCAGGCGTTACACTGCTGTAGACTGTCTATGGGCGAAATGGCATGTTCATCTTGAGCTCACTGGTGTTGACTGGCAGGGTAAACACAGCTTATATAGCAGCCATANTGGGCGAAATGGCATGTTCATCTTGAGCTCACTGGTGTTGACTGGCAGGGTAAACACAGCTTATATAGCAGCCATACGGTGACATGACGTCAGTGGTTCTTGAACAATAATAGTCGTATACGGGCATAAATGTCATATATAATCTTACAACATTTACATTTGCTATGACATATTATTTCGCCCTCTGCCTTCATGTACTGCCGATATCTGCTTCGTAGTCGCCCATGTTGTTGTTGTAACTGGTTTAATAACCTTCACTTATATAGTTTCAATTGAAGACACAAAATACCTTAGCAGCGCAGGGTAGAACATATGTGGTACCACATTCTTCCAGCGTGATTGTATGTATGTGGCCTGTACANATACCTTAGCAGCGCAGGGTAGAACATATGTGGTACCACATTCTTCCAGCGTGATTGTATGTATGTGGCCTGTACATTCTTCGGTCCAGCGGTAAGTTGATCCAGTATCAACTTCTCGCAAGGTAAATTTCACNATGTGGCCTGTACATTCTTCGGTCCAGCGGTAAGTTGATCCAGTATCAACTTCTCGCAAGGTAAATTTCACCTTCGTGTTTTCGGTGCGTAGTTCTGTAATGTCTTCACATTCCATATGTACTGCGAGTATACGTCCATTTTCAGGTAGCTCGCTCTTGGGCCGGAGATTGTAGATGTCGCACTGGTCAGACCAGTAGCAGGGGCGAATTTCATAATAAAAGTTGCCACAAGTGTCCTGATAACCCCAAAAATGATGTTCAGTGTTCAATTCTTGGTTTAAATAAAACTCTTCTGTATCCGATAAAGTAGTTATCGTACATGTTCACGGCTTCCGGCAGAAATGTCACACACTCACGAAGGTTAAACATGATGATGTTAGTTCTCTTCTTAACGAAACACTACTGAAGCTCTGTATGTCGCTCTTCTTATATTGTAGCATCGTACACCTCGCATGATGACAGCGAACACATTGTATTCCACGTAATTGTACCTCTCTTCATGTAGGTTGTATGATTGTCACCGGTGCAGCACTCAGTCCAGCGGGTAATTACACTGCCAGTGTTGCCATTGCAAAGTTCATACACAATTGCGCGAGTAAACCATACCTGATGTATGTACCCTTCGCATGATTTCTTAGTACTGAGTGAACAAGGCAGTTTCATTCCAGGTCTTAGGTGATATATGGCACATGACATTACAGTACACGGTACCGAGAGAAAATTAACCTCATTGACACGGCATACCCAGTGTTCAAGACCATTACATGATTCTACCTGCGATGGTTGGCCGGGTGGTTTGAAATGTACACGCCTGTATCCTACAGTAACGACGCCCTCATACATGACTAGTGGGTTGAAGTACATGACACACTATGTTAGCCATTTACGAAAATTCTACGACATGCATTGACCTCCCATTGTTACTAGACTTGATGCAACCATAGCTGAATCGTACTGTTGCAGCATTAAGCCTGACCATGTCGTCATCTGATATGATTTGGGCATAGTGTGTAGGCAGCCGGATACGTATCTCATTGTCTAACATACATGTTACCCATTTACTGTATGCTGACTCTGTGCGGTGAAAATCTGATGCCATGTATACCTTGTCGATGATGAACTCTGGCAGCGATATATATCGGACGGACCCGTTCAGCTTGGCCATTAGACCTTCCATGATGAGCTGTGGATCAGTACTAAAGTTCTTTGCCCCTATAGATGGGATAATTATAATGGCTGGTGGTGTTTTTTGACCTTCGGTATAGTCCGACAAATGCTATGACTTAACCAACAACACATTAAGAGAAAAGCATAGAAGGTTACACATACACATGTCACATACATGTTCTAGCAGGCCCATATATTTCTCTCTCAACCTTCTAAACGACGGGCATCTACACTCGGTCTGTAGATCACAGATTTTAACGGTGCTGCAATAATTGCTTAAATTACGTTTCTGCTCTGGCCCGCCCACAAAGACTGTACCATTGTTACTTAGCACGTGAGAAGTACATTGTGTGCTTTCTCGTATTTCAAATCACCCTCACCCCAATTGATGCCGTGGTAACGTTTTTCCAGCCAAATGTTCGTAACTTTGCTTTTCATGTCCAGCTCATGCCATGGACACGGCAGCCTGTATGTATACGTCTCTATGCGACCATCATCGTATCCCACGCAAATACATTTAATAATAAAACCCTGCTGGGAGACGCATCCCTGAATTTTTGCATATATTGTGACGTTTGCGCTGTAGCGCACGGGAGAGAATGTACTATTGTTGTAATCTATATCAGTATTTTATACTCTGTCACGCACATTATATGTGACCAGTCTATCGTGTAGTGTTAAGGCATATGCCTGGGTGAAAGCTGGGAAATTTTCGGCGGCTGTTAATTCAATCCTGCAATCTACAACGCCGGATTTTAAACTGTCATCGTGCTTGCTAACGTCAAAGACTAACAGCGAGGCCGTGTGCATGTAATTGTTCGGTTCTATAATGGGAGCTTGTGTTTGACAATAGTATGAACGCTGTAAATCTGCGTACATTTGGTATGGCACCATATACGCGCCGTTCGCGAAATCAATATTTAAATTGCCATACAGGTACACTTTGGAATTTAGGAAAACCTTAACGTTTTTAATATTTACGTGGTCGAATGTCGAACAGTCCTTAGTAATTACGTTCCGTTTACCGGCCTGAAACGCTACAATTATATATATCGGATTCTCACTTGTAAAACTAGTTTTCATGTTCCAATTTATGCTTACAGAGCTCGGCATGTTAGGATAAGTTTCTAAACTCCAAGTACGGAATGCCATATATACGTTCCTGCCTTTTGCTGCATATTTCAACAATTTTACGAGTTCCGATGTGTTCACTTGTACATGTGGCAGTGACCAGTCAATATAAAGTATTGAAAGTGTAGCTTCTTCTGCGCCAGTGTCCTGGAGTACATTCGTTTGACTTTTTGGCCATTTGCATAACTATCACCTGCTTGGAATTAATGATTATATGCCTATAGTCTTCAGCGAACCCTAACAGCATAGCGAGGGGAATACACACTTAAAATTTCCCATTGGCATAGACAGGAACCTTAAAATCTTCCTCTGTTCCCCAGCCAGCCATTTTGGAGGCCGGCAGTTGGTTATGCGTTAATGAAAGGTAATTCTTTATCGTTGCCGTAATTCCTACAACGCGAGTGGCATCTACTTCACACCCATTCAATTCATAAGAGATTATATTAATCGTGTGAAGTATACCGTTTCTAATGATTTTAGTTGTTGCTGGAAGCGCATTACCCACCCTTGTCAGCGTCCCTCTAAAGCGCAAATAAGAATTACGTGGTGCTGTGTAAATATCTTGGTTTTGCAAGGGAATCCGCACCTCGGACAATGCCAAGTATGGACCTGGCAGGTAGGGCGAATAAGTGTGGATTTCCGCCTTGGTGATTGCGTCTTCGTATCCTACCAGCTCGCTTTCGTTTAATATTTCCACGTCCATACTTATACTTGACCGTTATGCTGTTCAGGTGTGCCTCCACACGAAAACTAAAATTCTCTTATATTTTGGGTGACTTTGTGTCTAGTCGTAACTAATCGATTCACGGTCCAAGGACAAGGCACGTCATTTACGCAGCAGCTGTGTGTTCCTCCATGCACATGCCCAGTCAGGTTCTGCCCTGTGGCAGATGTGCTGCTGCTGGTCGCCATAAATTTTCGCCAGCTTGCGCAGCGAAGCACAGTCATACTCAAACTGCATGTCGATGATTTCAACTTCGTTTAGCACAAGTCGCTCAACCATTTTTTCTGCTAGGTTTTCTCCAGCTCCCAACACTGCATCGAGATGCTCCTATTATTATCTTCTTATAATATTTTGCGAAACCCAGTAACATCGATAGTGGTACGTTCACCTCGAACTTGCCTTCTACGAAGATGGAAACTTTGTAGCCATCTTCCATTCGTCCGCCTGCCATTTTCGCCAAGTCGAGATTGTTAGGCATGAGCAACAGGTAAATTTTTAGGGTGGTGTTTATCCCTACACCCCGCGTTTCGTCAATAGTAACACTGTTCAGTTCGTGCATTACTCGCTCAAAAAGGTGGAGTATACTGTCACGAACGAATTTGGTGGTCGTGGGGTGGGGCCCGTCCTCTTTCGTGAGTGTACCTCGGATGCGCACGAATGATTGAGAAAGCAGGGTGTAAATATCTTGATGCTGTATCGGGATTCGAACTTCATGCCCGAAGGTGTAGAGGCCGGTCAGATATGGCTTGTAGCAGTTCAGCTAAAACTTGTTGATTCTGTCGGAGAATTCTGCCCACTGGGTCATGTTCAATACATTGTCGTCTTCCATGCCTGTTCACTTTAAAACCTAGGCTATGTATAAATGCTCGTTGGTATGTGTTAGTACGCAAGTGTCTCGAGCTCTGCTGGTCCTGTATTTGGTGCTGAGCTCAACTTTATGGACAGTACGCCTAGCGAAACTCATTACCATTGCTTCTGGTGCAGACACGAAGTAATTTCTTCGTTTCCGAAGTATATCTGCTAATCGTCCTAATCGACGATCGCCACAACCACTTCGTGCGCACTCTTCGCAATCACAGGAATGTCAATTATGCTTTTCGGGACTTCGACCAGTTTATAAACTGGTGGAGCTGTCGGTGCCAACTCATGCAGCATATAGTTGGTTTTACCAATGATGTAGCAGCCACTCGCTCAATTGCAATTTATGTGTATCACATTCACCGGAAATATGTTTTTTTGGTCGCGAGGATTCGTGCATTTTACCAGCTTCGTAAATTCGCTTCTTGAACCCCAGCATTTGCCCAATGGTATCCGGTTCGGAGAATTCGATATCGGCACTGCAAAATATTTCTGCCTTCAGCTTGTTTTGATTACCACATTGTTCGAAAGTCACGTCCGATGGCACGGATTTCTTGATGAAATTGGCGCTGTCCTTCAATTTGCATGCTCCGGTGGTAATGCTGATTTCCCTCACATCTCCTGCCACTGTGTACTGGAATGCTGAATTAATCTTTTCTTCTATGTTTGATATGGAGTTGTAATTTTGAAAATCCGTAAGTCCAACGACCCACTCACCTTCCAGCTCCAAGGGCGGGTAAAATGTCGTCCTCAGCTCGGATGTCTTACCACATAGAATGACTAACACCGACATACTGAGTGGGGAATATAGGTGCGTACACCTTTTATGTAAAAGGTTTACGAACAATAATTAGCCTACAATTTTTTTTATTCCACCACACCAGAAAGTGAAGACACGAGTGTCTGCAGTTCCATGTGTTTGTTATCAGCTCCATCACAAAGTTGTAAGTCAGTTTGCAATTTTTCAGGTACTGCTGCAGTTTGGGTGGTGGACGCAAATTACCGAAACTGTCGAAGTGTACCGCACGTTTGTGATGTATGCTATAAGTTACCCAGTGTGTACCAGGCCCGGCTATCGTGTCCAGTTTGATTATGGCACATTCATCACGTTTCGGTTTAGGAGGCAAAGCATCTCGCATGAACACACGTGAAAAAGATGCATCTTCAATTTACATGCAAACCGTTACAAATCTACATTCATGAGCGGCCGTTTCGGTAGGGATTTCATTATTGCTGCGATGCTTTTTCTTTCTCGCACTTCCACCTCCTCGGTAGGGCCATCGTATGTAAAGTCCGTGGCCTTTTTTTTACCCATGGCACCAGCTTCCAGTTTATGGTTGTNTTAGGAGGCAAAGCATCTCGCATGAACACACGTGAAAAAGATGCATCTTCAATTTACATGCAAACCGTTACAAATCCCCATTCATGAGCGGCCGTTTCGGTAGGGATTTCATTATTGCTGCGATGCTTTTTCTTTCTCGCACTTCCACCTCCTCGGTAGGGCCATCGTATGTAAAGTCCGTGGCCTTTTTTTTACCCATGGCACCAGCTTCCAGTTTATGGTTGTGGTTTTCCTTCAATTGCATATGTTCGTTCGAGGCTCGTTTCACCACACTAGCGATATTCGTTACTGCCCCTGCGATACCACCCAGAGTAGCGATTGCAGGTATCAAGGGGGGAGGGAATCCTCCCATATTTTTCTTCGCTCTCCTCTTGGAACATTATCTCGCTTTTTTCGCCCCCATGCCCATCTTCGCATTGGCTTTGATCGCATTTGGAAACACCTTATGCAGCTATTTTTAACCAAGCGCGATGTTTTTCGTCTGCCCTATGCGCGAGTATCTTTTCTGCCTTGTGCCTGGCTCGAAGACCCTTGTACTGGAAATAGGCGATATCGTGCCACTTTTACGCCTCGTCCAGCACATTGATACCCATGTCGCTGCATGTCAGCCTTTTAGATAGCTTGGTTCCTTGCTCGCAGAACCTGTGTCCGGGAATGTTCAGCTCGAAAAGTAGATTGTTGATCAGTGTATCGACAATTCCTTTTCCAGATTTGATCTTCCTTCTACGAGTCACCACACACTACTTCACTACAAACTGATATATACCCAACTTTTATATGTTTTTGTTTCAGTATCATGGAGATAATCAAGCAAGATGTTTGTCTTCCCATCCACATCACCAAGGAACATGTCGAAACCTCACATGATGCACATCATGGCACACTGTTGCCCAATACTGTGACGGGATTGATTTTCAGACCGTCGTGTTGCGAAAAGATGTGCATGCGGTTTAGTTTGCTGGAGGAACCGAATGTACTTAGGTTAGAGAACATGTACCCAAATCGCTCCAGCGCCTGAAATACCTGCATCTAGCATGTGAAATACAGGCCATGTATGGTGTAAATATGGTGCAGCAATAACGAGGCCGTCGTGCCACCGAGCGAAGCATTGTCAAACTTATATTTATTTTCGATGATGTGGCATGTGACAAACAGACTTGCATCCAGAAGTACTTAAGAATGGGACTGCATGCGAATGTGGACTGTGTCTACTTGAGTCAAATATATTCGCGTGTGCCAAAACAATTCATATACGATAATGTGAATTTTCTCGAGTTGTTTTCCATAGACGATACGAACTTGAGGCATGCATTAGATGGCCATGTCAATATGGAAATGACATTCGCAGAGTTTAAAGTTATGTGTTCTTTGTGCTGAAACAACGAGTATGCCTATTGGTTATTCATAAGGATTCGCCGGTACATAAGGGATGGTACTGGAGTGGCTTCGATCAGTTTATAGTAAGATGCTGACCATGAGTCACGACTCCATTTCCAAATTCGGACATTTTCTATGCTCTAATGATGATGATGGGAATAGTTAGATATAAGCTCGCCTCTCCACTGTTCATAAGGGCCTGTCGCTTCGAAGGCAAAAAATCGAGAGTGTGAAAAATTAAGTGGCAGATGATTTGGTGGCCATCGACCAGCACATAGGGGGCATGGATGCATGGATAATAGACCTGATCAATGTGTATAATGCGCAGACATGGGTAGAATTGAAGGCACTTCTAAATATCTTAATGTCCAAACTGGTTCCAAAAACCGATTTTGTGAGGCATAGCAAGAAGTTGCTTGATGCGTGCATCGACCAACTGGAATGGATCGAAAATTCACTTTCCTCAAATCGAGAGTGAATACCTTTGGGATTGTGTGTTTATTCTTTTCTATGAAATATGGTGGACCGAACTGAACTGACGACTGAGATGCGCGAAATATCTACTCGCAAAAGTTAAAGACTGGTTCTCGAGAATTGAAGGGAAGAAGCTTGCAAGCCGACAACCAGCTGTCTCGTCGAACTTGGTCGACAAAGCCAGGAGGAGGCTTAGCATCTGTGGTATATTAAACACGAAATCAAGGTGGAAGGACCGACGCATAAATGGAAAAAAAGTCCGTCCGGAACTGCCTGAATCGGCAGGGGGGATCACTAGCGACGAAGACGATTTACCCCTGAGCGATTTGCTGCATGCACGAAAACGGAAACGACCACGAGAGCGTTGACCAGAAGGGGGCATGCTGGTAAGGCACTGCAAGGCTTCCTACTTCAATCGGAACAGCAACAAGATGTACGACCTGCAACACAATGATGAAAAATAGTTTCTTGGAAACAAGTAGGTGATTTTTTTTTCCAGGAGATGTGATGCAGATCGGCAAGTGAAAGGGTAAAATTATGCATGGTCTGTGAGAACTTTTGTATAGTAGGCATTCCAAACACTACACCAAATCGGATTTGTGCAAGTACCATCGCCTGCTTCAGTCCAGTCGTGTTCATTACGCAAATTATAACTACTCAATACAGCGATTTAAGGACACAGCCCATGCGAATTTCGGAATTATCTCGGGAATGTTTCCAGGATTGTTCTAACGTATTGGATCGGGTCTACTGCAGAAGATCGATGCTAAACGCATGATATACTATGTGTTTTGGGGTAATCCAAACGAACTCGTAGATAGACTACAGCAACTGGTCGCTTCGCACTCTGTTGGCAACTAGTCGCACACCAGCGAGATTATATCCATCATCAAAGAACTCGTCGAAGCTGGCTACATCGTGAGATGACGAAATATGCCTTTTTCGAGGGAATTGCACAGGTCAGCCAGAAGGAAATATCCTCAGAGAAAGTACGCCATGAAAGGTCTGAACAATACTATCCAATACAACCTGATCGAAATGCAAAACTTTGCTCACGCAAATATAGACAACCACTACATTTAGACCATAATTTAGACATTTTCCAAGTTTGCCTGAGCCAGACCACTCAAGTCGAAAAATGCATGTAACGTTACCAAGGCCATGGCGGATGTGTTGAAAGAAGGACATGCGCCAAAAATTTCCACAATGACGATGGAAAGAATATTTTAATGCTGCTTTCCATGCACTGATGGAAAGGTACAGCATAAAAAACTATTCCATCCACTCTGGACTCAAGTCTAGCATCCTTGAGCATTTTCACTGGACACTGAAAGCCAAATTTTGGAGATATTTCATGGCGAATGGAAACTACAAGTGGCTTGAGCTAATACCGAAATTCGTGCAAGAGTATAATTATAATGTTCATTCTACAAATCACCAGAAGCTCGAAAATGTCAAGGACGATTGTCTGCTCCGGAATGTGTAGGCTATTCCGACGAGGAGGGACCTGCTCAGGCCCAAAGCCAAGATCGGCGAACTTGTGTGTATCTCCAAACAGCGCAGCATTTTCCACAAGGCCTATCGTCACAACTCGTCTGCATAATTGTACAAGGTGGTTTTCATACGAGATTGGTACCCACATATGTATTACCTCAAGGACCTACATGGCAGACCCATCGTCGGAAGCTTTTATACAGAGTAGATCCAGGCTACGAAGTTTCCCGAAGTTTATTTGGTTGAGAAGGTGCTGAAACGAAGTAATGGATGTACAGGGGATGGACAAAATATAATGAACACCATGCAATATAGTACATTTTGTTGCATGTTGGCAACACTGCTTCCGTGTTAATAATGCGACGCGTATGTATTGCACAGTTTATGTGCCAAGTCTTGTAGGTTATATTTCAGTATATTATACGTTTTGTTCCACGACGGTTAAAACAAGCAATCGGTGAAATGTGTGATCTCTCTGTCTTCGAAAGAGGGAAAATCTTTGGTGCTCGGTTAGCGGGAGCGTCTGAGACGAAAACAGCTGAATTATTTAACGTTTCACGAGCGACAGTACCCACGGTGATGACAGCATACACAAAACATGGTAAAACATCATCGGCGAAGAGGAATAGTGGGCGAAACCCAAAGGTAACTGACAGAGACCGACGAACATTAAAAACAATTGTGGCCAGACAAACTTAAAACTACCGAGGCAAAAGTGACAACAGAACTAAACACTCACTCGAGTAATACTGTTTCGGCAAAAACAGTACGGCGGGAGCTCCACGAAGCCAACGCTAAGCTGCGAAAGAAGTGGTGCCACGATCATAAAACCTGGACACTTGATGATTGGAAGAATGTGGTATGATCTGATGAATCATCGTTTACATTGTTTCCTACAAACGGCAGTGTTTATGTATGGAGAACTCCAAAAGAAGCCTACCATCCGGACTGCCAGCTTCCTACAGTCAAGCATGGGGGAGGTTCCGTTATGATTTGGGCCGCTATATCGTGGTATTCAGCTGGTCCTCTCATTCGCATCACTGGCCTGATTACTGCGAATGAATATCTCGACATCTTCAATGATGAATTTCTTACTATGACTAGCATATTGCTGCCAAATACTCCCATATTCCAAGATGATAATGCGCCCATACACAAAGCCAAAAAGGTTCAGTCTTGGTTTGAGGAGCATCAGAATGTCATCAAACATCTTCCCTGGCCAGACCTCAACATAATTGAACCGTTATGGGGAGTTTTAGAGCAGAGAGTGAGGAGCAGATTTCCATCTCCAACATAATTGAAGCAATTGGTGGATGTTTGGGTAAAAGAATGGGACAACATTCCGTTGGGAACTATTCAGACACTACGAATCTATTCCGCGAAGAATTGCAGCTGTTCTAGAAGCAAATGGTGGCCCAACACCTTATTAATAAATAAATATTGTTTATTTGTATGGTGGTCATATTATTTTGTACATCCCCTGTATGTACGTGAGGTGGCTCGGACACTCGATGTGTGACGACTCCTGGACCGATGAGAAAGACATTCTGAAATAGGAACTACAAATATTGAAAAGTACTGCTATGAATATATTTTAAAAATTAAAAACTTGTTTTACTTTAATTAACGTTCATTTTATTCTTTCCTGTCATTCTATTTTAGCTCTGAGAAAAAAACCAAATACAGCTCTTCCCATGCATATACAGGTGATGACTTAGTCTATCTGAAACACAACAGGTGTGAAAACGACTTGGAATCATGTACACTTGTATTTGTCCAACCTGATATGGTGCAGGTGCAAACCTATGAAAAATCTAACATTGCAATCCTCCTCTGCCATTCCTGTCCGCTCCCCTCCTGCTTATCCGCAAAAGCCGCGACGAACATCTGCAGCCCTGACCTTGAATATGATTGGTTATAACCAGATTCTCTTTTATTCGCACAGGATGCAGAGAACCCAGGAGACTAGGGACTCAACCACACATTACATGCAAAATTAATTAGCTTACTGGAAACAAAACATACCAACATGTCAGACAGACATCACGAGACAGACAATCACTCCAGCCGGGTGGCTGGTGGGGAACTTCACTCCCCCACCGAACACAAAAACACATATTTTTACTTTAAAATAGGCAATACAAATAAACAGATTTAATACGGATCCGATTCTCAACAAAACACAGCTACACGGCGCCCCGCCGCCGACACAAAGATTTTTAATTAGCAGTATTACACTGAAGAGCCAAAAAAACTTTTACAACTGCCTAATATCGTAAAGGGCCCCCACGAGCATGCAGAAGTGCCGTAAAACTATGTGGCATGGACTTGATTAATGTCTGAAGGTATGCAGGAGGCAATTCACAGCATGAATCTTGCAGAGCAGTACACAAATCCATAGCAATGCGAGGCGGTGGAGATATCTTCTGAACAGTACGTTGCAAGGCATCCCAGATATGCTCAATAATGTTAATGTCTAGTGATTTAGGTGGCCAATGGAAGTGTCTAAAGTCAGAAGAGTGTTCCTGGAGCCACTCGGTAGCAACTCTCAACGTGTGGGGTGTCGCATTGTCCTGCTGGAATTGTCCACGTCCGCCGGAATGCACAATGGACATGAATCGGCGCAGGTGAATGGACAGGATGATTACGTATCTGTCACATGTCAGAGTCGTATCTAGAAGTATAAGGGGTCCCATTTCACGCCAACTGCACACACCTGCATACCATGGCAGAGTCTCCACCAGCTTGAACAATCCTCTTTTGACATGTAGGGTCCATGTATTCATGAGGATGTCGCCATACCCGTACACGTCCATCCGCCCGATGCAATTGGAAATGAGACTCTTCAGACCAGGCAACGTGATTCCAGTAATCAACAGTCCAATGGCAGTGTTGGCGGGCCTAGGCGAGGAGTAAAGCTTTGCATCGTGCAGTCAACAACGGTACACGAGTGGGCCTTCAGCTCCGAAAGCCAATATCAATGATGGTCCGTTGAATAATTCGCACGCTGGCACTTGTTGATGTTCCAGCCTTGAAATATGCGCCAATTTGAGAAAGGGTTGCACGTCTGTCACATTTAATGATTTTCGTCAGTCGTCGTTTGTCCCGTTCGTTCACGATCTTTTTCCGGCAGCAGCGATGTCGAAGATTTGATGTTTTACCAGATTCCCGATATTCACGGTACACTCGTGAAATGGTCTTACGCGAAAATTCAAATTTTATCGCTACCTCGAAGATGCTATGTCCCATCTCTCGTGCGCCGACTATAACACAACATTCAAACTAACTTAAATCTTGATAACCTGCCATTGTAGCAGCGGTAACCGATCTAGCAACTTTGCCAGACGCTTGTTGTCTTATATAGGCCCTGCCGACCGCATCAAGTTACTCTGATTGGTTTCAATATTCTGTTATTTGCATACGCACGCCTATACCAGTCTTTTTGGCTCTCCAGTGTACATGAGCCAATCACACATAATTCAGGCAGGTGGACCCTTCACACATCGTGCTGAAACCCGCAAAACATCAATCACTCCAGGAAGATGCAATAACAGGAGTCGAGCGTTGGAAGTAGCATACATGAACAGCTGGAAAAGCTGCAAGTCTTACCATCACACATTAAAATACAAAGTCACATTGGTGATAGAGCATTCTCCATCATACCACCATCACATCGAATTTCCAGTCTGCAAGGACACGCCTAAAACAAGAGAAACGATATTTCGATAGTTGGTTCTAGCACAAGTTATATGAAACACAGTAGCTTGCGTATAGCATTGATCAGGCACTTGATGCGCATTACAATGTCGCCCTTAAGGGATCCTCCTAACTGAACTGTTTTTCTTGTTTAAGACCGAGAATTACGGGAGCGATAAGGGTAACATGGATACGCGCATCAATTGCGTCATCGTCTCTACGCACAAGGTTTTGAACTGGATTGGAGTGTTATTGTGCTAGCTGCGTGTACTTGTAAGACTCTAAGATGTTACCCTACCATTTTATATACGGGAAGGTTGTGGCACGATTAAGTGCATATCACTCGAGTATTTTCGTATGTATCTGACACGAATATTGTGATATTCTGCGATTAAAAAATGTATTTTATTTTAGCTAATTTGGAATGCTTCGAAGATGTGTTTGTGATGTGCATGATATCTTGAAGGCTATCATTGTCTGAAGCGTTTGTTCTTTTCATAGATCAGCCTATTGGGTGCGCATTTAATGGTTTCATTAAAAAAAATTAATTTCAAACACTTTGCAATGCAATTCAAGTGCAAGGCAGGTAAATATGTATCCCTTGCTACTCTGTCTCAGGCACGGAAAAAAACTCTAAATAGGCAGATGCCTGGGTGAGTGACTGAAGAGATTTGGGCGGCTCTTAACAACGAGGACTTGAGAGCCGACGAGGGTGATGAGGTGAGTATGGAGCAGAGCCAGAATGAAAGAGTGGGGGAAACGGGAGATCCCCAAGAAAACCAGCCGACCAGCAGCATCGTCCAGCACGATTCAACATGCGAAAATCCGGGAGAGATCCGGCCGAGGATTGAATCAGGTTTGACTTTGCGGGAGGCGAGCAGGCTAACCGCTCAGGCACCGCGAACTCCTGGGCATCGATTCTCTTTCTCATCGGTAATCTCGAGCGTTAAAATTTCGGTAGCTTGGTTTCGCAGGTTGTAGCAGAAGTCCTTGCATCNTCTTTCTCATCGGTAATCTCGAGCGTTAAAATTTCGGTAGCTTGGTTTCGCAGGTTGTAGCAGAAGTCCTTGCATCTCTTTAGTCGGCTGCGCACTACATATCAAGGATTTGACTGGTTTGATACGTAAATGCAATTGTCATTAAATATGCTGCACCTGAAGTGCGAGGCTACATTGACTGGTTCCACGTTCAATTACCAGGCTCTCGAAGTGCAAGGCTATCGTCACTGGACAATCAGGAAACAGCTATATGCTTTCTTACTCAGCGTCGCGTGTACTCGCGCTACAACGCGGAGTTATTTGATACCAAATAGAAATCCTAGGCAGACAGGCCGGCATAAACGCTTTAGTATTTGTGTTGTGAGATGTTTACAGTAACTCTCCGGCGAAGACAACAAAAATACAAGAAAGAAGCATAAAAATACCATATATTAATGCTTTCGTGTATTGTTTCGAGATGGAATTTAGATTTTTTTAATTGCACTGATTGACATTATTGCCAGTGCACTTCAAAACAAATAAGCATTTGCTGGTATAACTAATGATCCTTCTTTCCTCAACATGTTTGATATTAATTTTTAAATAATTTCTTAAAAGCTGAGTTGGTAAGTAAGATTGGTCGTATCGTTGGAAGCAATATCGTTAGAGATGAAAAATGAAATAAATGCAACAGTAGTAAGACAATTACAAATACACTCGTGCATTCCCTGGGACTCTAACCCAGAAAACCTCGTACCATAAACTAGTGTACAGTCAACTTTATTATGGAGGTCGGATTCGAGCATCAACTCCAAATTTCATCAGTCTGATGTTTCGAATGATAATGTTTATTAGCATAACATATTAACAGGACAATAATTTTGAAAATAAGTTACTTAACCAATTAAAACATCCAAGTTTACATGACCTACGATAGGACTATTTCTGTGAAGAATTTGGTAAAAATCGGTTGATTGGTTCCTGAGATATGGCATAAAATCTCCATATATTGCATGTGACGGCCTTCATAAATGGAGGACAAAAATATTATGTATTATTGTATACTGCCAGTAGGGGAGACC
The DNA here is from genome assembly GCA_002778355.1 of Clitarchus hookeri. Classification (NCBI taxonomy): domain Eukaryota; kingdom Metazoa; phylum Arthropoda; class Insecta; order Phasmatodea; family Phasmatidae; genus Clitarchus; species Clitarchus hookeri. The sequence continues at coordinate 406,497 of NQII01001455.1, forward strand.
AGAGAGAGTTGTGACAGAGGTGAGTTGTGACAAAGCCGATTTCTCAGAACTTATGGTAGTTAGCGAGCTGGCAACGTCANAGAGGTGAGTTGTGACAAAGCCGATTTCTCAGAACTTATGGTAGTTAGCGAGCTGGCAACGTCACACGTCTCATTCGTTGTCGACCCTCCGCTTGACGCATTGCGCGCCGGTGACCTGTGCGGAACGATATTCTGTTTGCGACGTCAGCTTGGAAGAAAATGCCAAAAGTAAGTTTGTAACCAATATTTGCATATCGTATTACTTTATACGTATTAGGATAATTGCAATGCAATATTACACCTTTCAAGCATTGATTATTTAACTGTTAAAACGGGGCATTGCTTATCTAAATTCAATTCGTGTTTAGAGGTTATAAGCATGAGTTGGCTAAAGCGCGGATTTTGCGCACCTAGGCGAGTTGTGACAAGCTATCACAACTCTCCTCGGTATACTCCCAACTAGTTTGTTTTGGTTGTAAACGTATTATTTGGTGTGGCCTTGCATACAAAGGGCTTATTTTATTGCTTTAGGATGCCTAACCAATACGTGCGGAAGACGAACAGGGGCTTGACCAGTATAGACATTTACGAACTAGCATATGAAGATTTGACTTTACGAGGGCAGAGTCTTCGAACTGCTGCTAGTTCGTATAATCTAAACTACATGTCACTGTCTCAATTTATAAAAAAATAAAACATCTGTAGAACAAAATCCAGCACTGAAACCTATATTTGCCGGGTACCAAAGGCAGACAATTTTTACCGACGAGGAAGAAAATAATTTATGCGAATATTTGTTGACTTACGCTGCTTCTAATTATGGAATGACAACAAAAGAAACAAGAAGCTTGGCCTCCAGGTTAGCAAAGGAGCATAAGAAAAATATTCCAAAGTCGTGGTATAAAAATGAAATGGCGGGTGAAGTATGGCTTAAATTATTCAGGAAACGTCATCAAATCTTGTCCTTAAGGTTACCTCAGGCAACAGGCATAGCTCGCACTGCGAGCTTTAATAAAACGAATGTGAGTGCATTTTTTGACAATTATACAGGTATATTAAGCAAGTATTCACTTGATGCTAAATATATATGGAACATTGACGAGACCGGGATAACAACGGTTCACAAACCGGACAGAATGGAACCTTTTACTAGCAGCAGACCAAATGAGGAGTGGGTTCAGTGTATTGATTGCAAGAACTGGTCACTTGATGCATGTACTGGAGGAGAGCTGCAATATATTTGACATAATTGCTTGTTGGACTAGACTTTGGGGGAATTTAATTTCTATAACGCTCGGTGTTTTTGTCTTGATCTCATAATATGTGCCAATAATAGTTGTATTAATTTATATGATTATACTGATTTCATAAGACTGTTATTGTAGTTTGCAGTATGTACCAAAGATCGAATAAAAAGGTACAAATTGTGTTCACGTGTTGGTTTACTTATATTACTCATTTTAATCACCAATGTTAGCATTACAATTAAAGTTTCTTCCATAAAATCCTCAAATGTACGTCTGTCACAACACGCCTTAGCCTCTGTTACAACTTACCTCGGTAGTAGGAGAGTTGTGACACTAGACAGTGTTTGGGTTTTTAATTTGTTTCTCATGAATTATAACTATTTGTTTAATTTTTATACTTGATTCCTATAGTTTAAAGGGCAAAGTACCTTGAGTTAATAGAACTCTGATATTGAACTATAACTAATTATGGTATGCTAGGAAACGTACAAAATGTCACAACACTCCTCGGTCTCCCCTATACATAGGTAAGTTAAAATCGATAACATAGTTTCATAGATATAGCACACTAAGCTAAAATGACTTTATAGCCACAATTCTGAAAATAAGTGTCTGTCACACTTAAAAAATACATACAGTTATATGGCCTACCACAATACAACTTCTTGGCCAAACATTTGGTAAGAATGTGTTGATTGATTTCCGAGAAATGATTTAAAAACTTTATTGTTACTACGGGGGTTAGTTACAAAATGGTAGAGAAATGAGTCTCTGTAGGGAAAAATTTTATGGTTGTTATTGATACTGCCAGCATACAAATATAAGTTGGAATTCGTTTCGTTAGTAGATGATATTTAGCCACCATTTTGAAATAAGGGCCTGACCTTTAAACATAGCAGTTTACACGACCTGCAGCAGCACAAAATATTTGGCGAATTTGGTAGGAATCTGACAATTATTTCCCAATATATGACATAATAAATGTTTCTATACTCTTGGTGCTACCTTACAAAATTGCGGACAAACATGTTTCTTGTTAATAGAGTTGATCATTGTAATATTCTGCCAGCGTACAAAGATAATTTGGAATTGATAACCTGGTCTCGACGATATAGTTCTCTAAGCTAAAATGACTATATGTCCACCATTTTGAAAACAAGTGCCTGATGTAATAAAAACATGCCTTTTACATAATCTGCCGCAGTTCTATTTGTATGTAAGATTTTATAGGAATCTGTCAATTGATTCCCAAGATATGGCATAAAAAATGTATTTATTCGTATGGTGCTATCTTTCAAAATGACGTACAAAAGATAACTTTTATAGATACAGTTCATAGTTATTATATGTATTACTAGTATGTTAAGTTTGAATTTATTGCATGGTTTATGACGATATATGATTCTAAGCTAAACTGCCTATGTGGCAGCCATTTTAAAAATAAGTATCTGACATACATAAAATATTATTTAACATAATCTGCTGCAGTGCTACTTGTTTGCCAAATTTGGTAGGAATCGGTTCATTCTTTACAGAGACATGACAAAAATTGTATAAATTCATATGGCGCTATCTCACAAAAAGGCTGACAAAAGTACTTATGTGTTGGCATATATAACGCTTGTAATAAAGAATTTCAGAATACATAGTTTTGTCAAAATTAGTTAAATGATATAGTAAATACACCAAATAAACGTAAATATATTTGTATGGCCGCAATTTTGAAAATAATAACCTAATCAAGTTCAATTACTTATATTAACCTAGCCTGCCATGGTATTTCTTACATGCCAAATTGGGTAAGAATTGCTTTGATAGGTTTTGAGATATGTAATTTCTTTTTCTTTTTTTCGTGCTATTTTACAAAATGGTGGACTAACATGAGTGCCTAGTGGTCTGCGAATATTAGTGGAGTATCTGTACTTACCTCAAAATAAC
>NQII01001455.1:420503-494353 GCA_002778355.1 Clitarchus hookeri
CAGTGTAACCCGTGCTTAGTCGACACACGATTATGCGTTGCACGTTTGCTCTTTCCACCCAGTGTTGGCGTCTGCTCTCTTCTGTAGCCCCAGTACTACGACGGGTGTTCGAAGTTTCTCATCGTGTAAAGATTTCTTAGAAATCATGCTGCTAAGTCAACCTTGTGCTAGCACCAGTAGTTGCAAAAAGGAAATGGATTACAAAGAAGAACGAAATATAATTTTAATAGTGCAATGTTTTTACTGAATTATCAAACAAGCTATTTCGCTAAATAATACATTTTAATTAAAATTAACAGTTCAACTACGAAACCGTGTGATAACGGTAAATGTAAGGTGCGACAAATTACGGCATCTATGTGTGAGAATATAGGCTATACAGTTTCAACAAGTTCCGAAGCAAAATAGTTCAAAAGCGTTGGTTTTAAAAATAAGAACTCGAATGATGGGAGGAAGTGTGTAATGAAAAGTAATTGCATTACAAATGCGCGGACAGGAAAGAAGATCTAGTGATTCCATCAAAATCTATAGCAAAAACGTTGAATAATTTTTTCTATGCTACACGAAACTGTAAGTAAATGAAAATTATTACATCTGTGTTTAAAGTATGTTGATAATCAGTAGAATAATTATGGTGAATTTTGACGCATGGGGCTGGGAGCTCAGGGCATCGGAGCTGTTCATGCTCTGTCATTCCAATACTCCGGCGACCATCTTGTCCGCCATATTGGAACCATGTGACCTTTACCCCAAAAATCCCCCAAAAAATCTAAAAAAATATTTAAAAATCCAAAAAGTTTATAAAAAAATATATCAAAAATGTAAAAAATTATTTAAAAATACACTTAAAAAAATTAATTTTCTGGAGGCCCCCCCAGAACCCCCTCCAACAATACTCATTCCACCATCTTGGTAGGTGCAGTCCACCATCTTGGAAGGCATCACTGCCACCTCCGCCATTTTAGTCAGTGCAGTCCGCAATCATGGTAGGCGCAATCCACCATCTTGGTAGGCGTCTAAGCCACCATTCGCTATCGTGGTAGGTGCAGCCATCCACCATTTCGGTCGGTGCAATCCACCATATTGGTAGGTGCTGCCGTCCGCCATATTGGTGTGTGCAGTCCGTCATCTTGGTAGGCGTCACAGCTACCATCCGCCATCTTGATTTTTTCGTTTGTCATTTGTTAATAGATTACTGAGTTCGTCTCTCACCTTCGTCCGACCGCCATCTTGGTTTTTCTTGTGTTATTTGTTTTACATTGCTGGTTCTGTCCCCAGCACCACGCCCAGCAGACGACTTACCCACTACACTCCCTCCTTCCAATATATTTTATTGACCAACTGCCATACCCCTAATTCTCGTTAGCTAATTTCCCACCCCCTTCCAATATGTTTAATTGCTCCACCAATGTTTCTCGTTCGCTAATTACTCGCATGTTTTCAGAAACCTTCGTTCGACCAAAAATTCGGTTCCCCTCCACCCCTTTCCAATATATTTAATTGCTCCGAGGGCAGACCACTTGATCACCCTTAAATTTTTTTACAGGACGNGTCCGCCATATTGGTGTGTGCAGTCCGTCATCTTGGTAGGCGTCACAGCTACCATCCGCCATCTTGATTTTTTCGTTTGTCATTTGTTAATAGATTACTGAGTTCGTCTCTCACCTTCGTCCGACCGCCATCTTGGTTTTTCTTGTGTTATATGTTTTACATTGCTGGTTCTGTCCCCAGCACCACGCCCAGCAGACGACTTACCCACTACACTCCCTCCTTCCAATATATTTTATTGACCAACTGCCATACCCCTAATTCTCGTTAGCTAATTTCCCACCCCCTTCCAATATGTTTAATTGCTCCACCAATGTTTCTCGTTCGCTAATTACTCGCATGTTTTCAGAAACCTTCGTTCGACCAAAAATTCGGTTCCCCTCCACCCCTTTCCAATATATTTAATTGCTCCGAGGGCAGACCACTTGATCACCCTTAAATTTTTTTACAGGACGCATCCCGAGCCCCCTCGGGAAATCAGTCATATTTTTCGCTCTTAGAAATATAAGTGTGTTATCCGAGCGGCCATAAAATCATTTCGGCCATTTTGGCATTTGGATGGGTGAGCTCCATTAGTGGCTTGTACAAACGGGACGAGTTACCGTACCTGCCGAAAGAATTTCTCCTGGCTTACTCACCTTACCAAATTTCGACCGTATTCAAGTACTTGCTGGCCTACTTGCAGCAGGACGAAGACATACGGGACTGCCTGGCATGCAAGGAGTATTTCGAGGGCTGCACCACCTCGGTTCCTGACACACCACATCGCAGGGGTTCGTGCAAGGCCCACCGAGCAGCCCACGCGATGTCTGCTCCGATGGAAGACAATGTCTCCTTTGAAGACTCCCTCCCCATCGAAGACGACCTCCCCATTGAAGACGCCCTCCCCGCAGAAGACCACGTCCCCATGCAAGCTATCTACTCGCAAACTGTACCCGTGGAAGATGCTCCCCTTCAATAAATTTACTGGCAAGCAATACCCGGTGAGGAAACCAACCCAGGACACAGGTGTCCGATATGTATGGACCTCGATGAAGTTTTAAATGACTTTGTAAAAAATTTGTGAAACTCGGTGTGTTGCATGGGAACTTAAAATTGGTTTTATAACAAAAATCGTATGAAATGTTTTGCAATACCCAAGGTTTACGCTCGTAGGACTCGTACACCATCAAGCAGATTGCCATCTCGTTCAGTGACAAAGACGAGAAAACAGGTTTCCACTATTTTACCGCCGTGTACATGGAAGCACCTCGACCGCACCACCGAATAGGGGTATCACCTGCAGAAGTACCAAATGCACGGACTAAGGTGGGACGAGGGAAATATTCCGTACGGGGAAATTCCGACAATGCTGGACTCTGCCATAATTCCCTATTATCCAGTGTATGTTGTTTGGAAGACGCCAATAGTCGGTGATTCGCATTGCGTGCCCCATCGGAACGAACTTTGCAGACCTTCACAAGCTTTTCCGCTGCCCGCTGTTTCGATAGCTTGTTGAGACGTATGCCACAAGACTTCACGATTGCAAAAACAAATATATTTCTGTGCTCAATGCAACTCTGAGTCCCTAAGACTGTGGAGTTATGATAAACCATGGTACATTAAAAAAAAATAACTACAAGTAACACATGGAACATTAAAAAAAAATTGCATGTGTAATTCCCTCCAAGACTCGGAGAAGAAAATGTGTTATAAAAGTATTCTTTGTATTATGCAGAAGAATAATCGTATTCTGATGTGTGTTCACAAATAAATGTGTTTAAAAAAATAAGTATATTTATATTTTATCTCGAGTTGCTCACGTAAGTTAAAAAACACTGTTGGCAAAGAAAAAATATTTAGTATATATAAGTTATTTTTAATTTCAAGAAACAAAAAAAATCTTCAATGAGACTACCCATCACTAAAATAATGTATGAAATATTTTACGTGTATGCACGTAATTATTAATTTTAATAAGTTAAGGATTAGAGGTAAAACACTTTGCAAATGAAGACTGCTTTGAAAATTATCTCTCGATGTGCCGTGTAGCGGCTGCAGAGATGGATGGGGTTAAGATTGGCACCGCATGCAGTATTCACGAGCTGGCAGCCATCAGTTGGACTGTGCCCTTCCTGCTGAATACGCAGCGGCTGGCCGGGCCACCTGGGGTCGGAGGGAGGGCCAATCGCTCGCCTACAGCAGTGGCTTCAAGCTACCTACATTAAATTTACTATTCCAACAGAGATCGATTGCTTATTCCTTTATCATGTAAAACTTTAATATGTTGCAAAAAGAATTCACAAATGTGTATTTTTTTCATCATACAAAATTTAATACGCTGAAAAAAAAACTCACTTTTGTCTTTAGCCCATTCGAGAATACAAACAAGGGCACACTGACAGGAGGGCCCAGGTTTGACACTTGAGAAAAATATACACTTTACCCTATTTATGGAGAAAATTTACATGTTACCATACTGATTTATGAGAAAACTGACATAACATACTGACCTATGAAAAACAGACATAACATACTGTTGGGGACAAACAGAACATACTGATGAAAAAAATTATACATGTCACCATACTGATTCGTGAAAAAAAGAGAAAATATTCCCTTAAAAAACAAATACCCGGCACATACATTTCAAACACTATTAAAACCAAATTAAAGCCAGCACACAGAGAAAATATGATGTATAGAAGTCTCCTCACCTTTCATTCATAATCAGCTTCATGTTAGTTAACATGGCTTGGAATATTTCGCATGCGAAACATAATTATAGAATAAATATTTATTATGTAGATAACATCAAATGTGAAACAATAAACAGTAAAAAAAAAATTCACGTGCTCATTAATACAAAAAAAAACATGCATACACCAAGTTAAAAATATATATGTATGAAATACTTCATAGTTTATCTCCAACTTAAAACATTTAGAAAATTAATCTCGCACCTATGCGTGCATATATAACATCATGCAGGCGTTGGGAGAAAATAGGGATATAAATGAAAGAACGAGCTTCTCAGCACACACGTGACACTGTATTATATTAAAAATTATATGTTTTCATGAAATTTAACTTTTAGCAGGGTTTCTATGCCAAAATGTCTTTCTCGGCGACCCAGGAGTCATCACATTTGGAGTGTCCCATCCACAGCACATACACGCGACCATTACTTCGTTTAGGCACCTTGTCCACTAAATACATGTCTGGAAACTACGTAGACCAAATCTCTTCGTGTAAAATCCGCCAATGATGGGTTCGTCACGTAGGTCCTCAAGGTAATAAATGTGTGGGTACGAGTGTCGTATACGCACCACCTTGTACAACTCTGCAGACCAGTTCTGATGGAAGCCTTCATGAAAAACTCCCCGTTTTTTTTTTTTCAATCTGCACCAAGTTACCTATCTTGGGTTTAGGCTTGCATGGGTCCCTCCTCTTCGGAATATCGTACACGATCCAAACCAGATAGTCGTTTTTCACATCTCCGGACTTCATTCAATTGGTAGAAGGAATGGTAGAACTGCACCCATGAACGAGTTTTGGGAGTATATCCGACTTGTAGTTTCCGTTCGCCATGAAATGTCTCCACAATTTAGCTTTGAGAATCCTGTGAAAACGCTCGGCGATGCTGGCCTTGAGCCCAGAGGTTGTGGGATAATGATTTATGCCATACTTTTTCACCAGTGCACGGAAAGTTGCACTAAAATATTCTTTACCGTCATCGGTGTGGAGGTTTTTTCGGTATGCGTCCTTCGTGCAACACATCCGCCATGGATTTCGTGGCGTTACGCGCATTCTTCGACTTGAGGGGCCTGGCCTAGGCATGCTTGGAAAAAGTATCGATTATGGTCAAAATTTAGTGGTGGCCTCTATTCACAGGAGAAAAATCTTGCATTTCGATCTGGTCAGATTGGAAAGTATCGTCTAACCATTTCATGACGTATTTTCTGGGTGAGTAATTTATCCTAGCATATTCGTCCAGCTCGTGAGCAACTGCATACTTGCTGATTTCGAAATGTAGCATGCCTCCACGAGTTCTTAGATGATGGAAATTATTTCATTCGTGTGCGAGTGGTTTTCTGCTGCCCGCGAAGGATTCAGTAGTCTCAGCCTATCTACTAACTCTTTCGGATCATCCCGATAGTGAGAGTCGATTTTTTCTCCGCTCTCCAATTTCTGAGTCAAGCCCAAACCATCACTTTCACGTACCCTAGGAAACAGTCTGGCTATAATGGAGAATTTGTCGTGTGCCATGTCTTTAAATCGATGTAATGCAGGGTTATTCTCGGCATAATGTGCGCGATTTTGCTTTACAAGAGGAGGTACTTGCGCAAATTCAATTCCTTGTATTGTCCATGGCGCATACGAAACAAACGTTCGCTCAATCCCTGCGTGATTTTCACCTTGTGCTTGCCAATCTGCAGCACATCCCTGGGAAAAAAATTACATTTTCCTTACTTCCAAGGTACTATTTTCCACCGCTTTTCTGCAAACCATAAAGTCTTGTCGGCAGTACGGTCAGAGTAGCAAGCGATGAAATGAGATAGAAGAGTGCCCACATTGAGCTTGTGCTCTCGTATTCGTTTCCATTCTCGCACAAGCAGCAAATTGATCAAGGCTAAATCCTCTTCGTCACTAGTGATGCCACCTTCCAATTCTACAAAATCTCTTTTTTCCGCAATTTTATAAAATTTAGTCATATGAAAAATTTAAATTTTTATGTCATATCTTCAACAAAACCAACAGATTCCCATTAAATTTGCCAAACAACTAGCACTACAGCAGGCCAAATAAATTATTTTTTTAATTGGATCAGGCACTTATTTTCCAAAGGGACCCATATAAAAATTTTAGCTCTGTTTTTTATATATCTGAAACTATGAAACAAATTTCAACTTAGGCCCTAACTTTGTATGTTGCAGTATACAGGTTTTTGCACAAATACATTTCAATACTTCGGGGAAACAATAATCACGTCTAGAGGAATAAAAATTGTTATATGAACATAGGTCAGGAAAAGCTTCGTTTCTTTACTACAGCTCATTTTACATAACGTACATTGTATGGTCTGCGGGCTGTACCATGTTTGTGTGGAATGTCATCACAGCTGTAGTGTGACGGCAGCCCCATACCAGACGTGTCGAACCGACCGTTTAATCGGCCACAGAACACTGTTAGATGTAGCATCAAGCTGGTAGCTACGAATGTCACGTGCAAAGGTTGTAAGTGGGTGGATTTAGAGATGGGCTATTCGAACGATAAGGAATTCTTTAGGGAAAAATAAACGCATCACGGAATCCATAGATATGTGGGGTAGAAGCATGTTTCTATGCAGATGGAGGGCATTTTGAGCATATTCTGTAAGTCTGTGACGTGTCGTCGATAAGCTTTCACACATGTGTAATCTATATCTATGCAGTTCCGAATGTTCTGGTGTGTAGTGTCGTGGTATGCGGTGCAGAGACCACCCACACGACAGCTGCGACGGCATTCCACACAAGCATGTACCGGACAGTGGGTTATACATCATTTAAGGGAGACATAGTAAAGAAACGAAGCGTTTCCGGACCTATGTGCAGATAAGATTTGTTCTTCCACTAGCCATGAGGATTGTTTGCCCGAAGAATTGACGTGTATTTTTGCAAAATCCTGGAAATTATAGCCATTTAATTGGTCTATAGAGTCTCATATTCCCGTCTTTTTGTTAGATAGCCCATATGAAAATATAAAGTCTTTATGTCTAATCTCGGGATAGAATCAATCGATTACTACCAAATTAAGCTAAGAAGTAGTACTGTGGTAGGCCATATAAATGTATGTTTTAAGTGCACCAGACACCTACTTTCAGAATGGCAACTATAAAATATTTTATTTTTGTGTTCTATATCTGCGAAACTATGAAACTGATTATAACTAAACTTTGTATACTGGCAGCATATGTGGCAATTTTCGAATGTGCTAACATATAAACTTTTTGTCCTCCATTTATGAAGGTCTTTACATGATGCCATATCTCGAAGAACAATCAACCGATTCCACAAAATTTTACACTCAAATAGTGCTAAAGTAGTCTATGTTAATTAACAGGTTTTAAGTATGGCAGGAATTTTTAATGGCGTTAATATAAATTGATTAAATTAGTATGTTTAATAATTTTAACACATCAACAAAAATTAACTAAATTTTGTACACTAACTGTATTCATTAGAATCATTAATTAAGCATACAACGATACTATTTTGCAGTTTTCTTGTAAAATAGTGCCAGGTAAGAAAATTTAACATTAAAAAAGTTTCTGGAAAAATTAAACTAATTTACATCAAGTTTTTCACACAAGTAGTGTTAGAAAAGGCTATATAAACTAACATAATTTAAGTAGGGTAAGGCATTTATTTTANTACATTAAAAAATGTTTCTGGAAAAATTAAACTAATTTACACCAAGTTTTTCACACAAGTAGTGTTAGAAAAGGCTATATAAACTAACATAATTTAAGTAGGGTAAGGCATTTATTTTAGAAATGGCGGCCAGATAAATATTTTGATATGTTTTACCAAATTCAACCATACTTTGTGTGTTGGCAGTATATATTAGAAGCATCATATTAAGAACCATTTAAAGGCAATTTTGTACGATAACACCAAATAAGAAAATTAAGTTTTTACGCCATATCTCACTGACCGATCAACCGGTTTCCACCAAATTCTACACACGTAGCACTACGGTAGGCCATACAAACTTAAGAGTTTTATGTTTCTCAGACACTTCTTTTCAAAAAGACGGCCCTGTACATTTTTAAGGTTTTTAAATCCTATCATACAAATCATTAGACTGATTAAATCCGAAGCTGATGCTCCGAAACCTACTTCCGTAATGTAGTTGATTGTATGTTAGCTTATGGAACAAGGTATTCTGGTTTCTATTCCTAGGTAAGGCACATGTCTATTTGTAGTTTTATCGCTACTGTTGTACATGTTTCTGGTTTCATCTCCAATTATATTGCTATCAAAAATACGCGAAGGCCTACTTACCATCTAAGCTACAAAAAATTTCATTAAAATTATTTGTGCCCATGTCGAGAAAAGTAAGCTCATTAGTTATACCAGTAGTATCTTGTTGAAATTCATGTTCCTGCAAAGAATCGAACACACACCAACTCTGATTGCGATAGTGTAGGCCTGTGTCGTAAGGCTGGTAATTTATGAACAGAAAGAGGAATTGAGCATTTGTTATCTTTCGTATATACCTTTTGTGAAAATATATAACAAATAGGATGTACTGTTTTAACTCGATAACTGATCATTCTAGTTCACCATAAAATCCTCCGAACTTATTAGCCCATTACGTAAAAACCAAGCCACTCACAACAATTCCGCAACCTTCGCGTAAAACGTTGTTCCTTTCTCTACATTTAATTCTCTTTCATCCCCCAACTATCTCTTCAAACAATAACCTTTAAAGCATATTACTTTTTACGTTGCAACTTTTCCGGAATTTTGCGCGTGACCCTAAATTATGACAAGCGCAGCATCGTGCGCCTACTTCCTATACAACTTGTCGTACACGCGTTATCGAACAGCCTTGTTCTGCAGGCGTTGTGCACTGCAACATTTAAAACAAATATTTAATATATAAATACGTTTCCCGATATAAATGTATAGGGTTTTTGTGTTACTATTGGTCTAAAGAAACAACGTCTGGAATTTGGGCACTTAGCTCGGAAGCTATGTATAACCTCCTTGGTGTGCACGCACGCGGGTGACATGTGTGTATGCATGTGTGTGTGTTTGTTATTTATGGTGCACGTCGCACCCAGTGAGATTGGTAACGACAGAGGTTAATTAGTTCCGTTACTTAATATTGATTTTCAAGTGTTAGGTAAACATTTGTAAATACCAGGATGGTCTTTTTCCATTATTTTTTTTTTATGTAGATAAGTTTAAGAATTAGAAAATTTGTAAAACATTTACATTCCTAATAATTTCAAACTTACACTTATCCGGCGCATGAATAAAGTGATCAGGCCCACAGCAATGTGAATTTTGATATGGTGGAAGGATACAAAATATGCATACAATCAGATCTTAAGCAGGGCTTTCAAAAGTGCTCAGTATACCGTGAACAGCCTACAGAAAGGTATACACAATTGAAATGGCGCAGTGCATCCTTTGATGCGGGCACACCCTCTCGCCGATTGGCTGCGCGAGGCTCTGGAAACGGGGACTTGTGTCTGATTGGCTGCTGGGTCCTGCAGAAGATCTCTTGTCGGCTGGATTGCTAGCTGGCAGGTAAGATGCCAGGCGTTTACTGGCGAGCGGCGTTCCGACATGTTGCTGGCCAGTGACGCGATTTTCCTTACTGGCGCGTGTGGCTAGAGTGCGCGGTGTATGCGGCTGTTTCACCTCTGTATTCTTGAGTATTCTTTGCCAATATGGAGAAGGGATTACGTGTATCCCAAGGAAAACAGCACAGATCAGTAGCGTCCACGGAACACGGCCAATTAGATAATAAAAAAAAAGTTAAAATGCTGTACTTGGTTGATCAGTTTGATTACTAACAAACCCAAAATTGTAGTAAAACCAGTACGTTGTAATAACGCGAACAGTTTACTTCAGCGTAACTTGGTACTTAGAGGAGAGTCTGCTCAGTAAACATTAATTTAAAAAAAAATATTTTAAGATAAATTAAATTTTCATCTAGCCTTGCTGGCTGACACGCTACAGAAGTAAGGGTCATTCAAAAATTGCATGTGTTATCCTTTAATGTTTATGGCGGTAGTTACATATAAAAATAAGATTTTTTTTTTTAGTTTTGGTTTTTTTTTTTTTACTTTTAATATTTTTAAATGTACGTGGCTGTATTTAAATATGAAAATAAAATTTTTATTTAATTTTTGTTAATAGTTATCGTTTTCAGCAATTCAGAACATGGTAGAGCGAAGAATTCGACATTCTATAAACAATAGTTTTAACAAAATAATTATATAAACGAGTAAGTCGTAATTATTTTTAATAACACATTTATTTCTGTATTTTTAAAATCTTGAATTTTTTTCCTTTTACTTCATATAGCCTACAAAAATGTTGGCATTATCCATTCGATGCCACCACGTACGTTCGAACGTAGAAATCCTGTGTATTCGATACGAGCAAGGGAGCGTGCCGTAGTTACGGTACACTTGCAGCGCTGCGCCGCACCAGTGGGACTTTCATCCCATTTGTTTTGATAACACGATGCCCCCCTCTTTGCATGGTGGGAACCGGGAGGGGGGCTGTATACAATGTTGCCAGTGGACGTCGTGCGCGCCAATACCGGCGAAGAACTGGCGGGATCTCTTTTTCTCGCATCCTTCTCGTCTCCCGAACTACAGGCAGAGTGAGTAATGGACGACGGAGAGATCCCTGGCTGAATTCTCGCTCGAAGAACTGTAACGACTCAGCTATTTTTTTAAAACCTTTTGCTTCGATTATCTTCCCGACCGCCGTTTATCCTTCCGCCGCGTAGAAAAGTTCACATCGACATGCTCCTATTTAATAGAATCAGGCGCTGCTCCGGAATTGTTAGAATCACAGATATGTTGCTGTAATGCAAAATTAAACATTTGTTTATTTAGTTTAATAGCACAAAAGCTAAACAAAAATATTCCCGTAAGTAAGCGTATACAACCGTAACGCAGCTATTTCGATAGCAGTAAAATTATGGAAGCTGTCTGCACACATTAACGTTATTAATATTCCATCTTCTTAAGCATACCATACGTTACCTATCTAGCACAGTCTAAAAAAATAGATAAACTAAACACTCTCGACTGCAAATAGACTACCTTTTTTACAGGATAATTGAGAGGTGTAATTTAAAAAACAACACATGTCTAGAAATACTATTTGCAGGATAAATACTTTTTTAGACCGTTGTTAAAAATATACAGAAACTTAATTACCCTTAGTAGTGAAGATAAAATAATAAACTACAGCCATTATATTCTGCGCGTGAGCTCTGGCTGGCATATTCGAAGTGCCACCTTCCGTCAGGCCACGACGCCATATTTGTCCGTGTTCCTTATTTGCATGAGGTTATGAGCTAATTCATGAGGGATATTCTTAACAACATAGTGTATATCATTCTTTTCATCTAAATGCGTAAATGTAACACGTAAACGATTCCAGAAAATAAACTTTCCATAAGGTAAAATGTGCCTTGTCGTGTGTGCCACATATAACTTTTAAGTTATCTACATGCTCCAGACAATTCATCAACACCGAGCAAGGTGGCGCAATGGTAACACACTGAGCATACGTGTGAGAGGTGCAGGGTTCGACCCGCTCTTGGCGAGGTTCGTTTTAGTTTTTAATTGTTGGTGACAACAAACGTCATTTTGCAGCTGCCACTAAATACTTGAGAGACACAAAACTTTTGTTAGTGCTATAAAATATTTTGTGATGTATATATTGTCAAAATAATTTTGTGGCCACCAATAAAATTTTGTTGGCCACGACAAACCCGTTTTTTCAGTGTATTGGTTGAAAGAAAAAAAAATTGTTTAATCAAGTTGTCTACAAGAAAAGATCTTAAACACACAAAAAGCAACGAGAAATAAAGTAATTTTTTTTTCTATCTAAAATTCAAGGAAAATGTTTCCACGCAACCCATAATAGGAACACGTAGCTCGGAAGACAAGTTGTATGCTACGTGTCTTGTAATTCTTATTGTTTGTCCTCAAAGCCCTTTTGAGAACAACAATTTTAAATTGTTTTTACGCAATGTTTAACTGACTTGGTTTTTTTCACTCCATAACAACTTTATACAGACAACAAATCTTTTTTTAAACGATAAATACAACTAAACTTTGTGACGTTCATGTCACAATTTTCCCGTACGATCCTACATATAATTTTTAAAAAAATAACAAAAATAACAAATTTATTTTGCTTAAAGTGAGTGAAGAGATTTGGGCGGCTCTAAAAATCGAGGTCTTTAGAACCGATATTTCGCTTAGAGCTTCACAAAATTCAGCGAACAGAAAACGGCAGCTATCGTGATGAGGCGCCTGCATTGGTAGTTGGGCTCTTGCGCCGGAAGTGGTAATATGGGCCCACTCTACTTAAGATTGCATCGATCAAGATGGCGCAATGGTAAACAGCTGGACTTGCTTTCTGAAGGGCACGGGTTCTATTATCGGTCCGGCCATCGTGATTTAGGTTTCCTTTGGGTTCCCGAAATCACTTCAGGGGAATCCTGGGATGGTTTTTCTATTAGGCTACATGCCATTGCCTATTCCTTCCCAGTTATTGCTTCCCTGAGCAACTTCAGACGTAAAGGCTATTATACCAAAAGGTAAGGAATTGGTTCTTCTAGGTTAAAGTGGGCGTTACACAGTTCCGAGAGTTTCACATGTGTGTTATTTCGAACGAGCACTGTTCGCTTTAGTCTCATAACAGAAATTGTGGTATGTGACCACAACAGCAATATTTGTTACGTAACATAGCATTTTGATGAATTTAAATTGTCGCAAGTAATTAAGTGTTGTATAAAGAACCGGCAAATGCATCTAAAAACATTTTAATTCTTTAGGAATATTCATAACGAAAATGTGTACAATGAAATTTAATGCCTCTGAGTTCTCAATATGACTGTGACATTCATGCTCAAAGATCTTCCTCATAAATTAATGATATTCATGTCCTCATTTCGTTTCCATCAACTGTTCTCCACTTCAAAGTCTCGTGGAGCCGGAAACTGAGATGTTTGGCACCAACGATTCTGTTTGGCTGAGCCCGTAAAATATCAAAAGAAATTTAGAACCCGTCCATTTTTTTTAATGTTTGTTGGAAAATAGAGCCATCCAAGTTTCCGGACAAACATGGCGGCGATAATGACTTTTCAGTGATTTCACAACCTTCCATCTTGATTTCACAAATTTCAACCAAACATTTTATGCTTACAGTATCTACTAGAAGCATCAGATATGAATATGCAGAGCCAGTTTATAGAAATTTTTGTATTATAGCGCTAAAAAAAAAAAAAGTTTCTATGCCATATTCAGGGAACCAGTCGTTCTATTTTCCCCATACTTTGCACACATGGGCCATGTAAACTTAAATGATGTACTAAGTTACACGCGCGTGTTTTCTAAATGATGCCCCTTTAAATATTTGAATCTGGTAAATCCTGTCTACAAAAACTTTAGACTGATTGCTACCGAAGTTAATGCTCCGAATCCTTACTCCGTAATGTATTTAGTTGCATGCCATCTTACGGTACTAGGCGTTCTGTGTACGAGTTCTAGGTAACGCACGTGAATATTTGTGATTTACTCACTAGTATTGAGTTTGTCCCTGGCTTCATTTGTAATAATATACCTATCTACAAGACGCCAAGAACCACCTACCACCTAACTTTTAAAAAAAATCAAAAATATTTGCATCCATTTAAAGGAAAGTAGGCTCATTTGTTGTATCGATAACATCTTGTATTTTCTTTTGTGACAGTTTGTGTTCACAAATTTATTTGTCCTTAACACGCTACTTTAATATACATTTCATCACCAATAACATCTTGAATTCAGTGCATTATTTCTTCGATGATAAATTAAAATGTTTCAGACGCTCTAGTTTTGCAAACAATTGATACCTGCCCAATGCTGTGGTTTATAAGTAGGTATTGAATCTGCTCTCGGCGTGAGGCGCTAGCGATTGATGCTGGCCCTCCGTGTTAGGGTGTAGGAATACGTCGACACTAATAAATTCACCTCGTTTTTAGGTTACCAATAAATCAGTTTTATTAACGCTTAACATGGCCACTCATACATGTACACACGAGACAACACTCCCCTTCCCTTTTATACGTAGGCTCCGTATTGTTTGGTGCGGCGCTCCGCATCGTGTAAGGGGGGGGGGAGGCAAGATTCTTCACACTCGCTGGATGACTCCACTTATCTGGATGAAGGCGCTGTCTTCTCTCGGCTGGCGACTTGGGACTGCTCCGGCACTTGGTGGGCGTCTCGACGCCCTCTTGAACTCCCGGTTCTCTCCACACTGCTAGCTCGACGACGTCTGACTGACTGATCGATCATCGCACTGGCTTCGTCCGGCTCCGACCCAGACGCCTCGCTTCAGGTCCCCCGACTGACTGCCTGACTGCTCGATCCTCGACTGACTGATGCGTTCCTCCCGTTCTGCCATCGTTTTGTAGGCCCCATCGCCATATTCAACTTGCACTGTCCCTGCACGTGGCCAGGGTGCTTGCCGCATCCCCCCTGAGTCGTAAAACACGGGGCCGCTGCTCCTGTGGTCCACAGTCGTCCTGGCGTCGCCCCTTGATTATGGCCTGGAAGTTTATTGTTCTGTTCTGCACGTGCGGGAACTCTTGGGTGGCCCCTTTGGTTCAGTGGACGTGTTGTTCTCCTGCCTCCGGATAATGTGCCGCTATTCTCCCAGCACGCCCACTAAAAGCTCTCAATGTTTATTGCTGAAACTAGCCCGGGACAGACTCAGCCGCTGGTGTGTGCTCAGCGTCCCTTGGCAGCTGCGAACTGCAGCTGCATCCGCCTTCCTCCGCATGTGGTCGTTCCGCCGGGCTGTCCTGGCACCATCCCCCCATCACGTCCACAAAACCCGTAATCCTTATTGCGGCCGTCGCCTGCGAGTTTCGCCAGAGAGTGTGTTCTGACGAATAAAATATAGGGACGCAGAATGCGTCAAATCCCCACCGCCCGTTGCGTCAGTGCATGATATTGCATTACTTCATCTTATGGTTGTCATCTGGGCTAGATGTGGTTCTGTGCATTTGCGCGGCACTGCTCCCGCGTTGTCGGGAGGTAGTGAAAACAGCTGGGGCGGTCTTCTGCTTCTGGCCTTGTTAGGGGTGGACAGGGGCGGTCCCCCCTCTGTACTCTGTCGCGTGGCACTCGGCAGTGCTTCTGAGGGAAAGTTATGGCTTCTGCGTCACAAACCAGTTTGTGGGGGGTACACCGTCTTACAATTTAAGGAATATCGCAGGCCTGCAAACCCTGGGGACCGAGCTTCTACCTGCTCCTAATTCTCAGGGGTGGGGGGTTGTCTCAACAATTCACACAATTGACAAAAAGTACAAACAAAATAAACCCTGGTTACATTGCACACTCCTCTTACATCATTACAATGAATTACAGTGGTTCATTACACCCTCTGTTCTGCCGCACTAACCNCACCCTCTGTTCTGCTGCACTAACCTGCTCATCCAGGCCGGGGTCATTTTTACTGAACAGTTTCTCATTGAACAGTTGCCAGCAGGTTATGCGAGTAAGCTTCTCTTACTACTTAGGAACAAAAACCCTGTTATCTTATTAGCCTCTCTGCCGCTCCACACGAGCGTAAGGAACACTGACCCTGGCGGCAAAAATAAACACTCTTTATTCATGGGGGCTGGTAGGCCCCTCAACAAAAAAACACCCCCTTTTCTCCTCCGACCTCGTGACTCGTGACTCGTACCCGAAAGAAATAACTTACAATGGCTGAGGTTCTAAATCTCGAATTCTAATACATAGTTACACCTTTTTATACATGTAACTTGCCAACGGTAAACAACAAGCGAACATCGGTAAACCCTAAATAACCATTGCTACATAATGAGACTGATGAAGTGAAACATCGGTAAACAATAATAACCACTCTCAAACCTAGCGGTAAACGACTGGTACATAATTGCGCATTTCTCGGGATTAACAACACCATGCATGGCCCTGGCTGTGACGTGAACATACGTTATTTATGAGGGCAGGTAGGCCTCTCAAAACAACCTTCTTGGCGGTATTTTACTCACTCTGACTCGGGCGGTAAAAAAACTCATATTCCTATCTCGGCTGGCGGCTTAACTCTCGAATTTCACCTTACACACTAACCCTTGTTAAACATAACACCAACTCTGACGAGCTAAAATCACGTGAATTTAACCGTATTTTAATTACCACGGCACTGCCACTTTACCGCATAAAACCACTACATACCTTAAGAATTTCTTATTAAAACTCTAAGCCAAAGATTCCAAAAGACTGTACAAATTTTTTTCACTTGTAGAAATTTTCCAAAAAAAATTTATTTCAGAACTTTAAAATCACCGGTTAACCTATAAATGGGTCACTTAAAAATAATCCAAGATATCTCGGACCTTTTACATAACATAACCTTTCGTTCTATCCAACTCGCGCCATTGAAATAAAACATTTAATTTTCCAGACACACTACCTGTAATCACCATGCGTCTCGTGTCACGCACGCCCGCGCGGCCATATCGCGCGGCCTGCGAGAGCCCCGTCATTGGCCGGAGCCTCTTTCCTTCCTCTCTCTCCTTGTAGATTCAAAATTACTAATTCTTACTCGTTTTTCAAGCGATATTTACTAACCTACGGACTTTGTCTGTAGTAATACGTAACAAAATATAAAAACGACTGATTTAAAACCATGATTCTCGCCCTCAGCGTCGTTCCGCGAAGTATACTCGTCACAAGCGGTCCACTCATACAACAAAAACGTATTATCAAATGCAGTCAACGTCATAAGCCATGACAATTAAGAAATTAAATAACTCACATATGGTTCTCTACACTATATTTAGTAGACAGCTTTTTCCCGTAACACTTTACATACTATATATATCCAGTAACAGGTATATGAAAATTAATACTTAGCAACTTAACCAAACTTTGGCGATTAAAAAGTATTAAGGTTATTGCCACTGTCTGTGTAGTGACAGGTTGTAATTTTTACTGGCATTTCTTACTGGTATCTGTTGGGTNCATCTGTTGGGTTATATTTTAACACACTCGTAAACAATGCTTTACAGTGGTAAACAAAGAGTAAACAAAATGCAAACATCGGTGAACAGCTATTAATTGGGGACACACAAGTGCAAACAATCAGTAACTGGCAAACAGTGCTACTGATGAATTTAGCTCGGGTACAATGAGACAGATGTCCTGCCTCTTTTGTTGCGGACTTTCGTGGTTTTCACTGTGCATGTTTGAACACATAATTACACTACAACATTGACTTGATAAGTTGGCTGAAGGCCTCTCCACACTTCGCACTTGCGGTTTTGAAATTAATGAAATTAATCGGTCCCTTTTCACTCGGTAAACAAAATATCTTCTTCTGCACAGTTTCGCCTTTGTTGCTCTATGAAGAGGGGGGTGTAGTGTGGTAAACACTTTACCTGGTGCTGTCTTCGCGGCCCCTGGAATAGGCGGGGCCTGGAGAAGTCCCGTCGGTTGTTTACTTACGGCTGGCTGGAAAGAGACCGCCTCATCTCTCCCCGCAATGTGGGTTTGGACCGCCTGCTGGGGGGAGGGGGAAGGTCCCCCTTCCATCTCTCGTTCAGTTGACATCTCCGGGCTGCAGTACTGCAGCCGCCTGGCTTCCGGGTCGGCTGTTGTTTTTCCTTGCTATTTGCTGGGTTTGACTCTTTGCCAATGTAGTCCACTTCCTTCCTTACTTCATTTTCTCCGCGGCCGCTTCCTATCGTATAGTTGCCACTTCTCCTTCCGTCTTCCTTCGCTCGCCTGGTTTCACTCGTCGCTCTCGGTTGCATGTTACTTTGTTCGGTTTTTTTCTCGCCACGATTCTTCGCCTTCCTTCTTCACTCGGTTATCCCCGTGTGCGCTACAGCTTCTGCTGGCACTCTCACGCCTCTTTCCTCTCTCTTTCGCATCGCGTCACACTTCTCATCGTCCGCTTCACATGGGTATTCCCGTGCGCGCAACAGTCATGGCTGGCGCTTTTACTCCCGTGCGCTCGCCCGGGTTTGTTTATATTCGGGCACCGACTGCGCGATCTTACTGGGTTGGTTTGGCAGCTTGCTTTTACCCTTATCTCGCAGTCTCTGTACCCTACAGTGAACTATTTTCCTGCCCTTTTCTCTGCTGCTCATCCGAGTGGTCTTATGGCGGGCGGAAAACTGGTATACTTGTTCGGCAAGTGTCACTATTCCCCATCCAGGGAATTAGTACTTACTTTTTCCTATTTTATCTTTCACTGGCGCTCCGGTTACTGTAGTTTGTCGGCGCGGTAGTTTACCTGTCCGCCTGAACCCACGTCGTTTTCACCATCCAGTGAAATTGACCTCCTTATCTTCGCTACTACGTCCTCTCGCCCGCTCCTGGCTAAGTCCTCTTGCCCGTNCCGCCTGAACCCACGTCGTTTTCACCATCCAGTGAAATTGACCTCCTTATCTTCGCTACTACGTCCTCTCGCCCGCTCCTGGCTACATCCCCTTGCCCGTTCCTGGTTACGTCCTTTCGCCCGCTCCTCGCATCCGCTCCTCATCATGCTCGTCATTTATTGCCCACCATTCTGTGGGCTGTGGCCTATGGTTTTGCTAATCTCCCTCGGTTCTCCCGCCTCACTCTCTAGGCTTTCACCTCTCACTCGTGTTCGTTAATTCTTCGGCTGCCTGCTTCGGTAATTGGGACTCTTAAAGTAATATTGCTGGACGCTACAGGGTGTTTTGTCATAGCTTCCCTAACGTCTGTGTTTAGCCTGGCTGGCTCGTTATTGTTCACCGTCTGGTGAATTAGTAACTCACTGGGGGTTTCTATTTTTCTCCTCCTTACTCTCTACATTCCGCGCACGTCTGCGGCCTGCCATTCTCGTCTGGTTTATTACCTGTTCCCTTCTCAGTTATACTGTCGGTAATGGACGCCACGTGTATAATTTTACGACTACCCGAAGTCACGAGGGTTGATTTTATGACTCCCTCGAAGTCGTGAATGTGCCTGCTGCTCGGTCAGGGCAAGGTCCTCTTTCTCCCGGGTATTTAGCTTGTCCTTTCCTCCGTCTATACAGACTTCAGCGTGCCCCTTAGTTGGGCGCCAAAATTGATACCTGCCCAATGCTGTGGTTTATAAGTAGGTATTGAATCTGCTCTCGGCGTGAGGCGCTAGCGATTGGTGCTGGCCCTCCGTGTTAGGGCGTAGGAATATGTCGACAATATTGTCTTTAGGTCCAATTTACTAATAAATTCACCTCGTTTTTAGGTTACCAATAAATCAGTTTTATTAACGCTTAACAGGGCCACTCATACATGTACACACGAGAGAACACTCCCCTTCCCTTTTATACTTAGACTCTGTATTGTTTGGCGCGGCGCTCCGCATCGAGTAAGGGGGGGGGGAGGCAAGATTCTTCACACTCGTTGGATGACTCTACTTATCTGGATGGAGGCGCTGTCTTCTCTCGGCTGGCGACTTGGGACTGCTCCAACACTTGGTGGGCGTCTCGACGCCCTCTTGAACTCCCGGTTCTCTCCGCACTGCTCGCTCGACGACGTATGACTGACTGATCGATCATCGCACTGGCTTCGTCCGGCTCCGACCCAGATGCCTCGCTTCAGGTCCCCCGACTGACTGCCTGACTGCTCGATCCTCTGCTGACTGATACATTCCTCCCACTCTCCCGTCGTTTTGTAGGCTCGTTGGCCATATTCAACTTACACTGTCCCTGCACGTGGCCGGGGTGCTTGCCGCGTCCCCCCTGAGTCGTAAAACGCGTGGCCGCTGCTCCTGTGGTCCGCNTCCCTGCACGTGGCCGGGGTGCTTGCCGCGTCCCCCCTGAGTCGTAAAACGCGTGGCCGCTGCTCCTGTGGTCCGTAGTCGGCCTGGCATCGCCCCTTGATAGACCGGACCTTCAAATAACAAGACAAGACGTGCACGCCCTTGACTTGGGTGGCCCCTTTGGTTCAGCGGACATGTTGTTCTCCTGCCTCCGGATAACGTGCTGCTATTCTCCCAGCACACCCGCTAAAAGCTCTCAATGTTTATTGCTGAAACTAGCCCATGACAGACTCAGTGGCTGATGTGGGCTCAGCGTCCCTTGGCAGCTGCGAGCTGCAGCTGCATCGGCCTTCCTCCGCATGTGGTCGTTCCACCGGGCCGTCCTGGCGCCATCCCTCCATCACGTCCACAAAACCCTTAATCCTTATTGCGGTCGCCCGCCTCCGAGCTTCGCCAGAGCGTGTGTTCTGACGAATAAAATATAGGGATGCAGAATGTGTCACAATAAAGTTGACGAACAAGGGAAGCCCACCAAAATCTACCCAAGCAGACGATTTGCCCTCGCAACTCCTGCTTGAAAGGAGGAGCGAAAAGGACATGACCTGGCGAATGGAATGCACGCCGCCATACTGCTTCCGGTTAATAGAATGCGAAAGGGACGAAAGGTTAAAAAGAGTGACCGAATAGAACAAACCTGCACAAAAGTTGCTTTTCTTCTTCCAACTATTGTGACGTGTCGGGTTTCACGCCCNAAAAAAAAAAAAAAAAAAACAGATTTCAGACAATTTAATTCTGAATTTTTAATATTACACAGACTATATATACATTGTATAATAAATACATATATATGTTTACAGAGGAGTGATTTATGTATATTGACCTGGCGTGAGAAGAATCCTTAGGAAAAATAAATAAGGAAACATATACAGCATAGGCTCTAAAGTGATTTCTGAGAGTGGCAGATGCCTTGAAATGTTGCGAATGTAATTGTGTTATGCAACGATAAATTGCAAACCACTTACGATTGAGCATTAAAAATTAGTACAGAGGCAAACGTTTACAGGGCATGTTACCAAGCTAAACAGTGTTATGGAGAGTATATCACTTCATACTTTAAATAGGTGTTAGCACCCTCCACTTGCTTAGAACTTTGTAACACTGCGCTTGAAACTATTTTACATGACATGCTAGTAATAAGTATGCAAAAAGCAATAAAAACGGTCACTTTGGTAGTATCCTCTAATCCTATCCTTTAACGCATAAATCACGTGTTTAGTTGGACGGCGGAGTATTGGTTGCCTGGGAAGTAAGCAGCCTTTAATCCTACAGTGGTTGAAGACATACCAACTGACAACCAGGTTCGTGTTTCTGTCCTAATGCAGGTAAATAAACCCTTAGTAAATGGTGCTTCGTCGGTGAATAGTACAGTGTTGTAGAAACCTGGGGCTCACCTAATTTGGCCTTGGAACCACTCACAATACCGTGAACGGACAGGCCGGTCAAGGAGGAGTAGTGCCTACACTGGCTGGTAGTGATATGCATGTATTCTCTCTCGCCGTAAAATGCGACATACTGTAGACTGTGATGCGTTAAGTGCGTTTGCGATTCCTCGAATGCTGGTACGTGGACTAGCATCAACATAGTCCAACACATCGTGCTCGATGTCTAACCGTGGTCGGCCAACATCGTTTACTTGCGCGTACAATTCCTGTTTCACGCAAACGCCGATGAACTGAAGTGAATGAACGTGTATCTAATAAATGTCGATCTGGAAACTTTTTGGTGTATCGACGACGCATAGCTGATGCATTACACATAATTTATCCATATGTGGGTTTCATGTCCTCCAGTTCCTCATTACTCCACTCCATCACACACGATGTGAAGAACTGGCTGCTGTGTAAACTACCGACGCAATGCTAGCAGGTAGGCAACCTCGTCGCCACTTGGTACGAAAAAAAGGAAGCATTGCAATGGGGCACTTGACCGCAGTAACTTCTCTGGCGTCCACAATCTTATAAAACTGTTTCCTTAGGACAAGTACATTAGCCAGGGTATGAGTTTACACGTTATGCAAGACATTAATACAGGCTGCCTACCTGCCAGGCAACCACTTATCTGCTTTCCAACTAATCATATTGTGATTTCTGCGTAAACTGTCAGGATTAGCTGATACTACCAAGGTGTACGTTTTTATTTCTTTTTGCATGCTCATTACTAACATTTCATTTCAAACTGTTTCAAGAAGAAGGGTTACAAATTTCTAAGCGATTGGAGGATGCCAACCCCTATTTAATGTATGAAGGGGTGTACTCTCCGTATGACACTGTTTTTTGTGGTAACCTGCTTTGTAAGCGTTTTTTTGCGTCAATTTTTAAGGCTCAATCGCAAGTTGCTTCAAATTCATCGTTGCATAACATATTACAAAGTTAAGGCTTGTATTTCAACTTATATTATCGAGAAGTGGGAACATAGCTATTTTTCGTAATTCTCTTTATAACGTAACTGTAATAAATGTAATATAGGAGGGAAAATCTTTGAATTTATATACACACAAAACTGTCGGCACCAAGACTCAAAACCGCATGCATTGGGTTACAAAGAACGCACGTTAGTGAACGATCACTTGATGTTACGAGGAAAGAATGTAAAAATGTCACATGCTGCAGAGGATCGAGGTTACCGATTTTAGCAAATTAGCCTATTGCATTCAGAATGACATTTTGTCTGCAGGTGGATTGAACAGTTTCATTGTTGGAGTTTCGTTATTGTAGAATACATTTTTTTACGATCTTTGTGTCGCGATGACAGTTACTGGCATTGCAAACAAACAGATTTTCATTGCAGTCTGTTCGGATTGTTACAAAAAACTGTATAAAGGAAATACACGTAGCGGTATTATCATATAAACGTAAATTGCTAGGAAAGTTAAGTAAAAGACAATGAAGTTTTCTGCAGTCGAAAGAAAGTTGGAAAAAAAACACCCCCTTCTACCCAAATTCAATAGTTTTCATTAAATAGTGTATCGTGAGTAAACACATTCGTCTGTTTTACGTGAAATAACTATACTCCATTCACAGATACTTCCAACTTTTCTGAAAATTAATTAAGTCTAGAAAATTACACCAAAAGGACAACATACCGCATTCGTGCGCACTCAGTATAATAATATTTTGCATAAGAAATTGTATTACTAGGTATTACCAACACACGTATTTTCTCACTGGTTTTATTCATATTAATTGTAAATGAAATATTACAAATTATAGATAAAAGAGAAGTAAGAGTCCAATTTAATCTTAAATAATATATTTTGATGTTAACAGAAGTATCAAACGCTTGTGGTGCATTACATATTTAGGAAACACCCAAACACTTTATATATGGAGTGATTTTCAAAGGTTTGAATCAAAAAGTAAGAAGAAACCGCGAATTGACTATATTATAGTATGTATAGTATGTCTCACGAACGAGTGCACTTTTTTTGACAATTGTGAAGGCAGGGCCTGTTTACAGTCGATAGACATGCGTAGAGATTTCAATTTAAGTGTGGCATTTCATGTAGCATAATCTGGAAATAGAATGTATATACATATACACTGAGGTGACAAAAGTCATAAGATAGCAATATGCAAATATACAGATGGCCGAAGTATCGCATACAAAATGTATAAATGGGCAGTGCATTGGTTGGGCTTTCATTTTTAGTCAAGTGATTCACATNAAATGGGCAGTGGATTGGTTGGACTTTCATTTGTAGTCAAGTGATTCATGTGAAAAGGTTTCTGACGTGATTATGGCCACACGACGGGAATTAACATACTTTGAACGCGGAATGGTAGTTGGAGCTAGACGCATGGGACATTCCATTTCGGAAATGGTTAGGGAATTCAACATTCCAAGATCCATAGTGAAGGTGTGCCAAGAATACCTAATTTCAGGCGTAACCTCCCACCATGGACAACGCAGTGGCCGACCGCCTGCACTTAATGACCGAGATCAACGACGTGTGCGCAGAATGCCAGTGTTAACAGAGAAGCAACACTGCGTGAAATAACTGCAGGAATCTATGTGGGACGTACGACGGACGTGTCCGTTAGGACAGTGCGGCGAACTTTGGCTGTACTGGGCTATGCCAGAAGAAGACCGACTCGAGTACCTTTACTAACAACACGACATCGCCTGCAGTGCCTCTCCTGGGCTCGTAACCATATCGGTTGGACCCTAGATGACTGGGAAACCGTGGCTTGGTCAGATGAGTCCCGATTTCAGTTGGTAAGAGCTGATGGTAGGGTTCGAGTGTGGTGCAGATCCCACGAATCCATGGACCCAAGTTGTCAACAAGGAACTGTGCAAGCTGGTGGTGGCTCCAAAATGGCGTGGGCTATTTTTACATGGAATGGATTGGGTCCTCTGGTCAAACTGAACCGATCATTGTCTGGAAAGGGTTATTTTCAGCTACTTGGAGACCACTTGCAGCCATTCATGGACTTCATGTACCCAAACAACGATATAATTTTTATGTATGACAATGCGCCATGTCACCGGGCACAAATGTTCGAGATTGGTTTGAAGAACTATTCTGGACTATTCCAGCGAATGATTTGGCCACCAAGATCACCCGACATGAAACCCATCGAACATTTATGGGACATAATCGAGAAGTCAGTTCGTGCACAAACTCCTGCGCCAGCAACACGTTCGCAATTATGGACATCTATAGAGGCAGCATGGCTCAATGTTTCCGCCGGGGACTTCCAACGACTTGTTGAGTCCATGCCACGTCGAGTTGCTGCACTTCGTTGAGCAAAAGGAGGTCCGAAACGATATAAGGAGGTATCCCATGACTTTTGTCGTGTCAGTGTATAGTCTACACCCAAAAACTATGTACAGAATTAAATCCAACAAAAACACTGGAAACAAACCTACTAACGCATTTTCTATTACCTAACACGTGGTAACGTCACTGGATGCCACAGAGCAAAATAGGTAAACAAATCTTTATCGCCATTCCGGCCGTCTGGTGGTGCTCCTTGCATTATTTGAAACGCCAGCTGCCGCCGTGCCACAGTATCTGGCATTTGGAACACGCCATCCAACAATTGTGGGTCGTCTGCATCAGGATAACATCCGGTGTTTGCTGGACTTCATGCCAGACCATGTTGCAGCGTGTGTGGCATTGCGAGGAGGTAGGACGCACTATTTAAGACGACTGGACGGCGTACTACAGATCCATATGTAAGTGTCCTGTTGCTCTGTTTTTGTGATCATGTGTATTACTTATCTGTTTTACCACCTCTATAAAATTTCAGTATCAACTGAAGCATCATTCAGTGTACATTGTTTTTACTGTCCGGAAGTGTAGGTCTCAGCGAATTACCTCCCAGAAAATAATTTACTTCTTATGGCGTTTAACGTCTCGTCGACAGTAGGGTCATTAGTGTGTACTTCTTGTTTTGTTTGACTTAGTTAACCACGACAATTCAGTCAGTCATAGTAAGCGTGTTTGCACATAAATTCCAAAGAATGTAAATACATTTGAAAATGTTGTATTGAGATTTTGCAAATTCTCTTATACACTGCATGACTGAGTTCTTGTTTTACTGATGACATAAAAATAATGTAATACTGAAGTTAGTTATAAGCTTCATAACAGTTAATGAGTTAAAAAAATGTATTGTAATGTAATTATAGGAACTTAAATTAACACATTATTCGAGTAAGTTAAATGAACGGCTTTAGGTCAACATAGGAATCTCCTAGATCAGAATGCGCTCCGAACAACTTTAAAACCAACTCAGTGCTCATAAATGAATGAATGATACCGGGCGCTGGATGAGAACTGCCGGGACAACCGTTACCTAGAAACACTTTTTCTGTGTAATGCGTAGTTTTTATGGCTCAATTAAAGTAATACATAAACTTACTATATAAATATATATAAACATATATAAACTTACTTTTGGTTTATAAATTTTGCGAAAATAAAAAGTACTGCATTAAAAATAACTCTGTTAAAACATCGCTAACCAAATCATTATTAACAATATTAAATATTCAACAGAATCAAATAAGGGCCTTTCCTTAATAAGAGTTATTGTTAATACGTTGCATATTTTTTTTAGCATTTTATGGCGCATGCCAATCTTGACCTACGTAAAATAGTTTGACCGTAACATATTTTCTACCATAGTTGAACGATAATCGTTTATATTGAAGCCATATAGTGCGTTTTATTTATACGAATCCTTACTTAAATGCTGAGTTTAATATATGTTTTTCATACAGCAGGAGAAATTGTGGATTTAGTCAACAATACATGTTTCACATAATTTGTGTAGAGAACCGAATCTGCAATTTGATAAAAAAAATTCTCATTATTATAAATATAAAATATTTTTAGTTTTATATATTATTGCGAATGGTGTCATTTAGGACATAAAAAAGTACTAGGATATTGTAAAATCAGTAAATACAAAATTTAATATTTATATTTTGGCCTCAACTCAAAGGAGGTCGAATAAAAGTATCTTGCATTTTCGTATTTTCGTGACCTGATAAATATTACTATAGGAGGTTTGATGTAATTTAGTGCTCAATTATGCTTTTGATAGATAATGTTGACAGCTATTACTTCCCATATAAAAAGTGCTTAAAATTGTTTAGCCATTAAGATTTATAAAAATGGGTTAAAAGCAGTATANAATTTTTATGGATGACAATGCGCCATGTCACCGGGCCACAACTGTTCGCGATTGGTTTGAAGAACATTCTGTACAGTTCCAGCGAATTATTTGGCCACCAAGATCGCCCCACATGAATCCTATCGAACATTTATAACACATNCCAAGATCGCCCCACATGAATCCTATCGAACATTTATAACACATAATCGAGAAGTCAGTTCGTGCACAAACTCCTGCACCGGCAACACTTTCGCAATTATCGACGTCTATAGAGGCAGAATGGCTCGATATTTCTGCCAGGGACTTCCAACTACTTATTGAGTCCTTACCACGTCGAGTTGCTGTACTTCGCCAGGAAAAGGGAGGTCCGACACGATATTAGGAGGTATCCCATAACTTTTTTCGTCTCAGTGTATATCTTGTTCGTGATCATCTAAATCATTGTGGTATTATTGTTACTGCGCGCTCATGTTTGTGATGCTCGCCGAATTTTATTCCGCGTGTGATTTTCCACACACTGCCAGCTTCAGTGAGTCTACGCTTCAGCTGACCTTAAGGCCAACGGCAGTCCTCCAAGGACGTGGGTCTTGCTTTACCCCATGCTAGAGACACATGAACACAGTGATACTAGACGAAAAGAAGCTGGCTCACGGGGAGACTGTCCATGCTTGGGAATAGGGAGAATGAATTCATAGCGAGGTGCGACCGGGTAATGAAAGGAGGAATGTAGAATTGCTTATATTAAGTTGGAAAATTGTGTATTATGGTGCAATTAATGAAGAAGACGTGAGTGAATGTTATCAGAGCCAGGGGCAGTAGAAAGACGTGCTTCTGTAGTGAACGAACAGTGCTGGATTAGTGTTATTGTCTCAGTTTCCTGGTGGTATGTGTCCTTTACTTACGATCTTTAGACTGTGACGTAGAAAATGCAAAGTAAATATTTTGCTCTTTAAACTTGATGCTCACTAAGAAAATTATTTTGCATTATCACCTACAATAATATTTGTAAACTTATTTTTAGAATATTTAGCGCAACGAATAATATCCATACAGTTGGTTTGTTTTACTCTTATAACGTACTCTTAAATACATAACAACTAATTTACAAAACTGCAACGAATAGAAATTATAAAATTAGTTTCTCTTTCGTGATTCGGCATATCTTTTAACTGATAGTGTGGGCGGCACAACGTGCAATGAACGAGTTTCTTATACTTACCTCTGCATACTCCATACATATAAAGAAGGTTTCGGAAGTAACATTATGTTAACTCTATAAAACTCTTAATACAGGAGTGTTGTTTGTTTTTGGCTATGCCAGTTCACCTACGAAAATAGTAACGTATTACAGCAAAGCATGACGAGGTTAAAATGCTTTTCTCCAAGATGGTTACATAATGCATACAAGGAGATGTGTTTAAGTGTTTGCCGTTTATTGAGAACATTGTTCCTAACTATTTTATTTAAAAAATCGCATAATAAGCAATTAATTTAATCGTATGCATATGATATGACGTGACGACATATCAAAGGCGGGAAAATTAGGGCATCTTATATGTTATGGTGCAGTCACCATACTTATTCTCTAAACCTGAATCACTGACGAAAAGAAATTGCATAAAATGTAACATCATATATTTTCGATTAAATAATTGAAAATCTCAATTGCTGTGTGTTAATTTGTTTTCTTTAAATTACGCTAAACTACACGTCAACAGTGACTGTCATAAATATGCATATTTCTCGTAATGGTTTAGCGAAATTAAATAAAAACAATATTTAATTTGCCACATGCAGTTCGCTGTGACACTCAATCAGTAAAATTGCTTCCCAGAAGCCACTAGTTGTTTACACTGATTCTTAGTAAAGCCATTTTCAACTATTTGGGTAGTTAGGATTTGCCATAAATGAGTGATTTTTCACAGTTTCTGGGTTAGTAAGTATCACACGTCAAAAATAGTTCGGTGGTCGCATTCGTCAAACGACGCCTTTCTTATAACTGTGTGTGTGGGGGGGGGGGACAGATGAATAATGCACCTTCGGTAACTTGGAATGCTCACGTAGCAAAATATACGCAACCAAAAGAATTTAATGAGATTGACATGAGTTTTGTGTAGCGAAAGTAATCGCAGGTGTAATTTCTCATATGAAGATGGACTTTTCAAAGCATATTAAATAATTTTTCGGTTGAAATGTAGCAGGTACACCTCCATATCCTTCCTTTGCGATGGGCCTAGAACGGGATCAAGTAAGAAATGGCTGTCACTCTTGAGAACTGGGAGGCGTATTATATTTAATTCATTCTGAGCTGGCGCTTCGTGCTGTGTTCTTACTGATGTCGGCCACGGCTGATAGCCAGAGTCATAACGGCCGAATACGCGCCATTTGGCTTAAAATTACTTTACGCTAGCTCCTAGGCCAAGTGACTAACCCTTTCAGATCTTTAATATATGGTTTAATGTGTGGCTTATAATAAATGTTTTGATGTGTGCTGAACTTCAAACCGTAGAACACTTGGTAAGTCATCACAACCAATAAGATTTGGGCTTTGTGGCGGCCACAGTATGTAGCATGAACACTCATCTTACCCGAAGGATATCACCGGGTATTATTCTTTACAGTTTTCATTACGTGCCAAAAATAACCGTCCTGTACTTATGTACACAGTGTTGTGTGCACTAGGTCTAAACGGGTAAAGCTAATCACTTTTAGGTGAAGTTGTCGCTTGGCTAAATAGGTTTTAAGCCCAATGATTTTTAGGCGAAATTTTGAGTCCTGCTAAATTTGACTTGTCCCAAGCTTTGTCCACTGGACATTGCACCCTGATTGGTGCACGTGACCACTTTACGTCACGTATTTTGTCTTTGATGTCTCGTTTTTCTATGTCCCTACGTACTCCATAGTTATATGAAGTTGACGGTTATAATTTTGCCCCTCCGTGAATTGCCTAATAGAAAAAGAATATTTTTTTCCATAAGAAAAGAGGGAAAATATTATAAACGAACACAAAGAGCATTGACGATCCGAAACAGAAATAGATATAACTACTGATGAAGCGTCGGCTTTTAAAATACACTGTAGATGTTAGAATAAAATGCATTGCTTATTATGTAAAATAAATTATTTTATTGACGAGCTTTAATTTCGCCTAACAAATTCAAATATTTAAATTTATTTTACATTCAAATTTGTACGTATGTAAAAATTAAACATACATATTCCTAAATGCCTTCCAGACGCCGCAATATTAAACAAGGCAAGTGTTATTTTAGAAAGTTCAGAAGGAAAATTTTAAAGATTCGCACTGCACTTCAGTGTCCTTTTTCGTTTTGGACATCTGAACTGTGGCAGCGTATTTGTATGTACGCCTTGGAATTGTCGGAGAAAACAGGTCAACGAGACAGCAAAGACCAAGGGACACTATAATTGTATAGTCTGTCTCACGAACGAGTGAACTTTTTTGACAATTCTAAATGTAGTCCCATGTGCAGTTGTTTCCATGGCAAATTTTTTTGAGGTGAATTACTGGGTAGGTTGGCAGTCAGCTGAATGTTTTAATATAAACGTTATCTTTGGTACCGAGAAACACCTCTATTGGTATGGAAACAGCTGTGTACCGAACTACCTTCAGAACTGTAAAAAAAAAAAAGTGCACTCATTTGTGAGACAGACTACAGCAGGGCATTTTGAGACGTGACGCGCCCCGTGAACTTGTAACGTTGTCAGGCCGGGATTATGTTGACGTAACACGCATTAACATTAATGTGGCTAGGACAGGTTGCGAAAGTATGGTGTTCGTGATATAACTAAACTCTGAAAGCAACTAGGACATCGCCATAGCCACCAGAACGAAATGTCCGTGGGAGATGTAGACAAGTTTTTTGTGTATGTGAGAATAAATCGTATGTAATAAACTTTTATGTGTTGAGAAAATGAAATTGTGTTTCATGAAGTAGGCATACTAAAAATTGTAAACTAAATGGTAAAATATTCTTCCTTTCATTCAAGCTTTTTTACACCTCTGAGAAACATAATTAATTTAATTTGGCAATGTAAAGCGCCCTCAGTCTTTGCAAATGGAAAAAAAATTCTAGGCTAACTTCTATTACTCTTTCGTCCTCGTTTCCGGAAGAAAAGTATGTATTTACTGCATTAATTAAAAACGTGAGCAGAGGACATAGCGAAAATAAAAACAAACCCGTGAAAGGCAAAGATAACACAATATCGTCACTGGTGTGATTGGCCAGCGAGATCACGTGGGGCAGTCACGCATCAAAATTCCCATTTTCATAAAATTGTTTAAAAAAAAAAAGTGTACGTCCCATGTAGTATACTGTTAGTTTTCCGATGCTTATTTATTCCCCTACTTTATTCCCAAATCAGAGGCGACGACATCTTGTTTTCTGAAGGAGGAAAAGCCTCAAAATTTCTGTTATGGTACCCATGTTCATTGTAATCATATAACTTTTTCTGGCACCCCTTCCCTTTTTGTCACCGTTTTCACTCACACTGTGAGCTGTTATGTTTGTGCGGTTATATACATACGGAACACTTATTTCATGTAGGTAGAGGTTATTAATATTTAATTAAATAATATTCTTACAAGACGCTAGAGCCGTATCCGAGTTCATGAGGCATGGAGGTCTTAATTAAAACAAAATAACTAAATTGGATATTTTAGATTTATTTATAATGCTATGAATTACAACTATAATATATATATATATATATCTACTATTACTCTTGTTATTCTCAGTAAGGGCAATATTTTAGGTCTATCTCAATTATAATTACAGTCCTTATCACTGTCTCTATATTGGTTACAGTCACTTAATTCACACTCATTATTTACACATATTCAATATGTCAATTACGATAATTCCAAATGCCTATCACTCACGCATCCAGAACAGTAGTCTTGGAAATCAGTCTCACTTTCCACTATACCTATGCTCGCAATCCATTGACTTCACTCCTGTTGGTCACTCTCTTCGCCACTTGTCACGTTGATGGCTCGTCGCTTCTCTGTCTTAGCACACCTAGCTCTTAAGGCAGTACAGTGCTCCAAAATGTAGACTGTTGTCTCGGATACTCATCAATGCTTAAATAGTTATTGCTGGTCCTATCCATAAGGTTCCCCACATCCAGAGACTCGCTGAGAGAGGCGACGGCGATGTTAAAAACAATCTTGCAACGATAACCCTAGACTTTCAATGACATAAGGCGCACTAAACACGATAGGCTTATCGCAGCAGCATGCGTGGCAGCATGCCATTGTAAATCTCCATGCACTCCTCGGATTACCAGTAATATACCCTTCACACACTGCTTTGAATGCTCTAGTGGGGCGGGGAAGGGGTAGCGAAGCATGTAACACAGACCTCTCCTCAAGTCTGTTTGTCCCGAACAGGTTCTGCAACACCCGGACCTTCATAGAGTGTCATCCTGTCGATGTGGACAACCTTAGGTACCGCCCGAGAGCCTTGATGACAAATATGATAAACTACATCATTGATCTTCTTCAGAATTCAGTACGATAATTTCCAACAATTATGTAATTTTGGGCAGAACCCTTTCCGCCTCTGGGGTTGTACAGCCACGCCAGTTGTCCTTCTTGAAATACCTCACCCGATATTATCCTCTCATACTGGTACTTCATCTTGTCACTATTTAATCTGAGGTGCTGCCAAGCAAAATCATGAATGCCAACTAGTCTGTAATGTATTTCGCTGGCATAATCTGTGGCAGCAGTTTCCTCTTATAGCAGTCGGCCAAACAGAATATCACTAGGAAGGCCCAGTTTTCTTCCAAACAGCATCCTTGATGGTGTTACTGTTGAAGATTTCTGAACTGCAGGGCGGTAAGCAAGGAGAAACAATGGCACCTTTGAATCCCAGTATTATTAGTTCTCTTCCACATAGATCGACAGGTTCTGGTGAAGAGTGCTGTTAATAATCTCGATCATTCCATCCGAATGAGGGTCTAAGGTCTAATCCTAGTCTTTTTCATTCTCAGAATGTTTTTTTACATCTTGGATCACAGCAGTTTCAAAATTTCTGCTCTGATCGGAATGGAGTTCTAGTGGTATCCCAAACCTTGAGAAGACATGCTCTACGAGTGCATCGGCCACAGTATGTGCTTCTTGATTTATGAAGGGAATGAACTCAGGCCACTTAGTAAAGCAATATCGGACCACAAGTAGATAATGATACCTTCTTACTGAGGAGTGCAAGGGGCTAAGAATATATACTGCCATCCACACGAATGGGGCTCCAACATTGTGTTTTTGTGGTGACCCTGTCCCCCAGACCTTATTCCCTTCCTCGCAGTGGAGGTGTAGCTCATTCGGCACAATTTCTAAACACCCTCACGACAATGAAGTCAATATAATTGCATTCGAACTCTGTCGATGATCTTATTAACACCAAAGTGACCAATGGCTGCAGTGTTATGCAGTTCCTTTATGAAGGACCAACAGTTAACATGTGTTTCCCATCATTACATCCCACCTCCTGTGAAACACACTTTTCTTTAGTGTAAGGGAATTCCACAGTGATGAGTATGCTTTGACTGCTGTGCTCAGACTGGATATCTTTTCCCATTTTGGCCAACAGCCATCTTCTTTCTACTCTAGTATTGGATGCAAAGAGGGATCATTTAGCTGTTCTTTTCTAATTCCCTCGTCACTCAATGTAAGTGACTCATCACAATACACAGAACCTTGAACTCTTGTCCTCTCTACATTAGCGATGCATCACTCTTTTGTTGCTGGCATTCTCGATGATGACACAATGGATCACATGACCTACAAGCAAGTGCACCTGCACTGCTGTGAAGGTGTCAAGAACTGCACTGTGTTTCAAATCTGTATTGTTGGAGTAATTGTTTCTGTTTGGCTAATTTACTTTCGGATTTCTTGAAATGTAGCCAGCATAATTAAGTGTTTTTGAATCTTAGAATAAAATCTACCATAAAGGAAGGGGCGGACGTGTGAAATTGCCTTCACCATGGCCAGAAGCTCCTTGTGCATAACACAGTAATTCGTCTCATGATTGTACAATAACTTAATGAAGAATACTAGTGGTCTCTACTACCGATCCTGTATCTCAGATAACACAGCTCCAGTTCATATGGTACATCACTAGCATCAGCATCCAAATTTAATGTGCTCTCACATTTCGGGAATCCCAGGACATGAAGAGGTATAAAGAATTTATTTAGCTTACTAAAAGCAACTTCGCAAACAGTGGTGCAATGAAATTACAATTTGCCTTAGTCAGTTCATGTAGTGGCTTGGCGAGCATGGCAAACCCAGACAGTAATCGTCCAAAGTAATCACATAAGCCCAGAAAACTCTTCACTTTGGTTTTGTCAGTTGGTGTTGGTCAATTTATTATTCCTTCGACTTCTTTGGGTGTGCTACAATTGTGTGGGGCGACACTAGTCCCAAGAAAATTAATTTCTTTTGGAATAGGTGGCACTTCTTAGGGACTAGTTTCAAGTTGCCTGCAGCCGCTTTCTGGAATACAGACTAAGTGTAATAAGTGCTCATCAAATGTCCTTCCTGACACAATGATGTCATCTAGGTAAACCTGAGTGTATTTAAAGGGAGGACTTTTTCTATTAGGCATTCGAAGATGACAGGAGCATTACACAGCCCAAAATACATAACATGGATTTGCCCAGTTCCTTTCCCTAGAACACAGAGTACAGTCTTATCTTGGTCCTCTGGGGCCATCTCGCACTACCAGTACTCACTCTTAATGTCAAAAGTAGATAAACATTGCGAATCCGCTAGGCTGTTAAGTGTCTCGTCTATCCTTGCAAGTAGATAAGAGTCATTATTCGTCACATTATTAAGCGCGATAATACACAAAAAACCTCAGAGAGACATTTATCTTCTTAACAAGTACAATTGGAGAAGACCATCGTCAAATTTCTGGATTTAACACATCTAACTCTTTAATTTCCTTCGGAATTTCCCCAGATGCCATGAGAGGAGAGTGAAAGTTGGCTTAGTGGCTTATTTATAAAAGTCAGCTTAGTGGCTGATTTATAGGCCTGGCATCTCCTGTATCAACATGCTGACAGGTCAAATTAGTCTTCCCGAAGGTCATTTGGTCTATTCAAGTAGGCATCCCTATTTATCTGCAGTAATTTAGAAATAGGCTTCTCCTGTCGCCAGTTAAGGTTTTTTCTTATTCTTACCATCAGTTCCTCCAGTACATCTAAAAGGGGGGAGGATTATATGGTCACTCCGGTGGGAGAAAGGAGGCCGGACACTTGAGGTGGTGTGGCAGTACTATGCTATAGTAGCCGAGTCAGGTCCCGCACTGACTTCCAGAAAGGGTGTGTGATGCGTCTCAACACCCATGGCAACCCAAGGCTTCTTGTGCCACCCCTGTTTAAACTAATTGGGCTCTGCCACCCGTGCCCTATGGGAATCTGCTTCCTAATGGCTGTATAGGGGTATCTGCCGTGATGGCTTGGGCCTATAGTTAGTGCCTAGGCCCGACCACTTGGTGGGGTGTTGGACCTCTTGGCATTCAGGCCATTGGGGCACAAAACAGGAATTTCCCTGTAAAGAAATTCAATGTACAGCAAAGGACGAGTGTCTGACATCAGCGGGGCGAGCCCTATGGGCGGTGTGGCAAGTTCGGCTCTCGGTGACGAAAAACCAGGGTATAAAACCGGACTAGAATGACGGTACCCACCAATTTTCAGAGGGACTCCGCGTCTCCCTGCCCGTGGGTGGCGGCCCCGGCATGGGACATTAGAAAACCCATTCGTGCCATGGAAAATAAGAGGTAGCACTGGATGATCTGGTTGGCCCATCTGGAGGTTTTCTCTGGTGTACGGATCAGTTGAGGTTGGACTCATGCTGGCGGTGGTTGACTCCGCATGCTGGAGGAAGGTCGGAGAGATCCCCCCTATTATTGAAGAGCCGGACGGTGAGCAGGTCAATGGTCCGGTAGCGTCCTGAGATGACGTTAGGGGTGTGGGTAGTGCTCTGGCCAGACCACACGCTTGGTAAACTGAGTACTAGGGTCTCAGGCCTTGTGGAGGACATGCTCGGTGCGATCTGGCAAACCAGATCGGGGCTATGCTCGATGCAGCCTGAGGAATCAGGTCGGGGTTTTGGATTTGGTCAATTTCGGTGAGCGCTGGTCATGTCTGCATTGGGAGGGCGTGATCCCTCTTCCCCGCCGACTGGGCGACCGGGGTGTGGAATGGCAGAAACGGCTAAGAGCGCCGAGTTAACAAATAAGAGCATGGCTGTGATGGCTGTGTATCATACTTATATATAGTACATCTGACAGGGGGGAGGATTATATGGTCACTCCGGTGGGAGGAAGGAGGCCGGACACATGAGGTGGTGTGGCAGTACTATGCTATAGTAACCGAGTCTGGTCCCACACCGACTTCCAGAAAGGGTGTGTGATGCGTCTCTTATAGCCTCTCAACACCCATGGCAACCCAAGGCTTCTCGTGCCACCCCCGTTTAAAGAAATTGAGCTCTGTCGCCCGTGCCCTATGGGACACCAGCTTCCTAGTTGCTGGTCAGGGGTATCTGCTGTGATGGCTTGGGCCTATAGTTAGTACCTAGGCCCTACCATTTGGTGGGGTGTTTGACCTCTTGACATTCAGGCCATTGGGGCCCAAAACATTTCCCTGTGAAGAAATTCTATGTATGATAAAGGACAAGTGTCTGACGTCAGAGGGGCGAGCCTTATGGGCAGGGTGGCTAGCACGGCTCTCGGTGACGAAAAAACAGGGTATAAAACCGGACTAGGATGATGTTACCCACCAATTTTCAGAGGGACTCCGCGTCTCCCTGCCCGTAGGTGGTGGCCCTGGTGGTGGGGCATGGGATAACCCACTCGTGCCAAAGACAATAAGAGGTAGCACGGTATGATCTGGTAGCCCATCTAGAGGTTTTCTTTGGATTACGGATCGCTAGAGGTTGGACTCGTGCTGGCAGTTGTTGACTCATCATGCTGGATGAGGCTCAGAGAGATTCCCCCTCTTATTGAAGAGCCAGGCGGTGAGCAGGCACCTTCTCCTGTAGCGTCCTTCGATGATGTTAGGGGTGTGGGTAGTGCTCCGACTAGACCACACGCTTGGTAAACTGAGTACTAGGATCTCAGGCCTTGTGGTAGGACATGCTCGGTGCGATATTTTGAATCAAATCGGGCCTTCGGATTTGGTCAACTTGGGTGAGTGCTGGTCATGTCGGCATTGAGACGGCGTGATCCCTCATCCCCGCTAACTGGGCGGCCGGGGTGCGGAAGCTGTAATGACTAAGAGTGCCTCGTCAAAATATAAGAGCATGGCTGTGATGGCTGTGTATCATACTTATATAGTACATCTGGTAGAGTACATTTGATTTGTTTTACTATATAAGCTTCTGTGACATTTGGAGAACCTGTGTGACCTGCTTGTAAACACCTATCATAGCCCCATCTTCATTCTTAATGGCAAACTGTCAGAATTTTAATACACTAAAATCCTTGCTACAATGGCACTGCCTGCCAGGACATCAACTTTCTCTGCTGGCTCAGTTATATCCAAACAGATGACAAATTTTCCATAGCATCTGTCTGTAGTGACAATTTCACTAGAAGCCGGTAGCACAATGGGTTCACAACAGACTACTGAGCTGTTCATTGATGAGGAAAAATCCTGCCACGTCGGTACCACGAACTCAGTACTGCCGACCTATAGCACACCAAGTCGAGTATCGATGGATACAATACCCCAGCCTACATGGTAAATCAAGCCCCAAAAGACATTCATCATATACTTCTTCTATGTAGATTTATTGCTCTAGGATAAGGTACCATGCTTCAAATTCATGCTTCTCCTACCTCTAACTGGTGTGGTCTTACTTTTTACTGTAGTCAAAGGGTCCCTGGGCCATCGACTGTACGACCCTCACTTCATTAGCTCACCACTGAGTTATGACGCCGGGCAAAATTATATCACCAAACCAGCCCTGGTAACCGACGCCACGTCAAATTCGTCATCACATAATCATCTTTCGGTGTTATGTTGTGTTTCATATTTTCGCAGCTTGGCTTCGGATTTTGACACTGGTGGCGGAAGCCAAAGCCATGCTCCGCGCAGTTCATCTCAGCAACTGAACGAGACCGGTGGTGCAAGTATCTCGCTCCGCGAGGCCCTCAGTACCGGCATGTAAGCTGAAATCATTTTAACTGCCATACTATAAACATTAATTACCGGAAAAGTTTGTGTTATATTAAACGTACTGAGGGGAGAGCCAACGTACTATTAACGGAGAGTTTTTAATGCAATAAAATCACGTGTTTTTTCGCTGTGTAAGGGCTGAGGCCATTTTGCAGATCATTTATACATTTATTCATATGTAAATGGACGATGAATAAACAACTCAAAAAGGTAAATAGTGTTAAATCATTGTAGGACAATGTTATTAGCATCACCAGCCTTTTCAGTAATGTACTTCAGGGGTACGAGACGGCCGACAGTCTCGCCATCCTATGTAAAGAGTTCAACTGTAAGTATGTGACAACCAAACAAATAACTGATGGAAGGTTCACCATTTTTTTTGTATCAGGGTCGATGGTCCAGGGTCCCTGGGCCGTCTACCGTACGACCCTCAATGCATTAGTTCAACATTGAGCTATAGCGCCGGGCAAAAATCCAACAGGCTCTGGTAACCTTCCACACATTAATATGTACTGTATTTTCTAACCAATCCATTAGCAATTTCCACCACTTCCCAACCATAGCTTTTTTCGCTCTGCTTTTATTCTGCATTCCCTCTTTTACATACACTTCCCATCTGTTTTTATGATTCTTTCATGAGAACCCATCCTCTACACAATATTTCGAGATCAGCATTGGTGCATAGCATGTCATTAATATAAATAATTCATGTCAATGGCTCTCATGCTTGGTTCATGGTGATGGAGGAAAGTAAGGGTATTTACCAACTATCTCATTGTGGTGGAAAATGTTAAAGCCCATATTTTCCCGAGTTGTAAACACACACTCACTTCATGCACAACACACGCACTGGGACATGAACAAGGAATGAAGGGGAGAGCACAAGAGTCTTTGAGAATACTATAACCACTGTCTACCCCTCGCTGCATCCATTTCCCCAACAGTATTATTACTGGGGACATCTTTTGGCAGTATTGGTTGGCCCAAAATATCATGCCCTCAAAATATCTCTCTTGAGGACATGAAAGCGGGATGGTCACCTGAATCCTGCAGTAGCCAAGGGGTGTCAGAGGTGTGGTGCATTCCGGTGCACGTCGCCGGTGTAGGAGTCGTGGAAGGGGTAACCACTGCATTCGGGCCGACTGTCCCCAGTAGAGGGCACGTCGCAACTGCGCTGGTGGAGCGAGATAAATGGACTAAGGGAGGAGGGGTGCAGCACGCATCAGATTTTAGCAACTGAAGCAACTTTTAGTGATTTTGTTAATGTGTTCTTGTTTTTATTGTAAAAATGGCTGCATGATGGAAGTATAACATTCCCCATCACTTTTATGTATAATAATAATAGGATTATTCTATAATGAGGAATATTCCTCTTTGGATAGTCTGCTTTAATTTTTATGTATCAGGTGTACAACCTTGCTTCCGCCGTTTTTTCCCAACATTTGAGGCTTATAGTTAAAACGTGATTACATATTTATGATTAAAAGTACTGTCCGTCACTACTTTGTCCCATCTTTCTGGCAATTTTCGGATACCATCTCGAAAAAACGATCCGTCTTTTGAGGCGACCCACGAATCGATCCATTTTTTGACTGCTTCATACCAGCGGAAATGCTGATCGGCCTGGCCGTGTGCCATCGATCGAAACAAATGGTAGTCGGAAGGAGCAAAGTCTGGAGGTATGGTGGGTGGGGTAACCCCCTCCCATTTCAGTGTTGCCACATATGTGTTGACCAGTCTTGTGACATATGGCCGAGCATTGTCATGCTGGAGGACAACTTTATCGTGTCTCTCTTTGTACTGCAGCCGTTTTTCCTTCACAGCTCGTCTCAAATGCATCAATTGCGTTCAATACCGATCCCCTGTAATGGTTTCATTCGGTTTCAACAGATCATAAGATACCCCACCGAGGTGACCTTGGTGCCGTGCATATTCGGTCTGGCTGTCGACATGGAGGCATGTCTGGGCATTACCCATGGTTTTCTGTGCTTGGGATTATCGTAGCGGACCCATTGTTCGTCTCCGGTCACAATGCGATGTTGAAACCCCTTCCGATTCTGTCTTTGAAGCAGCTGTTCACAAGCAAAGAAACGCTGTTCAACATCTCTCGGTTGCAACTCGTACGGAACCCAATTTCCTTGCTTCTGAATCATT
This sequence comes from Clitarchus hookeri, assembly GCA_002778355.1. Classification (NCBI taxonomy): domain Eukaryota; kingdom Metazoa; phylum Arthropoda; class Insecta; order Phasmatodea; family Phasmatidae; genus Clitarchus; species Clitarchus hookeri. Next base: position 460,617 of record NQII01001455.1, read on the forward strand.
CCCATGGCTTTGAGGCGTTTTGAAATGGCTTGTTGCGTCACTCCCAATGATTCTGCCAATTTTTCTTGTGTTTGGCAGGAATCTTCATCAAGTAATGCCTCCATTTCGGAATCTTCGAAACATTTCTCTCTTCCACCGCCATGCCGGTCCTAGACGTCAAAATCATCACTCTTAAAGTGTTGTAACCACTCACAACACGCTCATTCACTAAGGACAGCCTCACCGAACGTTTTCTTGAAATGGAAGCAGAAAATCAACAATTCCCGCACATGCCGAGCATTTGGCTATAAAGCATCTTCGCTCGAGAATAAATTTATGATGAAAACACAAATTCACTAATGTGGTGATGTCGTTATGTTGACAGATGTCCAAGCTTACTGTGTGACATTATTGATCTACATATTTCCACCAGCACTTACCGCTGCAGCCATCGATCGAAAAACGGCGGAAGCAAAGTTGTACACCTGATATCATGCCTACAGTATTTAAGAGTGGGTGGTATTGTTTTATGAATTATTTATCACAGTATTTTACTGTGATTGTAAAAATGTATGTAGTATGTATGCTTGGAATTTTTAACAAGCCTTATAATGGATTCATTTTCTCACAGTCCTGTACATGATACTGTGTTAATCATACCACAAAACATTATATTTCTTGAGGAAGTGCATATCCTTATTATGTAGCTAGTCTATCAGTTTTAATTCAGACAGGTGTCTTAAGTTTCTATCTTTGCCAGTTTAAATGTACACTTTTGTATTTTAGTGTTATTCTTTATTTGATTCTTGTTTAATATAATTAAGTGCTCTTGGGAGAGTTTGTGATTTCACTCTGCTGTTGCCTTGTTCCAGAGGCTCTTATGGTTGTCAATTTATTATTTTGGTTTTGAAACAAATTGAGTCAGTCAGGCAGACATGGTTGATAAATTATGTTTGACCCTGCTATTTAGCAGAAAACCTACATTTGCACTGAAAAAAAATGTGATTCATCCATAAATTGTGGTTTATTCTGACCAGTCATGCACGAATTGCATAGCCCCAACAAACGCAGCATGGTAAAAAAAAAGTGACATTATTTTCAATGTGACACCTTGTATTTACAACATAACTTTTTACTCGCACAACATGAAGAGTAGAATTTTTCATAACTATTTAGAAGGTGCTGATGGACTAAGTTAATTACAAGTATGGTAAATAGAGGGAAAATTTGAAATTTCCATTACTTGGTGGTCAGAGAAAGGCATGCAAAGGTAAAATTTGAATTGTTTTAAGTTAAATCCAGTAAAGTGCACATTTGCCATTGCAGATAAAGCTAGTTAAACAATTTCATTTTGCAAGATTATACTCTGTTTGTAGTGTGCTAGAGACACAATCAAAATAGAAATGTTTCTAATCCAAAACTGCTGGTTGTACAACAGAATTTGTTGTACTTATGTCAGATGTTTCTTGTATTTCTCAATCTGTTTTTTTTCTTTCAGATATCAAGATTCATTTTAAAAAATCTTAGGTTACTTTGTGCTTGGTGAGGTTAGTTTTCCACACTGAATAGTAAAAAAGGCTGTGGGGCATTGCTAGTTCAACTTTGCCAACTTACAACAATTAACTTGCCTTGCCTTTTCCATAGTAAAATAATTTGATGGTAGCAGTATACAGCTTACCTTTGTGAACTGCATTATGCAGAATTAATGAATACCACGCCAGCTTTAGGAAAAGCAACATGAATACAGTATAAAGTAGAATGTAAGAGTTATGAATGAGGTTCATTGGAAATGAAGTACACATAGCAAGAAGATAGCCCAGTTATACATATTGCGGTATTGTTCTGAGAGTTGCAGAATTTAAGCAAATAAGAGTTAAGATGTTTACTTGTACGGCCGTGTGTTCTACATAATAAAAGTAAATTATCATTTTGTGCAAATTTGTGAATAAAGCAAATTCCAGAGGCTGTGCTTTCTTTCATTTTAAACTAATTGGTTTAGACATACATCATGATGACCTGTGATCAAATTTCTTCCCTGTCTCCTCCTTGCAATTTAAAGATACTTTGACGCGATCGTATACCAGAGTTGTAATGTGATGATTATAAATTGCCCGGCGCCACAGCCCTACGGTGAGCTGGTGAGATTATTTGGGTCGTTCGGCCGACGGCCCAGGGGTTCTCTAGTAATACAACGTCAAATACTATGAAATTGCGAGCTGTTTGGCCGCTGCGCACGCCTAAATTAATAAAGCACTCAAGTTTTTTAGAGGTATATAATTATTTTATTGAACACTTTGATGAAACACGTGGTGACCGCGTGGTCGTATAAACACACTGCTGGAATATAATTACTTAAGGCGCGTGACGCTGCTATCTCCTCGGTGAGATTTAACATAAAAGTACTAGTTGCTTCGTGAATGATATGATGATGCGATTGTTGAGTGATGCAGCCTGAGAGGCTGGTGCCGAGGTTCTTGTGAAACGAGAGACTTACCACGTCCGCTCGCGCCGATGTGATGTTGCCTACTGTCCTGAGCAATGCATCGGCTCGTGCCACCTAAGCACGGCCGACACCTGGCGGTGGAGAGATGAAACAAATGTGACTTAAATGCTAATGGGATGTAAACATGATATACCTTATATAAACATAATTAAACACAATTTACATAATAAAACACAATTACCCTTGTACTTACATAATATAACATCATTATATTAATATTAAATGTAAGTATTGACTCGTAGCAGCCACTGCATTGCCAACTTGAAAATGTCACATGTCCCTGGCTGGCTATGTATGTGATGATCGTTTTGGACACACAATAATTATGGTCCACATCTAAACTGAATAATTAATAAACACTAATGCACTATACTGATGAAACTATATTGGTAAATAATAATGATTAAATTGTTAGACTGAATAATTAATGATACGGTGCACTATCACACATGGACAAATACACTTGATATACACTGGACACACTATTATCCTTGCACACATGTGCGCTGGTATGGTGAATCCGGAGTGGAGGACACTACTGCGGCAGCTACAGTGGGCACAAAGGGAACAGTGAACGCCTGGTTCACGTCAACTTGCAATTATAAAATCAGAACCGTGTAATAAAGTAAGATCAGCAAAGCATTATTCTGTGAGGAATGTATTATCAATTAAGTGATGTTAATAATTTTGGAGATTAATGTTACAACATAATTGACGTTATTGCTATATGAGATTTTGCACATTTTGAGTGTGTATTTTGTAACGAATTTTGTGTTTATGTTTTTCCAATTTTCCATGCAAATAACAAAAGAAAAATGTAATTTACCCATTTCTTGCATGTTAAGAGAAAAAAGTAAACAAACTCTCCCTTGTGCTGGTGTAAAATAAAGCTTGTGTTCATGGAGAATTAAACAGTACACAACACAGAATCATAAATATAACTTTAAAATGTGGGCTTTAAGTAAAATTACACATTTCAAATATTTAATTTATTATTACTATTTGTTGGTTTTTTTCCATTAAAACTGTGTGAGGTTGCTGTCTATCCAGGCACATACCACCCACCCACCACTCCTGAAAATGACTTCAAAATAAGGTTAACTTAACATGGAAGAGACATTTCTGTTTCCTTCTGTGCTATGTGATCTTAGTATACAACTGCATTCAATATTGTTTGTGAATTACCTACAGAGTTTTAACTCAGCACAGCTTGTTCCTCATCACATAATATAATTTCAGTGTCAACTACCCCACTTTAATAACAGGGTTTTCTCATGATGCTCCAACCACCGAATGTTATTTCTGTTACAAATTTAAGTTAAGAATTTCTGTCAGTGTTTTTATGTCTATTTTAAGTACTCATGTTATGACCCTCAAATTTAACATTTATGGACTTAGTGGCCGACTCTGTTACCCAAAACGTGATTGCTGACCACTCAGGCAGTTAATTAAAACTTTACTTTATTCGTGTACCCAGTGAACATATTCATCTCTGCGAAAGTTTTTTACTCAATTTTTATTCAAGTGACTTGCACTACATACAAGCAACAGTCAAGTGTGTGTTCAGAGTCTTTTCAATGTACGTAGCAGCTACTTGTGTTAATTTGTGTATGTATAAGCTTGCTGAATAAATGTGTAAGTACAGTGTAGCAATGTGCGACTCCAGTTATTTACGTGTTTTAGGCATTGCCGTTGTCCCAGAAGGATGGGGTAAGCAGGCTCCGTGGCCTATAACAAGGGAACTTAGCAGATAGTAAGGTCATTAGTCTCTGCGCATGCTATTACTTGCACACAACCAGCATTAGGGTTGCCATATTTTCAAACTGAAATTACAGAAGGCTTTGGAAATGTTGCCACCAAAATCGACCCATCACAGAATTATCAGTATTTGTTTTACTATTAGGAGGATGTCTTTTGTGAGTGTGTGTGCACATACAAACAAACAAAAAAGATTATTTCAAAATAAATCTTAATGCACTATTAATACATATTTGATTTATAGTCATTCAAAACTTTCATTTAGTGTAAAGCAGCACTTAACAATGTAGGTTGAAATGAATGAGAATTTGACATTCACCCAAAAATAAGTTTTTCTAATGGGTACAATACACATACTTATATTATGAGCCATTGTATGAGTGGTATCTTTGAATGTAACTTGGTAACAATAATTTTTTTAGAAAATTTTGTGATATAATAAAATAGATAAATAAATAAATCTAGATGGGAGACTACAGAAAATGTGGGTAATGTAAGGGAAAACCCTTTAAAATAAGGGAGACCTGGCAACCCTAATCTGCACACCACTATCAAGGGGAAATTGCCATGCCTAACATAAACAAGCCCCGAGCTGTTGTATTCTCCCATCCTTGCCTGGTTAACACTAGGTGGTGCCCTCCCCTCCTACATCTACATTTAATTTTTTCCCTCTAAGTGCCCCGGCCTTTCTCCACTACTGCCCTGACTGCCAACGAGACCAGGCACATTGCAATAATGTTTATTACCAAACCCTTCATATCAGCAATTTTTAAATTTTTACATAATAGGCTCTTTAAACTTTTTTTTAATTTTACTTCACTGTAGGGGCCACGGTGGTTCAGTGGCTAGGGTGCTCACCTCCAACTACATGAAAATTAATTATGTGAGTGAGTGAAGAGACTTGGGCGGCTCTTTACATTGAGGTCTTGGGAGTTGACGAGGGTGAAGTGATGTGAGTATGGATTATGGAGTGCCAGAATGAAATGGTGGGGGAAATGGGAGATCCCCGAGAATATCCACTGACAACCAGCATCGTCTGACATTATTTCCACTTACAAAAATTCGGAGTGAACCAGCCGGGGATTTAACTCGGTTTGCCTTGGTGGGATGCAAGCAGTCTAACCGCGCAGCCACCGTAGACCCAATAAATTATGTCTTGTTATGTGCTGCTGCTTTGCTTTCATCCCTTTCTCCTCCTCCCCCTGGCATTCAAAGTGGAGTCCTCCCCAGATCACATCACCAGTATATGATGGAGGGGAGGCAAAGACACCATACTGATCACGATATTGCTAACAGGACTGAAGTCACTCTTGTTTCTAGAAGAATGAATGACTTGTTGGATATTGCATAAATTTTCTGGTAAGTACCTCCATCTGCATGACTAGAAGTGTGAAGAACCTTCTGGGCCAGATCATCTCAGCTATATAGGCAATGGTGTGCCTTTGTGTTGGCAGTCTTGAATCGCCAGTTGTGCTGAGTATGTGTGATCACTGGGAGACCAGAGAGAGTGACCAGATGGATTGAAATAAAGTGGGTTTTCTTGCATAAGTGGTGAACATTTAGAATGATATAAATATATGAAAGTGGACATTCTGATTGTATATATGTAAATAATAAGTAATGGTGAAGTGACTGAAGCTAGTATGACAGTAATAAGGATTATAATTTTAATTGATATTGGCATTAAAATTATGCGTAATGATAGGAATCATGAGTATAAATAGAAGGGACAGGCAATTATATTATGTAAATAATAGTAGTGTGTAGTATTATACCAAAAAATTTAAAGAATAAAATTTGTTCTTTTATTTTTATAAAGACCTTCATTCCTCATGAACTTAGATACACGATATACCATTTGCAATAATTGTGTCAGAAGTGGGAAGGAGACACTTTTTCCTTAATTAAACTATAAATATGAAAATGCAAAAGGCTTTTGAATAAGGAGATGGTGACAGTAAGCAAAGATGATGACAGCTGCATCAAGAAGACACTGAAGAATTTGGACATGACCATTGATGCTATTCCCCACCTGTGGAATAGAGGTGGTTTATATGGCAGAGTCAATTCCTCCCGGCATAGACTATAAGATGCCTAGAAGGTTAAAGGTTTTTCAATAAGGTAGTCTTTTGACGTTTCACTTAGCTGGATAAATATATTGTCTCGAGTTTGAACAAAAACAACATACAGCAACACTTACGAGGTGTGGTATCCTAATTTGGCTATTCGTATTAACTGGGGCGACTTCGAGGTGGAGTGGGGCTTCTCTTGGCGGCGACTGTATACTTAACTCTGCTGTGGGTGTTGGTATGCTGTCATCTGGGGTTGAGCTCTGGCGAAGTTGTAGGCCTTGGAAAAAGGCCCGCATGTGGTGTCGTCTCACTGGACTGTGGTTCGGACTCGTGCTCACTTCTTCTCGCGATTCCTTGATGCAACTCTTCCCTCGGCACGGTGATAATGAACTGGTCCCCTCTTCTCAATGTAAATTCCCTTATATGCTCTCCAGTTTCCCTCCCTAAGTCTCGGCACATGTTGCCTTGTTGGGGGAGGGGGTGGTGGGACGAAAACAGAACAATGCCTTTGACAAAAAGTTCCCCAGTTCCTGAAGCTTGGGGGGCAGGGGGAAAGGTGGCACCTTGCCCCTAGCTTACTCTGTCAGCTATTTCTCCATGGTGCATGTTTTCTGATTTCCGGCGAAATACACATGATTATTTTGAGATATCTCGGCACTCAACTGATCTCACAGGCTTGCTAGAGGTGCTCTTGCTTGGCTCTGCGATTTCTCCCGCTTTCCTACATATGTACGTAGCACTATCCGGGTGCTCCGGCGATATGCCAGCTCTTACTCGGCACAACCTTGACACGTGTAACTGCGATCCATTCTGGCTGTTCACCTGCCTCGTGACATGTGTCAACTGGTAGGCGCTAGCGAAGGGGCTCAGCGAGGCTTCTACTCAAAAGGTGTTACATGACACCATGGTAGACATCACTTTCAGGATTCGTGCCATTCATCCAAGAAGTCAGAATGTTGTGCAATTGGGCAGCCAGAGCACCTGAGAGCCTGCTGCCCACAACAGCGCAGCAGCAGCACAAACAGCAACAAGAAAATATATGCACCAGGAAGCTGATGATAGTACATCATCACCTTTTGGAAACTTGTAAACACCAGCTTCAAAGGGTAAATGTCTTTGGCTGCTGAAGGAGAGGCCCAAACATTCTTACAAATTTGTTTGGTGAAACAGGACTCTGATGCTATGTGGTTGAGAGGAGCTTGAACAATGTTCCTTATCAAATAGTTGTTGAGAGTGGTGCGACCATAATAGTGGTAATATGAGACATCCTTGGGCCTTATCCCAGCGATTACCCGACAGCATGGAACAGTGCTATTTGACTACAGTAACGAGTGAAACCACACCAGTTAGAAGTAAAAGAAGATTGCTTTTTAAACTTTGTAACCTTAGCCTAGAGAATTGTGTTTACATAGCAGAAATAGAGGATGAATGTCTTTTGGGGATTGTATTATGTAGGCTGGGGTGCCCTTTATTGAAACTCTAAATAGAGTGCTACGGGTAGGTAGTGCCTAGTTCGTAGTGTCAACACAGCAGGAATTATCTTTTCCAATGAGAAATTAAGTGGTCTGTCGTCATTTCACTGAGCAAGCCACTTCTAGAAAAATTGTAATTGCAGGCATATGTTAAGGAAAATTTGTCAGATGTTTGGGTCTAATTCAACCAGTAGAGAAAGGTGGCATCCTGTCAGGCAGTGTCATCGTAGCTAGGACTTTGGTCTCTTCAAACTCCCTACAGTTTTTCTGTTTCTGACAATACTGCTCATCTTGAGGAGGAGGACATGGTAGGGGTTTCCAAGCTTGTTTCACAGGTTTTTCCAAGTGTTCCTGAAGCTTCAAAATGATACAATATTGCATGCCACCTACTAGAAGTACTAGAGGAACTGCTAGTAAGAACTAATAGAAAAACTCAACTGGCAGCTGGAGATGGCTGTCTCTAAATATTGCAAAAAATTGGGATGCTTCCTCCTGTGGACCACATGGCCTTGGAGGGACTAAATTAAGCCGGCCATTGCATCAATACAAGAGATGCCAGTCCCATAAAGCAACCACCAATAATAATACCACTAGCTTCACATCAAGCAGTTGAAGGCATTGTGAAGAAAATGGAGTTGGATATGATGGAACCATCAGTTTGTTTATGGTCTTCTCCCATTGTACTTATTAAGAAGAAAGATGGCTCTATGAGACTTTGTGTGAATCACCACCACCTTAGTAAAATTACAAAATTAAAGTTCTTATTCACTTCCAAGGATAGATGACACATTGAATATCAATGAAGGGTTTAAATTGGTTTTATAATTAGGACATGAAGACTGGGTACTGGCAATGTGAAGTGGCCCCTGAAGACCAAGAGAAGACTGCTTTTTTTGTCCAAGGAAAACGAACCTAAAAATTCAAAGTAATGTCTTTTCGGCTGTGCAATGCCCTTGCCAGCTTTTAATGCCTGATGTAAAAAGTCCTCCCTTTAGATATATGTCAGGTTTAACTAAACAATACTGTTGATAACAGAGAGACATTTGAAGAGCATATATTGTGCCTATACTCTGTATTACAGAAAGTGGCTACAGCCAAGCTGAAACTGATTCCTAAGGAGAGGCATAATTTTAAAAAGAAAATATATTTCTTTGGACATGTAGTGTTGGTCCATGGAATTGAAACAGACCCCAAGAAGACTAAATTCATAAGCGATTGGATGCCAACAACTGACAAAACTAAAGTACAGAATTTTCTGTCTTTGTGTGCATAATAACTTTTATTTGTACCTGGGTTTGTAATAGTTATCAAGCCACTGCATAAATTGACTGAGGTTAAATGAAAATTTGATTTTACCACTGAATGCAAAGTTGCTTTTCGTAAGTTTAAGGAAATTCTGATGTCTCCCCCAGTCCAAGTTTCCTGAACAGTGAGAGCAAGTTCATCCTGGATAATGATGTTAGTGATCAGAGCTGTGTTATCTCAGATTCAGGATGGGAAGAAGAGGCAACTAGAATACTTCAGTAAGGTACGGCACAAGTTTGAGATAAATTACTATGTGATACGCAGAGAGCTCCTGGCCGTTGTAAAGGCAATTCACATTTCTGCCTCTAACATTATGGCAGGCATTTATCGTAGAAAGAGACCACATTTCATTATGGTGTGTACAAAATTTCAAGAACCTCAAAGCTCAAATATCCTGGTCTGGTGGATACAGCATCTTCACAATATACCTCTTTGAAATACAGCACAGGTCTGGATGCATTCACAGCAATGCAGAAGTACTTTCTAGAAGGTTAAATGAGCCATTCTGTCATCACTGTGAATACCAGGAATAAAAGAGTGGCGAATTGCTGAAAGTGTGGAGGACAAGAATTTAAGGTTATGAAGCTTGTGATGGCTCATCTACATGAAGTGACAAGAGTAGAAGGGAAGATCTGCTAAATAATCCCATTTTGTGTCCAATATTAGAATGGAAATAAAATGGTTTGATGGCTAAAATGGGAGGAGATATCAAGTCTCAGAACAGCGGTCAAGGCATACAGTGCAAATTCCTTGTACTGAATAATAGTGTACTTTACAGGAACTGGGAAAGTAATTTTAGGAAGCACACACTCTTACAATTGGTACTTACAGAATGCAGGGTTCCTGAAGTCTTAATGGAGCTGCACAATACTGCAGCCTGTGGTCACTTTGGTGTTAATAAGGCCCTCAAGAGAGTTTGACTGAGATTCTATTGGCTCCATTGTCAAGAGGTTGTTGAGAGGTTGTGCTAAATGTGCAACATATGCACCATGAAAAAGGAACCAAGGACTATGTGATGTCATCTCCAGAAATACATTGTTGGGGCCCCATTCAAAACAACCTTACTATTTACATCTGACATAATGGTAAAGAGGCTTAAATGCACTCTTGAGCAGTACCTGTCAATCTTCATGGCAGATATCCAAAAGGACTGGGACTCAAAAGGTGCCATTATTTCTTGCTTGTATCTCGGCAGTTTGAGTCTAAAAGGGTAAAACCATCAAGGATACTGTTTAAACAGAACTACATCTCTCTAGTGATGTGCTGTTTGGATGACTGATAGAAAAGGGAGCGGTTACCCGCAGAGATTGCCGGAAGTAATGTCAAAGATTAGTTCGCATTTTTGATTTTACTCGACAGTACCTCAGAATAAATAATGACAGACTGAAGATGTAGTAGGACAAGAGAATGTTAGGAAATGTATTACAAGAAGGACAACTGGCATAGTTGTAGAATTTTCAAAGGTGAAATCTGTACTTCCCGAAGCTACAGAAATGTTCGGAAGTAGATCAATGATGTGGTCTTTCAGATTTGTAGGCAAAGCTTTGGCCGAAGTCTAAGGTTGTCCACAATGACCAACTGGCATTCCATAAAGGTCTGGATGTTGCAGAGTCTGTTCATGAATATAGTTGAGGAGGGGGCAGTGTTACCTGCAGCTCCATCGCATTCGTGCCTTTTCTATCATCCCATGGTTCTGCATAGTGCAGTCCTCCTTAGGATGACATAACTGGTACCTGGAGGAGATGTAGAGCTACCACATTGGCCACAATAAAGCGAACACTACTGACATTGCTCCTGTCTCTGGAAGAGTTAATTACTTGGTAGCCACAGCATGAATTTTCATGTCATCACATCCCTCGACATGACTTGAGGTACAAAGAATATTCTGGGCCAGGTAATCTCAGCTATATAAGCAGTGGCATACCTCTGTATCAGCAGTCTTGAATGGCCAATAGTGCTGAGTATGCGGGATCATTGGGATGATGGGCGACTGTGTAGTGATTAACATGTGTAGTGAGCAATTATTGGAATGTTGGAAGGTTGGACAGCAGCACAGCAACCAGCGAGTAAAATGTGCTACCATCTCGAGTGCAGAGAGACAGATGCTGATCAGGTGGACTGTAAGAAAGTTAGACTTTATAAATGAGTAATATACATTTGGAATTATGTAAATATATAGCAGTGGGGAAATTGATTGCATTTGTTAAATTAATAAGTGAAAATTAAATGACTGTAGCTAGTATAAAGACAGCAATAACCAAAATTGTAATTAAGACTGGCATAAAAATTACACTCACAGACAGGAATAGTAAGTGTTAAAAAAATAGAAACAGGTAATTTTATTTTGTAATAAAATATATGTATTTATAAACCACTGAAACTAAATTTAAGTAATTAGAATTAGATCTTTTATATTCTATCAAACCTCCATCCCTCATGAATTTGTATACACCCTTGGCAATATGCAACAGCATGTTATGTAGTTATGAAGACCAACAATTACCATTTCGAAATTTTTATTTCATAAATCACTGAAGTAGACGATCACCAAAGTGGCACTATAAGAAGGAAAACACTATAAGAGGGAAACACAAAAATTGAAGAATCTGGACACCGAAAGATATAAAAGTATGCACCGTAATAAACACACGACTTTATAAAATGGATGAAACAAATATTATTTTAAAATACATAAACCTTTATGAAAGTTTACCTTCTGGTTGCAAAATCATAAAATTAGTAAATTAGCAAATTATTACGGTATGCAAAACAAGCACACTTGTTAATGGCTTTTTGTCTCCTGATACCACAGCACACAAAATTATCTACAAGCAAATAACCTAATATAAAATTTTTTCATAAAAGTTTGTCTCCTGGTTGCAACAATATTGGTTAGGCTTACAGTACATAACAAATAAGACTTCATACAACAATTTTTTTAAAGGTATGTTACCAATCTCTTATGAAACTTTGTCTGCTAGCTGCTTAACTTAGAATATTAGATAACAAACAATTGGGCCCTGGTTGAAAAATACACAGTTTACTAAGAAGAAACCAAAGAATATGAATTCATTCATTTTCTGAAAAAAAAAATCCTTAATGGTAGTTAGTAGTTAGAAATGGTTGTGTCAGAAACATGGTGCCTGGTGCGGGGACAAACGACGAATTTTTCAAAATTCTCCAAAAAAATTGAAGGTCAAGGTCAAGGTCATTTTTTTCGATAATTCCGTGGTGGCCATTTTGTAAGCCAGTATCCCAACTCCATAATATTGCATCCCATGTCGTCCCCATGACGATGCAACCAGAACCCAGCAACGACGCCCCGACTGGTCAATTGTAAGGCAGCGGGCCGGGTCAGGGATGAGGGACGAATTTTTCAAAAATGTTCTACTAGAACTGGTAGGTAATGCTCCTGAGATAGTGGTCGTCCCTGTCATGACACCACCCTGCCAGCAGTGTGGCCATATTGCTAGCTAGTACCCATAATGCCTTTCTACTAGAACTGGTACATCATGCTTCCAAGCTAGGGGTCATCCCTGTCACGACACCACCCAGCCAGCAGTGGCCATGTTGCTAGCTAGTACCCTACGTCATGCACATTCTAGGGGTATCACGACTTGTACCTGCGAGTCGTACCTACTACAACAGTGTGCTGCTAAATTAGAATACTTAACCCTACTAGAGCTGGTACGTAATTCTCCCCAAGCTAGGGGAGTCCGCATCACAATGCCACCCAGCCAGTGGTGACCATGTTGCTAGCTAGTACCCTACGTCATTCATTCCGATGTACCTGTCCCCAGCCAGATGCCGACTTGTCCCTGCGAGGGGATGTCCCTGCCACAATGCCCTGGCAAGGTTTTTTCTCTGTGTGGTGTTGTTACTAGTACTTCACTGATTGGTTATGCAAAGCATCTCGCCAGTCCCCGAGATGACACCACACACACACATGCACACACACATGCACACATATGTGCGCACACACTTTCCTACACCTCGTAGCAGAAGCGTTGCCCTCGCGCACAGAATGACAGAGTAACCCAGCAACAATCGTATATAAAGCAAAAACTATAATACCACCCGAAAAAGTATTAAAATGAATATTATTATTATCATTACAAATATTTTAAAATATCGCAACCTCCAACAAGAACAGATGACCACACACATGAAGCGTAACTGGAGAACCGCCCGAGGGCCAGCCTGTTCCAACACAAAGAGATGACCACACACACACGCAAGATGTAACTGGAGAACCGCCCGAGGGGACAGCGCGCGGAGGAGAGGCAACTTTCTCTTGCACCGCCGGCCGGCGATCGCAAACAGCAGAATTCTCGGGCAGTGTCCAGAGGCTGCAGTAGTATACTGTAACGCGAACAACACCCATGAGCACAGTCCTACGACTGCTTGTCATGACCTGAAAACACTGCCCGCATAGCAGACACCCCCAGGCGACCCAGCTCCGTGCGAGCACCTACCAGGCGGAAACACGATGCATGTAGGAACAATAATAATGTACACACACAATTCAATGTCTAAGAATAAAATTTACTTACTCAATAAATTCCATTCCATTACAGTACATACAATCACAACTCATGCAGAAAAAATTACACACCAGTAAGTGCAGATTTGAGGACCCAACTGTTATGACGAGGGTGAAAGCCAGCCCACTTAACAAATAGGCCATTACCCCTGCAATGTAACACCTTCTCGACCAAATAGACGTGCGGAAACTGTGTTAGCATAATCTCTTGTTCATAAAATCCTCCCTTCAGCTTGCCACCATTCAATCGACGAATTCGTAGGTCCTTTGTTCGTAATGGCAAATTTTGTCAACACCTTAAACCTCAACAGACCAATTCGGCATGTAAGATTTTGAAAAGGTGATATGAGACGTGAAATACGAACATAGTCACCAATCTTCACCTTAGCCTTGCGTCGGTCCAATTTCTTCACATTTTAAAACACAGTCGACAGTAAAGAATCGTCCTTAATGTTCGCCGGCCGCATGTGGATGGTCCGGTACACTCGCATATTGTAGTCGGAAATCAGACGAGGTAGAATATCCAGCCAAATGTAACTACCTTGTGACGAAAAGTCACGCTACATAAGAGTCTTCAGTGTGCGGTTAAATCGTTCTACAGTGGAGGTCTTCTTATCACCATGCGTACTGTAGTGATTAATATTATTCGCATCCATTAGTGAATGGAAGGCCGTATTGCAAAATTATCTGCCAATATCAGTCTCCATATTTATAGGCTGTCCCTTATCTTGTAAAACTGTCTTCATTGTGTTCGAAACATCAGTCCCACTTTTCCACCGAGCGGGGACAGCCCAAGCATATTTACTGAAACAATTTATTACAGTCAGCATGTATCTATAGCCCATAGTAACATGTTAAATGTGAAACACCGCCAAAGCTGTGCTCTTATTTGTTAACAGGGCGCTCTAAGCCACGAGGCCATTCCGCACCCCGGCCTCCCAGTAGGCGGGGAAGAGGGATCACGCCCTCTCATCGCATACATGACCAGCGCTCACCGAAATTGACCAAATCCTTAGCTCCGACCTTTCATCAGGCCGCACCGAGCGTAGCCCCGATCTGATTTACCAGATCGCACCGAGCATGTCCTACCACAAGGCCTGAGATCCTAGCACTCAGTTTACCAAGCATGTGGTCTGGCCGGAGCACTACCCACACCCCTGATGTCATCTCGGGGACGCTCCCGGAGCAGTGCCTGCTCACCGCCGGGCTCTTCAGCAAGAGGGGGAATCTCTCCGAGCCTCCTCCAGCATGCGGAGTCAACCACTGCCAGCACGAGTCCAACCTCACCTGATCCGTATACCAGAGAGAACCTCCGGATGCGCCAACAGATCATCCCATGCTACCTCTTATTTTCCATGGCACTTATGGGTTTTCCAATGCCCGATCGCCAGAGCCCCACCCACGGGCAGGGAGATGTGGGGTCCCTCTGAAACAGGTGGGTGCTGTCATCCTAGTCCGGTTTTATATCCTAGTTTTCGTCACTGAGCGCCGTGATCGCCACGCCGCCCATAAGGCTGGGCTCGGCTGACATCAGACACGCGTTCTTTACCATCCTAGAATTTCTTCACAGGGAAATTCCTGTTTTGGGCCCCAGTGGCCTGAGTGCCAATAGGTCCAACACCCCACCAAGTGGTCGGGCCTTGGTACTAGCTGTCGGCCCAAGCCATCACGGCAGATACCCCTATACAGCCACTAGGAAGCTGATTCCCATAGGGAACGGGCGGCAGAGCCCAATTTGTTTAAACGGGGGTGGCACGAGAAGCCTGTGGTTGCCATGGATGTTGAGAGGCTACAAGAGACGCATCACCTATCCTTTCAAGAAATCGGTAAGAAGGCTGGGCCCGGTTACTATAGCATAGTACTGCCACACCGCCTCAAGTGTCCAGCCTTCGCTCCTCCCACCAGAGTGACCGCATCATCCTNNNNAGCCCTTATTAACAGAGGCATACGGAATCATTTCCACCAGGTCAGCTTGATACAAATCACGAAGCCCAAAGACGAGTACTCTTCGCCTGCGATAATTGTGCCATGCAGGCCGGTGAGCTCAGCGGCGATCTGTGCACATGACATAGTCGGTGCACGTATCCACTTTCAAGGAATTCTTTCACAATATTCACAATCTCATTCGTATGTGAATTATTGCCAGCCTGTTGAGATGTGACGAGCAGCCCTATACGAGATACAAGCTCATTCACATCGTCCCAGAACACATACTCGAGCTGACTGCACCATCAAGCTTCGAAGCCAGTCCCGAACTGCTAACTAGGCCAATATCCGGAAACAGCTTGGCAACAATGTCGAATTTCGGATGTCTCTCATCCTTATATGTGTTGCTGGTTGCATCATTGTCAGTAAAATGTGCACTCGTGAGGCTAAGAAATATCTTGTATTGCTGAAGTGCCTCTTGTGCGAACTCGCCGGGATATAGATAAACAACTTGTAGAGGCCTAGAGATGCTCGTATTGCTTCATTGTCAATCTGTATAAAATCATCAGGTAGAAAAAAAATTGGCTTCTTCCCCAAGTACCATTTCTTATTCCATCTATAAACACCTACGTGCCATCATTAAACCTAGTCGTGTACAAAGAGAGATAATTACGAACAGTGGCCGAGTGTAACTGTGAACCGTCCTTTTTGCGTTTCCATGTAGCTAAAGACAAATCATCATCATTATCATCCACAGTATCATACAGAAGTATCTTGAGTTCGACGTCCGGTTCAGACTTCACGCTGACATGGGGAACAGATTGACTCTGTAAAGTATCCAACCGAGATGTGAGCGGATGGAATGCCTCTTGCAATACAGCATCACGCTCCATACGAGCGATCTTGCCCAGTAGATACTTATCACGCACACTTGTAATGACACTACGTAAATCCTCGACGGCAGCAGACATTATACTTAAAATATAAGTAAAATGTTCATTTTACACACACACATATATATATAAGACAATGTCTCTATGAGCAATCAGATTGACAATTTTATCTTCAAATGTATTGAGTTGCTGGAGGACTGTAGTACGCCCAAGCTGGCAATGTGTCCATTTTTCATCGTCCGTGCGCAGGTAATTTAAATAACGAACAATCCTGTGTCGTATAAGTTCTTCAATATCCGTGAGTTCTGTACTCAAAGCTTGGTTACGACTATCAAGTTCCTCGACCATATGAGTAAGAAGTTTATTAGTAATTCCTTCGAATACAGAGCTGAGTTTCGTTTCCAAGCTGCTGCTCACACTCTCTAACTGTCTCTGTAATGCGTTCGATGTGCCCGCACCTCTGCTCGACATATTAAGGTGCTCGACTAGTTTAGGAGAAAGGTCGGCAGCAAAAACCTAAACGTTGACGTGTCCGAGCCTCGTCTCCACCGCAGAGAGCTTGGCTTCCACAGCAGCCAGCTTGCCGGCACTCTTGTTCGCTACAAGAATGTGATCCTTCAATGTAGCTGCCAGGGTAGTAAGAGGTATGTAGTCAACGCGTTCACCCAAGTCAAGGAGCTGTGCCTCCATGGCAGGAAGCTTACTTCCCAGCACGTTCCGCACATCGTCAGTCAATGTCTGAAAATGTGTATTCACTGTAGCAGACACTGTACCAACAGCTTCGAGGTTCAATTCCAACTTCTTACTTATTGAGACTAGCACGTTACTCGCAGTCTTGGCATATAGACTATTGGGTAGTTTAGCAGCGAAACCGGAGAGAACTCGGGTGCCAACATCATCAATTTTCTTCTCCATAGCTGACATCTTGCTACCTAAAGCATTGAGTATCTGCACATTGTCAGATAATTTGCTTCAGGCCACTATGACTGAACTTGGATACGGAGTAGCTCATAGTTCACTGATGATTGATAATGAACTGACCGAAACCCCTGCGAGACCTCCCCTTATGAAGTGGAAAATCCTCTGCTATCACAAGGAAACTGTGAGGTTCGCGCCGGCAACATGAACACATGTCTTTAAATCTGTCGAATGTCATATCTGTATTAACATGATCGGAGTAGACATGACATAAATTCAGGTCATCCATACAAAATAGAACAAGGAAATTAGCATTGGCATGCAGAAGCTGTTTAGGCATATGTGAATAAGTTTGACTTAGGTAAATCGAATCCACTGCCACATGCTGTCCCATGCTGAAATACTGCTGCATGTCGACTGTTTCTCGCATGATACATCATCGAAAATAAACACAGAGTTTGTAGAGCATCACTTGGCTGCACAACCGCTTCATTGTAAGTAAAAGGAAAATATTGAAGTCCGTCCACGGCTTGTAGTATTTGCGTTAGTCGTAGGTACTTCGGCTGTTGTAGTGATTTAGAGTATAGGTAAACGTTCTCGAACCGAAGTCACTGGGTTCCTCCAGAAGGCAGAGAAGCACACACATCTTCCCACAGTTGCTTGGTCCTGCTATAATACCTCGCACAGTGCTAGGTAATAGCTTTTCATGACGTGATCCACAAACATCAGTTTCATTGTCGACAACGCTGATGCCGACAGGAAGCATGGTGGACTGCGGTAAGATATCCATTGAACTGATTTGTAAATGGTTAAACCACGATACTTATGTCAGTCATGGATGTCCAAGTTCGAGGTCGGGTCGTTAAACTACCTCCATTGAACCAACATGTAAACCTCCGATGTCAGACATTGTTCAATAATAATGTCAAAGTTCATTGTCGGGCTAAGTGGTCGGCTATAAAACATATAAAGTAGATGAGATGATAAAGATGCATGTTTGTATATCGTAATTCACAGCGAGAATAAGATAAAGAGAGGGCATGGTCTTATAAATTCACTGATAAACAACATCCCTTTCGAGACACATATTTCAGGCTATAAGTATTGTGGTCCCGGTATGCGACCAACACGAAGATTGAAACGAGGTGACGTCCCTGTCAATTCGTTGGATGAAGCGTGCAAGGAACACGATATTGCCTATGCGACCAGTAGCAAGTTGGCAGATAGGCACGCGGCCGACACCGTTCTTGCAGATATAGCCAAGTCAATAGTTGGTTAGTTTAAGTCCAAACTGGGTGAATTTAGCTGTGAGGGGGGAGGTGTACAAGATTATGAAAACCAAAGTCAAGAGGGGGATGGGTTTGAAGTTTGTTGGAAGGAAGACGAAGAAGCGCACTGGCAGGAAACCACACAAAGTAGTAGGGAAGCGTGGAGGTATTTTACCCTTCATCTTACCAGCGCTAGGCGCTCTCAGTAGTCTCGTTGGCGGTGCGGGTGGTATTGCTAGGGTGGTGAACATGGCGAAGGAGAAAAACGAACAGCTATCGGAGACATTGAGACATAATATGAATATGGAGGTGCTTGCCAGAGGTAAAAAAAATGGCAGCTGACTGTATCTTTGTCCCTACCGCGCAGTAGCCAGCGGTGGCAGCGGAGAAGAAAGCAGGTATATCGGAGAATGAAAAGCTCTTATGGTCCCTACCTGCTCGTCCGCTCACCAACATCGACATGCAAAAGTTTGCACAAAATTAAAAATAGTCAATTTCCGAATTGTGTTCATGTGTGATCGCCTACCGCATCGCGTGGTGGGTCGCGTGCAGTATAGTAAACCTAGATATGAGAATCGGCCAGGGAACTCATTGGTCGGCATATAAAAAGAATGGCAAAATGGTCGAATACTTTGACATTTATGGCAACTTAAGGACCCAGCCGGAACTGAAAACTTTTTTGGGAGGGGTGAGAATACGAGGGTTATCCCAAAAATAAGGTTTTCCTTTTTTTTTATACATAAGACAAACATTTATTGTCTACAACATTTACATCATTGTGAAGGTTGAACATTTATCAATTTTTCTACATAATCACCATTTCGGTCGATGCATTTTTGTAGATGCTGTGACAGTTTTTGTCTGCCCATGTCATACCAGCTTGCCGCCATTTTGTTAAGGAAGTGTTGAACCTCATTTTTCAAGTCATCGTCGGAGCTGAATCACCTTCCGGCCAAATGTTCTATCAACTTAGGGAACAGGTGGTAGTCACTGGATGCCAATTCCGGACTATAGGGTGGGTGGGTGATGATGTTCCATTGAAACTCTTGAAGGAAAGCGACAGTTAGACGGGTGACGTGTGGGTGAGCATTGTAATGGAGAATGTTCACACCCATACTCAACATTCCTCTTCGCCGGTTCAGAATTGCCCGTCTGAGTTTTCTCAGTGTTTCACAGTACCTGTCAGCATTTATTGTGGTCTCAGGAGGCATAAAATCGATCAACAATACCACCTTTCGATTCCAAAACACAGTTGTCATGACTTTACTGGCAGACTGTGTTTGTTTCATTTTTCGCGGCTTGTGCGAAGAGGGATGCCGCCACTTGCGTGGTTGTTTTTTGGTCTCAGGTATAAAGTGGAATCCCCAGGTTTTGTCACCCGTGACAATCAAGTCTAAAAAGTTTACCTTTTCGTCTGCATAGCGGCGAAGAAATTCGCGGGAAGAATCTACATGTTGCCGCTTGTGGTCTTCCATCAGGATTTGTGGTACCCATCTTGCACACACCTTCCGATATTGCAACTTTTCCATTAAAATCCTGTGAATGGTGCTTAGGGAAACCGCAGGAACCAAAATGGAGAGATCATCCAGAGTGATCCGCCGATCTTCACGCATGGTTTTCTCAACCATCGCGACTGTCCCGTCGGAAATTCACGGCCTTCCACTACTTTGTTCGTCATGAATTTCAGTATGACCGGCTGTAAACTCTCTACACCACTTGCGAACGTTTTTGACATCCATGCACGACTCGCCATACACTTCCTTCAATTGCCAATGAATTTCTATCGTTTCAACACCTTTTGCGTTCAAAAACCAAATAACTACATGAACTTTGCACTTGGCGGTAACGTCCAACGGTAACTCCATTCTCAACGGCTGCCACGCCAAGACTGAGCGTCCCAGCGAGACGCGCGCATGCTCATTTCAAAGGGCGGGAAGCACACATCACAACAATGTGACCAATAGCGACACGAACCATTCTTTGTACGAGTATGAAAAAATAGGAGACCTATGTTCAACCTTTAAAATGATGTAAATAATTTAGACAATAAACATTGTTTATAAAAAAATAGGAGACCTTATTTTTGGGATTACCCTCGTATATTATTATCACAAGGCATAGCAACAGCCACGAGAATGGAACTGCGGACACCTATGTCTGCACTTCCTTGTAATATATATATATATATATATATATACTTAACCAGTACGAACTAGGTGTTATCATCAGTCATGTCTGTAACCCTAATCGTGTCGGGCAATAGCTCGGAATTGTGTTATATGCACTTCCCCCCACTCAACCTGGATGGTGTGTGGTGTGTGGCAGTGATAGATTTTCAAACTTACTTCTCAGTACCGAACATAGATGAACGCAATTGTATGTTCTGTTACGTCAAGGAGGGAGACAGTAAGAGAGGGAAGGTGCGTATACCTACAGTTTCGTATGAGATTGAAGACATAGGCAAATACCTTAAGCGAGAGCTGAGGGCGGAGGACGTGACATTGGTGCTGCGCGGTAATGCAAATATGCTACACAGTGAGATGTATTGTACTGCACAAATAGACTTCACGCAAAGTGATACACTTGCCCCCATGCGAGGCGAATAAAACACACGAATCTACCCTACCGGTAAACATCTTCCCCGTGAACATTATAAGAATAAACTGTAATTTTATTAGCGGATCGTATCTCAACGGCAAGCCTAGTCAGACACTACATGAATTTTCCGCGATGGTGCCACCAGGCTTTAAGCTGGTGAACGTACCGAAGACACCCATTTACGTTCCAGTTGTGACAGAGAACGTACAGGAAATCATAGTCTGTATCGTGGACCAAGACATTCGTTTGATTAATTTCCGAGGCGAGGAGATAACAGTATGCTTACATTTAAGAAAGATGGGACTGCAATTTAAGCGTGTGAAAGCAATAAAAGACGCTTACCATACCAAACCGAAAGTCAATACATGTAGAGCACGTACAGCGATAATATCTGAAAACGTTTGTTTCCTTAGAAGATTGGGACTGACGATCAACAAGTATGGACATGGAAATATTAAAATGTAGCAGAGCCGGCGGGGTTCGAAGATGCGATCGCCAAGGCTGAAATCCACACTTACTCGCCCTATCTGCAAGGCCCGTACATACCCTTGTCCTAGGTTCAGATCCCGGTGCAAAACCAAGATATATACACCGTTCCGTGTAATTCATATTTGCAGTTCCGAGGAAAACTGACAAAGGCAGGCAACGCCCTACCCGTAAAGACAAAAATCATAAGAAACTGTATAATGCATACAATAAGTAGAATCGCATACTAACTGAACAGGTGTGAAGTAGATGCCACAAGAGATGTTGGAATCACTGCCAACAAAAATAATTATCTCTCATTGATGCATAACCAACTGCCGGTGGCCAAAATGGCAGGCTGGGGCACCGAAGAGGACTTTACAGTCCCCGTCTATGCTAACGGTAAATTTGAAGTATGTATTCCACTAGCCATGCTGTAAGGGGTGGCCGAGGACTACAAGCATGTAATTTTTAATTCAAAGCAAGAGTTAGTTATTCTCATGGCCAACACGCAAACGAACGCACTCCTGGACACTGCCGCAGCACCGGAAGCCTCAGTGCTAGCGATACGTTCTATTGACTGGTTACTGCCCCATGTGCAAGTAAAAATGTCAGAGAGTATGACATTTTTGAAATATGTGGAGAAAGACGGAACGTCGATATTGCATTTCGTACATGGAGTTTAGAGACGTACCCGAGCGTACCATGCTCTGTGAGCGTAAATTGGAATGTCAAAACTAGTTTCACGAGTGAAAAACCGCGCTATATAATAGTTGCGTTTCAGACAGGTTGACAGAATGCCATCAATGTGGACTGCTCGAAATTTGATCATGTAAATATTAAAAACGTAAAAATTTTCTTAAACTCCGAGGCTTACCTGTATGGAGATTTAAACATTGATTTTACAAACTGTATGTGTATGGTACCGTACCAAATGTATGCCGACTTTCAGAGATCCTACTACGGACAAATGCAGGCACCGACGCTGGAACCGAACACGTTCATGAACACAGCACCTCTACTAATGTTTGATGTTAGTAAACAGGACGATAGATTAAAGTCAGGCGTGGTGGACTATAAGATTGAAATAACAGCCGCGGAGGATATCCCAGCTTTCTTTCAAGCCTACGCATTAATAATTCACGACAGACTAGTCACGTACAATGTATGCGACAGAGTATTTAAAATACTGACGCAATTAACAACAATAGTCCATTCATCAAAATGTACGTGAACTTTCAAAGCTGCGTGTCACAGCATGGTTTCATTATTAAACGTATCTGTATCGCATATGTTGACGGATGTATAGGAACATGTAAATTCCTACCCCTGTTTCTATGGCCCGCGCTCGACAGGAAAAGTTAGGTGACAAATATATGGCTGGAAAAACACTATCACGGACTCAAAAGGGGCGAGGGCGATGTAGAATATGATAAAGTGCGACATGTACTTACCTCATTGTTAAACGAGGACGGTGCAGTTTTCGTGGCCGGTCCAGAGCAGAAGAGGTGGTTAAGCATATATGGTGCCGCGAAAGTAAAAGTCTGTGATCTAGAGACAGATTACGACTGCCCTTCGTTTAGAAAGTTGAAGGTGCAGTACGTAAAAAAATCTAACACGTGTGAACTACATGCAGACTAGACCATGCATGTCCATGCTTGAACACGCTGTTGTTAAAGATGTGGGTTATGACCCACCATGGGGGAGGGGTGATATTTTTGAACCAAATCAGTCATTATAAATAGCGAACCTGCGAGGAGGGGAACCACTGTACTATAGGTTATCATCATGGACGGACTTATTGCGAAGCTGTATGGTAACGCTAAGTATAGGGCGCTGTCGGACCTCGTCGCCGGGAAACTGTACGTGGCATCAGATTTACGGAGGGCGGAGACAACATACGGCAAGTGTGTAACGTGCCTGCTAGAGGCAGAGTTTCGCGTCAGACTGCCTTCGCTATATGTTCAACTTATCACCGACGACGACATGACTAAGCTTAAAGCTGCTACAGTTCAGATTAGCTATGGTGGCATTAGGGATATAGGCAACGGTAAGACAATGCATGTAGTCGAGTTTTAATAAATGTGGAAGAAAGGCTCTCTCTCTCTCTCTCTCTCCCATCGCACTTCAGTCATGTACACAACATTCAACCCGCTCGTCAAGTAGTACAATGGGAACGTGATGATCGGCTACCAGCGCATTCACTTCAAACTGCCCAGCCAGCCCACGCAAGTGGAAAGTTGCAACGGACTTGAACACTGGGTGTGTCAAAGCGAAGAGAACCGCATATACCCGGTACCACGCAATGTTGTTTTATGTTCAGTATATTACCTGAGGCCGGACACAAAGCTGCCTTTCTCCATCAGCACTATGTTAGCACGTGAAAGCGAAGAGAATATACGACAGGTATGGTTTACTCGCACAATTGTATATGAACTATGCCAGGGTGGTGATGTAATTAACCGCTGGACAGAGTCCAGTACAGGTGACCGGCATACAACCTCCATGAAGCGAGGTAAGATTACATGGAAGACAATGTGTTCTCCATTAACATGTGAAGTTTACTTAGCAGCGACAATATAAGAGGCGAGTGTTACATCCAGCCCACAGTCGACAGTAGTGCATCATTCAGTAGACAACTAACGCCACCACCATGTACAATACATTTGACATACGTTACTGTGTACCATTTCTGCCGGAAGATGTGGACTTGTACCTGAGATACTTCATCTGGTATAGGAGAGTGGTGTTTAAACCAGAGCTTGAATACAAGCAAGTGCATGTATGTGATGGTGTAAATCATATGTGGGGATATCACGATGCTTGGGATAATTTCCACTGTGAGATTCTACCCTGCTACAAGTACGATCGGTGTGCTGTCACTAATCTCTGGCCGAACAGTCAGTTGCCTGCAAATGGACATATTCTCGCAGTACGTGTTGAATTTAAAGATATTACCAAACTATGTCATGAGAACAGGAAAACGGACTTTACCCTGCGAGATGTAGATACTGGCTCAACCTAACGATGGACTAAAGAGTGTACAGGTCACATTCATACAAGCACACTGGAAGACTGTGACAGCAAATGGATTCTATCCTGCTTGGCCAAAATATGTTATGTATATAATTGAAAATGCGGACCAGGGTATGTGGAGTATATAAGTGAAAAAATAATAATTTCTTCATCATGAACGCTGAAGCTCTAGACAGCACGGCAGTCGAAGGAGAACTAACATGTCACAGCCAGTTATGACCTTATTGCATGCATTCTACTGCTATTGACCGAAGCTCTGAAGTAGTGGTGGTGGTGATGTCACGTACATATATAAGCTGTATGTATGATATCAGCCTACCTCAGTGAGCTAGCAACGCGATGAACGTGCCATTCCATCCAGAGGCTACCTACAGCAGCATAACGTCAGGTAACAGCAGCGTTAGCTATGACGTTGGCGATGTGGCAGAGCTGAGAATATACAGTGAAGATTGAGACGGCATTGCGCATTGGCTGCTAGCCCACAATCCTACAGCATACGAACACTGCCAGCAGATTATCGACTGTAGTGTGCTGGAGAGGTGTGTTGTACATAATATGAGAAGAAACACTCCCTTGCCATGTGGAGCGGACGAGGTGGTTACGCACACTATGTTACATGATGCACTGCGCCACCCCAACCACAAGCAGCCAGTCACCAGTTCCCGACAATGCTGCTGCCGATGTCACCACTATCATCGAGATCACAGACGATGACACCAAGCTGCCTGCTGCCACCACCACAGCCCCCAGATGCAAGAGAGCTGAGAGGGTGGTGCCTACAGCCAACAAGACCACAGAGATACCTCAACGTAGACGTAGGAAGCAGCAGCCTGCCGCATGAAAGCACTGCGACAGGTCATCGTCAGCGTCCAACCTGCCTGATGTGAAAAAATTGACAGTGGCGGAGAGGAAGGCTCTACTACGACATCTGTTCACCTAGCTTCTCGACAACATCTAGAGAGAGAGAGAGAGAGAGAGAGAGCGACGGAGTGAGAGAGGGCGAGAGAGATAAAAAATTTATGTTTTTTTATAATTTAAAAACTGTATAGTAATTTTTTGTGACAATATATATGTATATCACTTTTCACTCTGTGTGTATTTTTATCCGTTGGTGGTGAGATGTCAAAACCCAAACTTAAAACTAATGTACCAGTATAGTGAAGGTACTCAAAAACATTGCACACACACAATACTTTTGGATTCATCGTTACTAGCATATTCAAGTTAACATATATATATATAGCTGTTTGAAACACGTGATGTGAACAGTATGCTGTGGTGTGAGTGAATCACAAGTTCGCTGTCGGACTTAGTCTATGCGAAATGGGTAGAGTGTATATCATACACGGAAATGTGTGTGTGTATATATATATATATATATATATATATATATATATGTGTGTCTTTTTTATCCGTATTACCTGCAAATGTACTAAAAATCAGCAAAAAGCTCATTTTTACCATGCTTTCGCGTCAGGAAGCGCCTTTGTTGACAGCTGTCTGTTTAAACATTTCAGTTTGTTGTTCTCGATGTTTTTTTTCGATTGTTTTCAGAATGCCAGGCGCAAGACCAAACATCGGACGTCGCAATCGCCGAGCTGCAGCACGACGACGTGAAGTTGCGAGCCAAACTGAGGAGCAGCGTTTGGAAGCAAACGAACAAGATCGGCTCAGAATGGCTGAGAGACGTGCGCAGGAATCGCTGGAGCAACATGAAGCCAGAATCTCTTATCAACGTTTGCGAGCAAGGCGAGCGCGTGCCGCAGCTTCAGATGAACGTCGTCAAGAATTAAGATATCAAGAAACAATCAGTAGAGCTGAACGACACCCAGATACATCATCAAAGGAAGTCCGTTATTATAGTCGCCTAGCTTTCCGGGACGACACAAATGAAGATTACAGTACAAAATCTCAAGTTGTCATCGGCACTATGGATGAAGTATGTCCTCATTGCAAAGCATTGAATTTCCATGCTGAAACGAAAGGCATGTGTTGCGCTGGCGGGAAAGTTCAACTGCCTAAACTTGCCGACCCACCAGAGCCATTGAAAAGCTTGCTTGCTGGATCTTCTACCGATTCAAAGCATTTCCTTGCAAACATCAGGAAATATAACTCATGCTTCCAAATGACGTATTTTGGAGCGAACGTAATTACAGACGATTTCATGACTACGTTCAAAGTGCAAGGCCAAATATATCATAGGGCCGGCTCTTTGCTCCCATTTCCAGACGGCGGTAATAAGTTCTTGCAAATATACTTCATCGGTGACAAGAACGATGAATTGAATACGCGTTGCGCAATTTCTACCGGCATAAAAAGATAAANGCGTTGCGCAATTTCTACCGGCATAAAAAGATAAATTGTTTCTCAATTGCAAGAAACTCTTCATAGCAAAAATAACTTAATAAAATTGTTCACAACACCACTAGACCGAATGCCGTCTGATAGTCATAAAATTGTTATTCGACCTGACAAAACGCCTTCCGGTCAACATGAGCGAAGATTCAATGCACCATCAATTGACGAAGTTGCTATTATTATTGTTGGAGTTTATTCGATTAAATCAAAAAAAGCTTCGTTCGGAAGAATATATTCATTTGCGTGATTCAGCGGTTAATGATGGCAATACGACTAACGTTGGACGTCTCACAATATTACTGGCAACATACACAGGTACATGCACGAATATACGCAAGATGCCATTGCGTACGTTCGCAACTATGGACGGCCCGACTTATTTATTACATTCACGTGTAATCCAGCATGGGAAGAAATAAAAAACAACTTGCTTCCTGGACAAACGCCAATACATAGACATGATGTCACAGCATGAGTATTTCGACAAAAATTGACATCATTAATGGATTGTATGACTAAACGTGACGTTTTCGGCCAAGTGCGTTGCTGGATGTACTCCGTAGAATGGCATAAAAGAGGATTGATTACCGCACGTCCATATCCTAATCTGGCTATATACCAAAATCAATTCCAGCGAAATTGACGAGGTGATATCAGCTGAAATACTCGACGCCAACACTGACAGAGGATTGCACGAAGTCGTGACTAAAAACATGATTCACGTACCTTGCGGTGCTATCAATCCTACGTGCATGGTAGGTGGTAAGTGTTAAAAAAGATATCCTCGGGCATTAGTAGCAAACACCGTTGCAGGCAATGACGGCTAGCCACTCTACAAAAGAAGATCTCCAGAAAATAGTGGGAGAACAACAACCATCATTGTGAGAGGTAACGTGATTGAAATATACCACCGCTGGGTCGTTCCGTATTGCCCACTGTTATCAAAAACATACCAAGCACATATAAATGTCGAATACTGCAACTAGGTAAATTCAATAAAATATATCTGCAAATATTTAAATAGAGGTAGTGACATGGCAGTATTCGGGGTGTCGAAAGAAAATACCGCAAGAGATGAAATTACTCAGTACCAAATTGGTAGATAGATAAGTAGCAACGAAGCAGTATGGAGAATTCTATCTTTTCCAATACACGAACGAAATCCAGCAGTAATTAATTTAGCTGTTCACTTAGAAAATGGTCAAAGAATATATTTCACAGAGGCTAACATACGAGATAGAACAATTAATCTACCAGCAACGACCCTCACAGGATATTTTTCCTTACGCCAAAATGATGACTTTGCAAAAAATCTGTTATATGCAGAAGTTCTTACGTATTACACGTGGAATGCAACCAGAAAATCGTATGAAAGAAGAAAGCGAGGAAAACGAGTTAGCGGTCACAATGGTATCTTCGAAGAAAATACATTAGGGAGAATTTACAATGTGCAACCCAATCAAGCTGAATGCTTTTATCTTCGTCGTCTATTGGTCAATGTTCGCGGACCGACTTCATTCCAACATTTAAGAAGTGTCGGAGGAATTACTCATGACACGTACCGTGCCGCATGCCAAGCACTTTGATTGCTGGAAGACGATAAACACTGGGAAGATTGACTAGCTGATGCGTGCACAACATCGAATCCTCATCAAATACGTCTGCTATTGGCAGTCGTACTAACTACTTGCTCACCTTCATCACCATCAGAACTATGCTATAAGTACAAATCGCATATGGCTGAAGACTTATTGCGACGATTCAGAGAAATCAATATGAAACCGAACCTGGATTTGACGCCAGATATTTACAATCAAACATTAATTCTGATTGAAGACCTCTGCTTAGAAATCGCGAACAAGCTTCTCGCTCAATTGGAAATGCCATCACCCAATCGTTCTGCTTCTGCTACATTAGAAAGGGAATTGCTTCGTGAACAGAGCGATAACACAGCCTATCTACTGTCATACGTACGATCAAACGTTCCTAAACTCACAAACGAACAAAAAAAACATCTACGATCAAATAATGAATGCAGCGAACAATCAAAGAGGAGGACTCTTCTTCTCAGATGCACCAGGAGGTACTGGGAAAACATTTCTCATTACGCTCATTTTAGCGACGTTTCGATCATAGAATGAAATTGCGTTAGCACTAGCGTCCTCCGGAATTGCTTTTATACTTCAACTTGGAGGCAGAACGGCGCATTCAGCTTCAAAGTTGCCATTAAACTTGCATGTAACTGAAAATCCCACATGTGTCATTTCCAAAACATCTGGAATGGGAAAATTGTTGCAAAATTGCAAGATCATAGTATGGGATGAATGCACAATGGCCCACAAAAAATCTCTGGAGGCTCTCGACAGAACATTGCAAGACTTACGGGGAAGTATTCGCTCATTTGGGAATGCATTAGTATTGCTCGCAGGAGACTTCAGACAACCATTGCCTGTGATTCCTCGCTCTACACTAGCAGATGAAATATATGAGTGCCTTAAATTTTCACCTTTATGGCAACATGTTCAATCATTCAAATTAACTACAAATATGCGCGTCCAATTGCACAACGATCCATCTTCAGGAATATGTTCACGCCAATTGTTGGAAATTGGAAATGGAACATTGCCTGCATATAACATCACATGACAAATTGCATTTCCACAAAATTTCTGTACTGTAGTTACCTCTAAATGTGAACTGATAGATCACATATTTCCAAACACCGCAATGAACTATGTTGATCACAATTGGATAAGCGAGCGAGCAATACTTGCAGCAAAAAATAAAGATGATTACGAAATAAACGACAGCATCCTTGAGAAAATCCCAAGCGAACATGTCACATACAAATCTGTGGATGTAACATTACACGAAAATGAAGTGATAAATTATACACCAGAATTTCTAAATTCGCTAGATGTTCCAGGATTGCCTCCACATATATTAAAATTGAAAATAGGAGTGCCAGTCATTTTACTTCTTATCATCAATCCACCAAAACTTTGCAACGGCACAGGCCTTGCAATAAAAAAAATGATGGGCAATACTATAGAAGCTGCCATCTTGAAAGATGCTTTCAAAGGAAAATGTGTGCTTCTTCCCAGAATTCCATTTATTCCAGCAGAAATTCCCTTTCACTTTAAAAGAACACAGTTTCCAGTCAGATTGGCTTTTGCAATGACAATAAATAAAGCTCAAGGGCAGTCATTGCAAATGTGCGGAATAGATTTAGAAACAGAATGTTTTTCGCACGGCCAATTGTATGTGTCGTGTTCTAGAGTTGGAAAACCATCCAACTTATTCATACGCGCGGAATATATGAAAACTAAAAACATTGTATACAAACAAGTACTTCAATAATAAAGATTTTTAAAATACATATACTTCTTTCAGTTAATTTCAGAGAAATGAATAAAACCCAAATCTTTTATGCCACAGCTACATGTGGTCGGGTAATCTAGTTTATTATATTTTCAAAGAATATTTCACAATTGCAGTTAACAATGTGTAAATTAATACAGATTTTTACGAGCTGTAGATACTTTATTAATTAATACACTTATTTTCTAGAGCCATGTTTTACAAGAGCACATTTCGAAATAACTGTGCAAAAAAATTTGGTTATTGTTCAATTGTATCGTTATACATAAACATACACGAACAGCAATTCAATTGTTTACATATTTTGTAGTACCTACTAAATATAAAAAATTCAGAACTTTATCGCTTCATTATAAATTTTAAATATGGCCATGTTTTTTACAGGCCTGCACCATTGGTGCCGAAATAAATGAACTATTGTACATCGGAGTCCGAAACAAGAACTTCTACATGTGCAACATCAACAAAACAACCGCGAAAAAGAGAAAACACAAATGTTACAAGAACCACAGGGGCACTTCCACATCAATGGAACAAGAGATTCTTCTTCAGGGTTTTCAAGGAAGTGACTCTAAGCATTGTTTGAGGTACAAATTCATCATTGGTGATGGTGACCAGCTCCGAGTGTAATGTGATCAGTTTAAAATTATTTAAAATAATTTTTCTTGAAACCAAAATGATTGTGTAAAATATTGTTGTGGAAAATACCATTTTGCTATTCCGTAATTTTCCATTTAGTTATTTTTTATTTATAATTATCATTGAAAGTATTAGAATACTTTTGTTTCTTGTGTTGCGTCAAACGACTTTATATCTATGACAGTCACTGTTACTTTCAGAACGCACCCTTTCTCTTTCTTCTTCCTTGAGACTAATACCGGTGTAGCTTCGTTTTTAGATCATGTCCGTTTCTCATCATTTATTTATGGACTAATTGTCCGACTTTATCACATTTGCGGACGCCCGGACGGGACTTAATGATGCCTTGGTGAGGCATGTCCGCGACAATGTAGCTGCTCGTGTTGGGGCGTTTTGGCTGATGCATGAATGACCGTTTTTTAACTTTGGCGATGGCAAGACCTTTTCGGTAAACTCCGGATTGCGAGGGAAGTCCAGCATGTAATTTACCTTATTTCTATAAATTCATATTATGCATGTGCATGCACCAGCATTCAACGCAATTCTCTCGTCCAACATGAATTTTCTTTTCGAACTTTTCTGTTCGAACCTGTTTTATCCTGAATAACGTAAAACTGTTTTGAGTAACATAAAAAAAATGTTTCAAATAACCTTGTTGAAGTAGCTAAGAAACTCACCATTTTTTTTTCTGTTTTGGGATCCCAATCATTAAAACTATGAAATCAGTTATTGAAATTAAAAATTATTGACATTGCAGCTTAAAAAAAAAGAGAAAATGATAAAGCCATTTTAAAGTCTGTTGAAATTGTGATATTATATTGTCCTGTTGTTTTTTTATGAGGCATTATAACGTTGTTCGTTATTAAATAGTCTATGTTTGAGAACCTTTTGTAATTGAATAACTCTTACTTACTTCTAAATTATATACACACACACGTAGGAAACAAATAATTGCTCTATAGCCCGGTTTTATTTCTACACATATTTATGTAAAAGTGCTGGAATCTATGCTCGGCCCACCTAGTTGTCTCTTATCAGGTGACTCTGTCTACACAGCCAGATCCACCAGGGTTTCCGCCCATGCTTCTCGTCAGTAGTTATATGCTTGGCGGGGCTAAAAACACTGGTTTGTAGTTCCTGCGGCAGGGCTACTAACGAGAAATATGGTGTGATAGCACACTCTACCGGGAAATTTTGAAAACTATAGTGAGTGTACCATAAATTGAGGAATGAAATTGGCAAATGAAATAGAAGAATTAATATAGAGCTTGATGCTACGCAACGTTTCATTAATGACATTTCACTACAAATTTTAAAAACACACACGCGGAAGTAAAACATTTTGTACTAGACATACCCAGTGTCTGTAACACCAGTATGGCCACCGGTTGGCATAAACGGATTGGTATGCATATAGGGTTCATGGCCGTAACTGCTTGAGCACCTTCGGGTACGTTCGGCAATACCGAGTCGAATTAGACGGTTGACCCTCCAAGTCCACAGAAGATGTCGAACACGTCCGAGTCGAGCCTAGAACCCCAGTCACAGCCATAATCACACAACTCCCAAATAAAATGCATTAGGCACGAACCGATTTCATACACTACTTGTTCTGATGAAATCCTTGCTGAGTTTCTTTCATGGGGCTGCGCCATCTTACAGACCGCTACATAAAATTAACTGCACGAAACTTCAAACATGTAGTTACATATCTTCTAATTCATAAATATTGTATATGAATATGTGTTCTTAATTCTCCGACACTAATAACTTTAATTAGTTTTAAAATGGTGTTCGGTGTTTCATATCATACATCTTCATACGTCAGACTAAATGAACATGAGCTCAGTCTGTTAAACTGTTGATGCAGAGGGTAATTGACGATATCCGTTATTTTCTACGCAGGAAAAACTCTAATTACAATTTTTTTTTACCTCAATTTACGTTTCCACAACAAATGAACAAATTTTAGTTGCCAACAGTTAATAAATACTGTAAAATAACTGTTTTTGGATGTTCGTATTAGATAAAAATATTCGAATGGCTAAAGGAATAACATTATCTAATTAGCTGAAACATAGGCCTACATACTGAGAACTCCCAGAGCTGTGGTTTTGGAGGAAGGTGATTGACACTGTTCTCTAAAGGTCCAATTTCCTAATAAATCAATACACTGTAATGATTAAGAGTTCAAGAAAAATCTCTAGTTTTATTATTGCTTTAAAACAAGTTAAGTGCCACACAAGTTCTCGAGACAACTCCCTCCCGTTCCTGTACGTAGATTACGTATAGTTCGCGTCGTGGGGGGAGGGATAATCTGCTTCGTACTTGCTGGGTGATTCTAGATATTCGTAGCACTCGCGGAACACTACTCAGGGTCCTTCACACACGCTGGATGACTGTACTTATCTGTCCTGTTGTGCTGGTAGCTGGTCCTGCAGTTGAGATCTGGTGAACTGGAACTGACAGGCCTCTGCGTCTGATGTCGGCTGGCCCTTCCGGAATCGCTCCGCGTCTTCGGACTCTCGTCGGCTGCCCGTCGTTGACGACCCGCTCCGCGCTCGTCGACGCCCGTCCGCTGACTGCATTGTTTCCTCGGACTCCTCTCGTTTTGTAGCCTCCC
>NQII01001456.1:0-28850 GCA_002778355.1 Clitarchus hookeri
ACAGGGCCAACCATGATTAAGTAACAATGACGTGAATTACCGCGATTCGAGGGTGGACACCGAAGAAGCGTGACGATTAGAGGCATACAATCACGAAAGTGGATTTCAGCTTTAGTGTTTTGGAGTACAGGAAGTCCTGAAATATTTTTGCGGAAAATCCGGTGGCCCTAATCATGCGGTTGTGTGATTACAATTGCGTACGTAGCGCGCAGAAGTTAATTTTTGGCCGGTATTATACACTGAGAGTCTCAAGGCCCAGTGATCTTTCCTGAGGGGTACCTGAATTTACACGGAGGTGGAAGGGTGGCTTCCGTGGGAGTAGGGGGGTGGCTTTACCCGGGTAAAACTTATCGCTCATTAGCAGGCTCGCCAACCCAGTTACCCGCCATTTCTTCTCCCGCAGCCGCCCGGAGGAATTACCGTGTCTCCAGGGGTGAAAAAAAAACGCATAAACATTATTCGAACCGTGCTCGGGGCGGTGTACGTAACGAGTTTCGGCGAACGTAATTTCCTGGAATACTCTCCAGGAACTTGGCGTATCCCGTTGAAATAATTTGACCGGAGTTAATAAATAAATTCCANAATTTCCTGGAATACTCTCCAGGAACTTGGCGTATCCCGTTGAAATAATTTGACCGGAGTTAATAAATAAATTCCACGCGATATTTCTCACAGAAATACAAAGCCTCCGCGGGGGGAACGAATTAATAATTTAATCGTGTTTCAAATTTTTTTTTTCGGAAGTCGTTTTTAATACTTAAATCAACTACGGTTCGTGCCGACATGAGACTAGCAGGTTGACGCATTTAGAGTGAAAGGAAATGAAGTTACCGCCCGCGGTATTCATTGTTCAAAACTACGTTAGTCAGGTGAAAGTACCTAAGAGGAGAACCATTTTAAAAAAGTCTCATATTTTGATAACAAGGACATAAAACGGAAAATGCTAAAATAATACAAAATATTTTTAACTTGGGTTTTAATTACGCACGTTGTGAAATAAAAAATAAAACTTGGTAAAAATGAAAGATCTTGTAGGGATGAAAATATACCTCCTATAATAATGCTCGTTACTTATTACTGTTTTTTTTTCGTAACTGAGGACAAACGAAGTGTAAAACAAAGGCTTCTACAGTGCTTATAAACCATACAGTAGCAGAAGTGTTACAGCTGTACGCTATGCTTGCCTGGAAAAAAAGGTACATCAACATCGTTGTCTTCTCCAAAGCTATCAGATAGGTATGATGACATAGGTTTCAGGTACCTCGCTGTTGGAACGGTCCACCAGTATTCTTTTGTATTTTCTAGACACATGTGTTTTGGTCAAAAAAAATCTTTACAGCCAAGGTTTTGCTATTTAATACAGGGATTTTGCTGCTCCGCGAATAATATTTGAGGTACGTTGTCTTACGATTCTTGGCAGCCGTCCAATTGGAAAATGGAAACGTATTCTGCGGTCCGTTGACAGATCTGGAAATTGCAGCCTTTCGTTTACAGAATGTAAGTGAGTGAGTGAAGAGATTTGGGCGGCTCTGGACAGCGGGGTCTTGAGAGCCGATGAGGGTGATTGAGATGAGTATGGACAGTGCTGGAATGAAAGGGCGGAATAAACGGGAGATCCCCGAGAAAACCCGCCGACCAGCGGCATTGTCCGGTACGATTCCCACATGCGAAAATCCGGGAGTGGCCCGGCCGGGATTGAACCCGGTTCGCCTTGGTGGGAGGCGTCCAGAATGTAGCGAATGATCTCGATCGTTGCATGGTAGCTACACTGGAATCAATTTTATCATGTTTATTTATTTATTAGATTCCATAAATCCTACTTTTGAACTCAGTAAACTCCAGAATGTAGAATACATGTCAAAGAATTACAAAAACAATGACAAATACATACAAATTGTGAAATACAAATACAAAACAGTAACAAGAATATATTAATATAATAATGTCGTATCACTAATAAGACAATACAAAACCATAATTTTGGTTACATAAATAATCATGGCATACATTGCTATACAAAAACAAATTATACATGAAAAATATAACATACAGTAAACATTAAGGTGAAAACATTTATTTGCAGAGTGAAAAGGTTTGGCAATAAAAAAACTTGTTAAGTCTAATTTTTAACTTTTGACTATTATCCTCATACAAGAGCCTAATATCCTATGATAATTTGCTAAACATTTTTATAGCAGTATGATACAGTCCGTTTTGATACCCTGTTAGAGCATTTTTTTGGATAGTGCAAATTATTTTTATATCTGGTATTGTACTGGTATGAAGTAGTATTTTGCATAAAATTAACCTAGTTTTGTTTAACAAACTATAAAACTGAATAAATACACAAAAGTGGCAATGTGAGTACACCATTAGCAATAAATAAAGGTTTCCAAGATATATGTATTTTACAATGACATATTATTCTAACCGCTGCTTTCTGTAATTTAAAATTTCTTTTAGCTTCCACTGAATTTCCCCAAAATCCCATAAGTAATTATCAACTGAAATTACGCAAAGTACATCCACTTCAAAATCTTAAAATTATAAATATTACTTATATATCTCAGCGTGAAGGAGGCAGAATTAAGCTTTGAAGTAAGATAATGTACATGGCTTTTCCAATTTAAATATTGATCTGTTTTTAGTCCTAAGAATTTAGTAGCATCTGCCTCCTTGTTATATCCACTAAAGAAAAAAAATTAATTGAAATCTGATTTTGTAATATTTTTGAATAGGATATAATACGTACAGTGCAAACATTTTTTTTATAAATTTTACAGACCATTTTTCTGTACTGTGCATTTACAACAATTGGAGAAAATAAAATAATGTTCCTTCTAAAATTAATATTTTCTAATGTTACCGGAGCCATATTTGTAATTTGTAAGAAAATTGCTTGCAGTAGTCCTACTAGCTGACTAGGGGTAAATTTAAATTATGGAAACCAAGTTAAAGATTATTAAAATCCGTGGTTAGTATTTGACTTAAAATAGGTGGATGTGTTAACGAATGAAGTGTTGTTAAGTGCGGGTAATTATTTACATTTTAAAGTTTTTTCGAGTGTGCAAAACTTTATTGCTCTTATCTTACCTTCCTAGGAAAGGTAGGCTCATGTGATCATGCGGCTGTAGGTATACATTTCCCTTGCCCAGTAATTTTTGTAACCAACCGAGAATAAACTGTGCTAATTTTTAGCAGGAGTGTTATGCCAATAACTCTTGCCCCGACGTTCATGAAACAATATATTGTGCGATTATAAAACTACAACTGGGCAACAAATTCTGCAGACTTTTGATGACACTCTTAAGTAGGCATACACGACCGTTTCTCTAAATCAAATACCTCGTTTCTTCCCAAGACGTGGCATACTTTTCTTCTTATTCTTATATTATTGCTAAAATATACAATTTACAACAAATTGGTTGTGCAATTAATGTTTTTGGATAACCTTGCGAGGGTTGCTGGCTCGAAACTCCGTACGGGATAGGTTATTATTTTTTTCTGAATAGGACTTTAACTTAATTGGAAAGTGTTTCGTTATAGGATTTAGTTAAAATCTTTCAAAGTCTGTTAGTTTGAAATCTTAATATCTCACTCATTTTAAAGGGTTTTTTTTTTCGTGGCCAAAGTCGCTAAAATGTACTGGCATAAAACTAGGGCGTTACTAAGCAGGGATTAAAAAATTTCCCATTGGAATTACACTTAGAGTGAAAAAAATAAGAACACGAGGTCTTCATTAGCTAAAACTTGGTTACATATTATTAAATGCCTATCTTAAAAAATTGCTATCTGAAATTTTTTTTCCGGTATACAAGGTGGAACGGAAATAACTAATCAGCTCTTGGCTCGCGAAAGCCACAGATAAGGCTAATGAGTATGTGAACTGACCCTGCTCAGTAAAGAAACTGACAATGCAAAAGAGTAGATTAATTATACAAACTTTAAACGGCGCGACTTTTCCTCTGGTGTGTGCATGCCCATTCGCTGATTGGCTGAGCGAGGATCCCGGAAGTGGGGCTTTTGTCTGGTTGGCTACGGCATGCTGTGTAATATTTCCTATTGGCTGGTGACCAGGTGATAATAGGAGCACGGTGTTCCAACATCTTGCTGGCCAGTAACGCCATTTTTCTCGCGTGCGCGGCTTGAATACGCTTTAAAAGCGACTGTCCCACTTACGTACTCATAATTATTTTTTGCGATCGCTTAGAAGCTAAAGAACAGATTCCAAGCGTCAGTCAAACTATTATAAACATGTGGTTATTGGGCAAATTATCATTATCGTGCATATAAAACACATATTTAATTTGCCACTGTTTTCCAAATGTTACTTTAGAACTAGTACATTCACGGTTACTTCCAACTTTTCTGAAGCCGTGCTTAAGTTCTACTTCCAGGATATTCCTCCGCCTCATGTAAACAAAGCTTTTGCTAGATCGGTTACTGCTGCTACAATGGCAAGTTATCAAGATTTAAGTGAGTTTGAACGTGGTGTTATAGTCGGCGCATGAGATATGGGACATAGCATCTCCGACGAAGCGATAAAATTTGGATTTTCGCGTACGACCATTTCACGAGTGTACCGTGAATATCGGGAATCCGGTAAAACATCATATTCGACATCGCTGCGGCTGGGAAAAGATCGTGAACGAACGGGACAAACAACGACTGACGAGAATCATTAAACGTGACAGACGTGCAACCCTTTCTCAAATTGGCGCAGATTTCAATGCCTCCTGCATACCTTCAGACATTAGTCGAGTCCATGCCACGTCGTCTGGCGGCACTTCTGCGTGCTCGCGGGGNGCGTGCTCGGGGGGCCCAACACGTTATTAGGCAGGTGTACCAGTTTTTTTGGCTCTTAAGTGTATATCTTACCAGGCATTACCAACACACCTATTTTATATCTGTTTTTATTCGTGTTAATTATAAAGGAAATACTATAATTTAAAGATAAGAATACAAGTAAAAGTTCAATTTAACCAACAATAAGGTAGATTTATGTTAACACAAGTATAAAACGCTTGTGACACGTGGCATACTAAGGAAACAATCAAACACGTCATAAATGGGGTGATTTTTTTAAAGGTTTGACTCAAAAATTGTAAAGAAATCGCGAATAGACTATATCAGAGTTTCTGTCATTTATACATAGGTGCATTTATTTTCACCACATTTACTTACTCCTTTCCGTGTTGACCTCTTTCCTTCTTCACGTTCACACACTGAATTTTGAAGTCAGTACTGTATAACCGGTATCCAAGATGATGAAAACTCTCCTGTAGGCGGAATCTAGATAATTTCCGGGATTCGTGATGACAATATGTTTTTAAATGCAATTTAAGCGCCGCAGGTATCAGGGGATTAACTCCTTTGATAACAACATTCAATACGATAAGGCGTTAAGAGAATAATATACTGAAACATTTTCTGTGAAATCGTTGTTTCTGCGAATACGCGTATCTCGGTAAATAAATGTCCTGTAAATACGACTTTCTGTCAGAAAAAAATCTATGCCTCTATTGTTTTTACTTTTATCATATTACGTGTATTCGCGGAGAAAAGAATTAGTGAAAATGGTTAAATATCACATTTTTAAAGCTTGCTTATGCAATTTCCTAACGCGGTAAAAGAAAAGTACGACTTTACGGGCGTAGTTTAATCTATGGTCTTTA
The DNA here is from genome assembly GCA_002778355.1 of Clitarchus hookeri. NCBI lineage: Eukaryota > Metazoa > Arthropoda > Insecta > Phasmatodea > Phasmatidae > Clitarchus > Clitarchus hookeri. The sequence continues at coordinate 5,676 of NQII01001456.1, forward strand.
ACCGCGTGTTATAAAGCCACGCCGTTGCAGATCTAATTTGCACAGTACAGCATCACGACGGAAGCACTGCACGCCTTGCGCGTAGGAGCGACGAGGCGCTAGGGGTGCGTGTTATTGTCGCCCGTATCGCCCCCTCGCTTCTTGACCTTGAACGCGCAGCTACGTACTCCTCTAAACCCGGAAACAAGTGAAAGTTACTCTTCTGTAGCCTTCTCCGCATGCGGACGCGATCGGTAACTCTCCATTGAAATACTACTTGGTATTATGTACGCTCCAGCGATCATGCCTGGTTCACGCCGACCAGACAAAGCGGTAAATAACAGCCAATCAGAAACTGTTCTCGTTACCCGAGCGAAGCACGCCAAGAAAGTTGAGCTCACGCCAATATTTCGGCTCGGGAAAAGAGCAGACTTCGCCAATATTTCCCAGAAGTCAGTTGGTTTACCTTTTTTATACCACTAATTTGTTTTGTAATTGACGTGTACTGATGTAATAGTAGGCCTATAGAATAGTTCAATATATGTATTATGAAATACGTGAACATAAAAGTTTATTTTAATTAAAACTCGTATAAAATAAATGTAGTTTTGAAATGGTAGAACTAATGTGCAAAGATTTTCTGTAAGATTTATTAATAAAATTACAGTCTCTTGAAAATGATTTAGGAAATATTGGTACCACAATAACATTTACAAAAAAAAACAGTAAAAACATGACAGCGTCTAGTTTGTTGTCCATAAGTTATTTTGCAATCTTGCGTGGTCGTAAACAGACTGCAACCAAAAAACAAAATGGTAGAGCAAAGAAAATCTGCTTTACTTGTGAACCAACCATAGATTCTGTGCGCTCTGTCTGTTTGGCATGATTAGGCGTAAATATGAATCAAACGTCGCTCGGTCGTTTAAAATGCTTCTGGTTCACTTCGAGAAAGGATCGCAGAAAATAAAGATTTGTCTGTGATTACAGCGACCAAAAAATTTGCGGCTGCCTGTTTGAGATTAATTTCTTGTCTTCTGAACGCATCCTGACACAGTGTACATAACTAATGCATTAGGCAGATTATTTTTGGTTGTTACTGTACTGCAGAGTAGATAGGCGTACAGAAGTGAAAAAAACTGTTTGTATCGCGAACTGACCGACCCCACAGAAAAAAAAAGTGTAACGTTGTTGCAGCAAAACAAATAGTATTGAGGCATTTATTAAAATGTTAATGCTGTAGTAGAATCTATAATGTTGTTGCACAGTTAAATTGTTAACCATTTATTAAATTGTATATTATTATAATGCAATTTTACGGTTCAATTATTAACATTAATAAAGCCTCTAAGCAATGTTGCCACAACCAAATGTTGTATTACACAAAAAATAACTAGAAGTACAAAATATTTTGTGTTACTGCGAAATTAAAGTAATTTACAGCCAACACAAGTTTACACTGACTTGACGTTGTAAAATTGAGGGTAATAGTGAACAGCGATAACCTCGTAAAATGATACCTGAACTATATTTAAAATTTAAATCATAGTATGAGAACTAAATGTAGCTTAGACCAGCTTTCAAGCCTTGCAAAGAAGTTTACGTGTGCCAAATATGCATATATTTCCAGAGAAAAAAGTATTTACACATAACGAAAGAGAACTCTTGTTTGTCATTCTTATATCTGAATACCCACAATATGGAACACATTCGTTAAAATAGAGCAGTTGTTAGGACGTTGCATTTCGTAATGTGGAGAACGTTAAGCACAAAAAATACGGGTTCTATTCCCCTCCCAACAGTTTTTTTTTGCTAATTTGGTAATATTTATTTTTATGACAAAATAATTGTACTTAATTTATTTTACATAGAAATGTTTTTTTTTTTTAAAGCAAAGAAAATACACGGAAATTTATAACAGAAATGGTAACATCAATTCAACACAAAATTTGTTTTGCCGCAACATAAACAGTACCTTAATGTCGACAGCACAGTACGGAGGTAATGTTGTTACAAAAGTACTTAATGTTACATTTACATTAATAGCACGACAGTATATTACATTAACAGCAACATTATTTACTGATGGCTCTCAGCTATATTCTGTAACACTCTAACTAGTGTATGTATTCTTTCATGGTTGTATGAGCAAGGTTTTGACTCGGTTAAATTATTTGCAGACCAGTCACGAACGTTCTGCCTTATAGTATCAGAATCCTCATTGGTCCAGCGAAAAGGGGTAGTATCTTCATACATGCGTGACAGCCAATGAGGAAAGAACACTGTCGGGCATGTGTACAGTATGTTGAATCCTAGCAAACAGTCAACTTTTCCCGCGATAAACAACCATCTCTAGCTATTCTGTAACTGTTTATTGCGAGGTTCAACGCCCGGTGAGCTTCACTGTAGGTAACTTGTTTGCAAACCGTGCTACTGTTCTAGGTTGTGAATGGTTCATATTACCATTGCCGAACGCAAATACTACAGCTCGTTTGTTGTGATAACTAGAGACACGGAAATTTCGCTGATTCATTCGGCAACACGTTAGACTCCACAATGCTTCGTACATTCGAGCAGCAGTTAGTAGTACATCGGCGGTTGCTCCAGTTTAACACCAGACCAAACACCACTGGATTCAGTCAATTTTCCCTCGCAGGTTCGTTATTGGCTTTCGGGGGGCGTGACTTACAAATTGTAATCCAATAAAAGGAGACACTCGAATGTGCACGTGGTTGAAGTCTAACTTGTCCTGAAAAGAACTCGCGAAATTTCCGTGTCTCTAGTGATAACGAAAAAAAGCTGTGTTAAATTAACCCTTTCATCCCTGAATTAATTTAGGAGCTCAAGTGTTGCAACAGTTTAGTTTTTTTTAGCGTACTTCTCGCAACCAGTAAACAACGTTCTGCTTACTCTTTGATGTCGCGATGAACCATTTGCAAATGAGAAAGGGCAGAAACTTCGTAAAATCATATTTCTCACCACAGAAGACGCTCAAAATCACAGGTCAGTGATTCCTTGTTGTGTTCAGTGCCGACCATAAATATCCTTTATGTGCAACGTGTCCTCGATTATGGACACGGGGAGTAAATGGGCTAAACACAGTACAGGTTTAAACATTTCTTACTTCCAATTCCTGAAACCACAAATTAAAATGGAGTGAGTATGAAACTGTTATAGGCCTAGGCTGGTCACGATTATATAAGCCCTACTTAGTATACCTTCCCTCTAATTTTGTATCCTTTTCGCTTAATGCAAGGGGAGAGATTTGGGCAGCTCTTAACATCGAGGTCTTGAGAGCCGATGGGGGTGAGCGAGGTGAGTATTGAGCAGTGCCGGAATGAAAGAGCGGGGGAAACGGGAGGTCCCCGAGAAAACCCGCCGACCAGCTGCATTGTCCGGCACGATTTTCACACGTGAAAATCCGAGATCGCCCTCTAGGGAATCGTACCCGGTTCACCTAGGTGGGGTGTGAGTAGTATGACCACTACACCATCGAGGCCCACCAAAGGTAAGGTTAACATCACTTCTCACTTTATTAATGCGCCATCCAAGTGCAAATTCAGGAATTCTTAGAAAGGTAAATGTGTCATAATAATATGCGTGTATAACATACGTGTATAAGTCCAAAAAATCTTTAGACTTCGAAAGTCATAAATTTTAATATTACGTTCTCAATACAACGTTAGACACTAGAACAACTTTTAATAAGTCGCTGCCAACTGAACTAGGGGCCTGCGTGTCACTGTTTACTGTATAAATATTTTTTTTCTCAGTGGTTGATTTTAAAAAATGTGCTCACCTTACCGTGAACAACTTTTGAATAGGTTTTATCCCAGGAACTCAAATTATTGTTCCTTCCAACGGCAACGATTTTCCCGTCTCGGGAAACTGTTAGCTGAGGAATAAAATTATAAAGTTAAGTAACCACGGCCTTAGTAGACCTGTTCTTGCTTGTATAAAGAGATTCACAATACTTCGTGTTCATTTTTGGAAATTATTAGGGAAAGGGAAATCTCGCGAGTCGGATGATCTGTTGACTAGACTCCTCAGTCCTCGGTACACTAGTGTCTCAGCTGTTCGTTCATTGGCAGCCGCCTTACTGAGTAGCAAGTTTTATACTTGACAAGGTAACGCCAGATTAGGTGCTTGTATTTATGAAGATGATCTACTGGCCCAGAGTCGTACACTGCGAGTCTAATCTGCTATGAGACTGTTGTGTAAATGACTGACATGTACCTACGAGTATTTGAAATTTAGCTTGTCCTCAAATCAATTCGTGAAATATTAATTTAAAGTAATATTATATAATACTATATAATAATTATATTGTAATCAATGAATTTAAAATGACTTTATTTTTGAAGTGTTGTAGTGTTTTTCTAATGCCCTCACGGCCGCTAAGAAGACAAAGAAACAGTGTCTATCAATTTGAGTTTTGTTTTAAAAAACTAAGTAGTTTTCAAAGTAGCATAGTACTGGTCCATCTTAGTCCTCAAATTGTCAACGGTTCTGTCTTTAATTAAGTGCATAGTACGTGGGGTAATGAAACTCTGATTGTTATTTCCGACGGAAACGACTCTCTCAGTGGGCTGACTCGGAATGATGTCGCCGATGACATCTTCGCTACGGAACCTGAGCGATTTAAGGTTATCTAAATCGGTAAAATCACAGCCGCATATCCGAATTTCGCGGCTTAATAAGTTAGCGACTTTATGTTTGTGTATTTTATATTTCGTTTTGCATTGCAAGGTGATACTGCTAAAGCCAGTAATCGCTTGATTGATTTTTTTATTTTTCGTCGCACTATTTGCCTGAGTCTATAGCTACTGTTTCCTTTCATCTTGAATTTATTTATTTTCCATCAGAATTCATTTTTAGACTCAGCATAAAAAAACAGACTTTTTAGGATACAGGTTGTGTGTAAGAAGTTATTTTAAAATTAGTCTTTTTTTAGTTGCTGTTTTTGAAGTATTAATGAAACCATAAATAAACAAGTAATTTTTTGTTGTCTCTGATTACGCGGAGGCCTAAGGGCATATGTATATTTAGTATTTCATGGCACATCAACTCAGATCTTCTTTCATGTTTGGATGAATTTAATTGTTACACGCCTCAAGTGTCTACACATCTATCGCATACATTCAGTATCGGAGTAATATAGTATCACATGATTGGCTCTGACAGGGGAGTAGGCCTAAATGTCTTCGTAAAACGATATGTGATAAGCATCCAAAGGATATCTGTAGAGGTACGCGTAGAGTATCGAATTATAGCGTTTGCAGATATCTATTAGAGGAAATCAGGTTTCTCTACAGTTAAAGGAATAAGATAAGTACATACAAACAGGAACTTCTGTGCTCAATTACGTAACCTGCATTGATTTGTAATATTGTCTCTTAAAATCTGGTTACGAAGTGGTACAAATAAATCGAAAATCAAGAGGATCTATCCAAATTAAAAGTACATATCTGTACCTTCTACCTCCGTACGTCAGTAATCCAAGTCTTCATGACCCTGATTGGCTGGTTTATAAAAGCCCCAACATTGGAAACACATGTCACTTCCCACTAAAAGTTACAGCGAAAACAATTATTTCAGTGATACGAATTTAATTTATGAGGACATTTAAAGTAACACTTATAAATCCCCCAGGATTATTAATTTGAATATCGTTAATTCGAGCACCAATGCGTCTGGAATATTACTTACTACAAATTAACTGGCTGATATAGGCAGATTAAATGAAAATTTAGTGGCGTTTCTTAGACAGTTACAACCTTACGCAATTAATTAATACGCGTGAATTAATGCTTAATGACATCGCATTTTGTTCGGACAGAAAATCCCATTACCAGGTTGCAATGGACCAGAGATTTTTGTGTCGAGCAAGTCTCTCTTAAAAAGGAGCTGGACGAAAGTGATTACGATTTTTAATAAAGAAATTTAACTATAGTCCATTCACGGTTTCTTCGCACTTTTCTGAAGTCCTGCTAAAGTTCTAGTTCCAGGATATTCCTCCGCCGCGTGTGAAAAAAGCTTAACCAAGTCTTGAAAATTACACCAAAGGGACAGTGCACCGCATTCGTGCGCACTCAGTGTAACACAATTTTGGATAAGAAATATTTCCTAGTAGGCATTACCTACACACCTATTTTCTCCCTGTTTTATTCGCCTTAATTATAAATTAAATATTAAAAAACATAGAGAAAATATCAGTAAAATTTCAATTTAACCAAAAATAAGTTATTTTAATTTCAGCACAAGTATAAAATGCTTGTGATACACGACATATAGAAAACAACCAAACACGTCATACATGGCGTGATTTTTAAAGGTTTGATTAAAAAAGTGTGAAGAAGCAGCGAATAGACTATATATGTTGGGAGCATCACATGGTTACATCAATCCGTCTATTTGCCAGACAAGCCATAAGAAAATTATCTTCCTGAAACTTTTCTAGACTTAAATGGACTTCTGCACCAATTAAGTATGGTGTAAGTAGAAAATGCTATTTTTCGTGCAGTTTATCCACAACGGCATGCTTAGCGAAAATTCTGACGGAAACTGGGTTACAGTAAAGAGGTTTATGTTTGGTCAACGTATATTTCTTATTTGTCAGTATTCTCCGAGCTAACTCCTTAGGAGCAATGGACCCGTAGGTAAATGACGGGCATTTGAAGTTTTGAGTCTGTCACGCGCAATGAAGTAGTGGCACTATAATATTACGGCGCATGGTTACCATACCTAATTTCAACTCAGATCAGTGAGTGCAATACCTGCAATACTGTGGATCACACAAGAAAAATTATTTCTAGATTTCAAGTATTGCTTACATTCCTTCAAATCACCCGTCTATATCTAAAAAAACGCATCTACCAATTAATGACTAGATAGGTGGCGTGATTTGTTTTCTAATTGCAGTTTTGCCGCACTGAGTGGTCCAGAAATATCCCGTTTTATCTACCGAAGGTAAGCTATGTTTGTCTCCCCCCCCCCTCCCCATTCAAAGAAAGGAATGGCCGCAGCAATGTTTGAAACTATATTAGCAGCTCACATTTGTCATTGGAGATTGTCTCTCTCAGGCAGTCTCGTGCCTTCGACACCTGACTGTGTGCTACAAGTGTATAGTTCATTCACGGTTACTTACAACTTTTCTGAAGCTCTGCTAAAGTGCAAACAAAGCTTAACCGATTCTATAAAAATACACCAAAGGTACAACCTACCGTATTCGTGCGCACCAAGTGTAACAATATTTTGCATACGAACAATTTATTACTAGTCATTACCAACACACATACTTTCTCCCTATTTTTGTTCAAATAAAATATTATAATTTATAACTGAAAGATAACTAAAATTTCAATTTGGCCAAAACATAAGGCGCGTTTACGTAAGCAGACGTGTAGAACGCTTGTGTTACATGGCGTATTTAGTAAAGAATCAAGTACGTCAAACATGGGTANCAAGTGTAACAATATTTTGCATACGAACAATTTATTACTAGTCATTACCAACACACATACTTTCTCCCTATTTTTGTTCAAATAAAATATTATAATTTATAACTGAAAGATAACTAAAATTTCAATTTGGCCAAAACATAAGGCGCTTTTACGTAAGCAGACGTGTAGAACGCTTGTGTTACATGGCGTATTTAGTAAAGAATCAAGTACGTCAAACATGGGTAGATTTTTCAAAGGTTTGATTTAAAAAAAATGCTAAGAAATCACGAATAGATTAAACTAGAAGTCAACGCGAGTCTGCGTCGACCGCAGTGTCTCCTGACGAGTTTTCCTATGTCATAAAAGTTCAGTGTAACACATTTGTAAAACCTCAGGTTCTATTTCTGAAGACCTTGGACTCTCTTCCCGGAGTGAAAAGGCTTGTTTGCGAAATGGGTCACCAACGTAAGAATATTCCTTATAGCAGTTTTATCACTGAATTTTAAGATGTAATCATTCTTGATTACATTCTTAATCTAAATTTATAATTTTCATACGTTCACACGCTCGTTAATATATAACAGCAAAATGTGTTAGGGGAACGATATATCAATTTTACATAATTTTACTAACATTTAAAGAGTCCTAACTCCCCCAAAACTTAACCTTAAGGCATTCACACAGAAACACGATATGTTACCACGTGTGAAAGAAATTCCGATAATTCCACAAAATAAAGAAAGAAAAGTATATTTTCAAATGTATTTTTTTAAACTGTACATGGAACCTAACGTTTGGGTTTCAACTTTAGCATATATATATATATATATAACGTTCATAATACTGATAAAATATTTCATCTTTTCTACACCTGCCTTGGGGTAATCAGCTGTTTTGTAATAATGTACGCGTCTATGTGAAAATGAAGCTGTTCTCCGCATAGTAATTGATATTGGAGGAATGTAGTAGTCCTCTGCGGTTTATATCAGATGTAGGGATTATAAAAATGAACACCATGTTACATAAATACCTACAGTTTGCTCACGAGACAATCGCAAGGCACTGCCTCCATTCCGCGTGGAGTCGTTCGATGCGACACGACGCGACGCTTGGGTTTGTAGTTGAGCGTGCGGCGCTCGATATGTCGACTCGTAGCGCCCAGTCGATATATCGAGGACGTGGGCAGGGGCGTCTGCGCCGCCGGTGGCGCTGCCTTGCGCCCTCCTCCACCGCCTCTTGGCGCTCCTTCGACCCTTCCGGACTTGCCCAGCTGCCACGCCGTCCTCATGGTAATTGTGAGGGGGAGAGAAAGGAAATCGAATTAGTTGATTGCTGGCATTGAGACGGCCCGCGTAAGGGATGTCCACCATCGAGGCCTTTTAGCCTTGGCCGTGACGATGGCCGACCAACGCACACACGTGTGACGACACGGAAGTACTCGGAGAACGCACGCACAGACGCCACATGCGATGCAGTAGTACAAACCTGTCAAAGAAAACGTTATCTTATATTTTTTGAGCCAACGGCCAGTTAAAAATGTCACTGTCATTTTACGGGAAAGTTATGGTAAGAAATTCTTTAGAATTTACCGTAAAATTATTGTCATGTTTATTTTTCAATAACAGACTTCCAGAAGTTACAAAAATATTTCCAAATTTACATTATGCAGGATGTTGCGAGTTGTGGTCAGGCCTTAGCTGAGCGGCCTGCCTGACCACACCTTCAAATATTTATTCAGGACACGGGGCTTAACCCCCTCCACCGGCCAGTAAACGGGGACAACGCAGCCGATATAGGGCAGTGTAGCCCGTGGGCGGTGTCTTTTGTCGTCGGGCCATTGAAACGAGAAGATCACCGAAGATAGGTGTGTCCGGGCGTTGACTTCCACCATCTTAATCAGCCTCCGGAATCATGAACAAGGTGGGGACTCTCCGATTAAACTTTACTCGGCATGTGGCTGGTTAAATATTTATAATTTAATATAAATTAATATTTCAGTATATTTGTATAGCTCCCCTCGCGTATATTCAATCATGTTAACATTGAAATAATATTGTACAACCTCAATGTTAAATAAACCCCTTTTATATAGTGTTCATTGCATAACTCTTATCAATAACTTGCTACGCCCCTGTAGCCCCTTTAAGGTATGAAAGAATCATAAATCATATCATAAAAAGGTGTTTCATTGTGTATGAAAATATTATAAAATGTCAAAATATCTTATTCTGTAGCAAGATATGAAAATAATCATATGTTTTGAAGCTTATTGCTCTTACAACTCACCTACGCCCTTCTCATGATAATTCTGGGTATACATCCTATGTTATACGTAACTTTTTCAGTTCCTAATAATTTTTGAGTGTTTTTAGTGTTTGCTAACCGTTACAGGTGCCTGGTGCTACTTTTTGATGTTTGAAGAAGTAGGTCCAAGTGGTTTCGATATCGTAACCGCTGCAGAAACGATAACTTTCTGGTTACAGTGGCGAAAAATGCTTCGTGTAAACTCGGCATTCTTCGTTCCTGAAACCCGAAGCTATTGGTAATATAGAAACTTTCCTTATTTTGTATTTACGGAGCTCTATTCTGTGTTTCGTAATTACGGATCGCGTTTACGGATAGGCCTATTTCTTGAACATTTACGTAAACGTTTCCGTGAATGTACGGAAATTTTTAACAGTGCAGCTATATCTTTTTATGACTGGATGGTCATGTTTTTGATCCGGCTAAGTTATTTGCAAATAAACCATAGACGTTCTGATTTAGAGTATCAGAATCCTCACGGAACCAATGTAATGGGATAGTTGCTTCATACATGCGTTACTGCCAATAACGAAAGAAAACTTTCGAACATGTGTACAGTGTATGGAATATTATGGAACATTCAACTTAACCCTCGATATACCAACGTCTCCACTCGTCGTTTACGTAAACCCCCCCACTAGAATCCGTATGGCCACAGTAAAACTATTTAGTAAACTTCTTAAACTGTAGTGGAAGTTTCTAACCTCTACATTGTACGGAAACAATTTAAGCTTCACTGCAATAGTCTATTCACGGTTTCTTCACACATTTTGTAACAAACCTTTAAAAAAACCACCGAATTTATAACGTGTTTGGTTGTTTCCTAAAAGGCACTGCATCACAAGCGTTTTATTTTGATATTAACATAAATCTATACCTTATTTTTGGTTAAATAGAACTTTTGCTTATACTCTATCTATAAATTATGATATTTCATTAATAATTAATATAGATAATAACAGGGATAAAATATGTGTGTTGGGAATACCTAGTGGGAAATAGTTCTTAGGCAAAATATTATTGGACTGAGTGCGCACGAATGCGGTGCGTTGCCCCTCTGGTGTAATTTTCTAGACTTGGTTAAGGTTTGTTATACTCAGGTTAGGAACAAAACGAGATTTCTTATGGGAGAGTTCAGCGTAGGGAAAATGTCCGTCGCAATCTGTGCTGGTTTCCTGAAGAGGTCACTTTTAAGCAGGCGGTAAATGGAGAAATTCTATTAATTTGCGTGTAAACGCTCGTGTTTGCCTGAAATTGTGTTACATACTTGCCCCAGCAAAAAAATTAGGTATTAACTTTATTTTGTAACTACTATTCACAACCTCCTATTGTGTTTACAAGAACAAACTGTAAAAATACAACTGTGTTAGGCACTGGGAGTTTATGAGCAAGACTATATCAACGGAAAAACGTTACGAATTTAAGTGTGAAATAAATATTGCCGTCATCGAAAGGAACTTGGTACTTTTCTGTGCCATCAAAAAAAAAACTGCGCAGGAAAGTTAGAGACCTACCAAATTCGCGTTATTGTTGGAGGTCAGTTTAAACTGAAAACACTTTTAACTTTGCAATCCGTTTGACATTGGACTATGCTTTATGTGACACGCCCCGGGTAACTCTGCGCCAATAAATGAACACTTCACATTCGCGTGCTCCAATCACGCACAGTTCACTCAGAAAGGGAGTGACGTTATATCTGGGCAGCAGCCAACGAAGAAACGACGCTAACTCGACTATGTACAGCACAGTGAATTTTAGCTTGATGCCAAAAAATAACGCGAATTTTGCAGGTCTCTAAGGAAAGCCCTAAAAACGATAGATGTAGCCATTTAACAATTTATTTTCGGTTGAGTTGCGATATTTAAATAAAGTAATTGTGCAAGTCAAAGTTTTGCTGAGTCCAGTTTATGGCTGAATATTAAACGACATATGAACATACTTCGTAATATTTCTACTCTAGAACAATGAACAAAGTTTATTCTTCGCGTACGTTCTGACACAGTAGGCAACTTATCGGAAGATGTTACGCAATTATTTTCATTTTAAGAAAATATGCGATTGTCCCGTTTACTTACATACAAAACGGAAAAATCCGGTACACATGCGGCACCAGCGCACCATGGCGGCGAAAAATTTTAGTAGCAAAACTAAAATCATTGAGCTTCCCAAACCTGAGCACAATAAACCTTAACTTGGTCGAGCTTTGTTAGCATTTGGGGAAGTAATATCCAGGAAGTAGAACTTTAGCAGAGCTTCAGAAAAGTTGGAAGTAACCGTGAATGGACTGTAAGTTATGCAGAGTTAGGAAATCCCCAGCGCATACGATTATTTCCTGAACAAATGCAGAGGAACGCTACCATGTATGTGAGTCCATGGGAAGAAACTTAACTACTCGCGCTTTTTCACTATAGGCCTACGTGTTCTGTGATGCGGTAGATTTGCGAATACNCTATAGGCCTACGTGTTCTGTGATGCGGTAGATTTGCGAATACCTTCGTAGAGCGTACGCATATTTGATTTGTTCCTGGGTTCAGAATTAGGCCTGCGTTAGAAATTCCTTGCTCATTTTGAAATTTTAACGTAATGAGGACTAAGCCTTTATCTAGCCCGAGCAAAGATGTAAGTACTTTGAAAATATATTTTTCTATGAAAAAATTTTATTTCTTATGTTTAACAGGATCATACAAAAACACTGCAGTCGAGCAAAAATTATTTTCCCGACTAAAATAAAAATGGTTATAACCTCTCAAAAGGGTACGCAGTAGACATTTAATTGGGGGGAAATGAACTGGGCACCAAAATGGCTCAATACCAGCCAGTAACGAACGTTGTGTAACACGCATGACGGTAGTGACACGAAGTTTTTAAGAATACAGAGGTTGAACAGCTGATTATATCGCAAAAACCGACCGCACACGCCAGAAAAATGGCGTCACTGGCTAGCAAAATGTTGGAACGCCGTTTGTCAATCGGCGCCTGCTGAACATCTCGTCAGCCGGCAGTCCAGCCAATAGGGAACCTTTCGCAGCATGCAGTAGCCAATCAGACACAAGTCCCGTTCCCAGAGCCTCTCGTAGACCGATCAGAGAACGGGTAGGTACGCCCACATCAAAGGAACCGCCACGCCATTTCGTCTCNCCAGAGCCTCTCGTAGACCGATCAGAGAACGGGTAGGTACGCCCACATCAAAGGAACCGCCACGCCATTTCGTCTATGTACTTGTCTACTCTGTGCTATAGGCTCTTCACGGTGAAGTGGGCATTTTTGAGTTACTTTTTTATTTCAGATTTTATTTTAAATTATTTAACCACCCTTTCAAAATAAATATTGCCGTGTAAGTAATAAAAACGGCGTGCATACTCCACCGCACTCTAAAGTTAACGTATATGGCTAAAATAAATATATTTACTGACTGCTATTCCAAATGAGAGGGCTTTAAAAAGTGCTCACTTTACCGTGAATAGCCAATATGGTGTATGGTGATTGGTTATANCCAGAGCCTCTCGTAGACCGATCAGAGAACGGGTAGGTACGCCCACATCAAAGGAACCGCCACGCCATTTCGTCTCTGTACTTGTCTACTCTGTGCTATAGGCTCTTCACGGTGAAGTGGGCATTTTTGAGTTACTTTTTTATTTCAGATTTTATTTTAAATTATTTAACCACCCTTTCAAAATAAATATTGCCAAGTAAGTAATAAACACAGTGAGTATATTCCATCGCACTCGGAAGCTGACGTAGAGGGCTAAAATAAAATATATTTTGATTGACTATTATTCCAAATGAGAGGGCTTTAAAAAGTGCTCACTTTACCGTGAATAGCCAATATGGTGTATGGTGATTGGTTATACACAGACTAATAGAACCGTTGTTTCTGCAGTTTTGGATATAGGCGAATAATTGTCTTGACTACCAGTAAAGGCTGTTCACGGTAAACTGAGCACTTTTGAAAACACTGCTTCAGATATGCTTGTATGCACATCTTGCATCTTTCCACCATACGTAAAAATTAACATAGCCATGGGCCTGATCACTTTATTCATGCGTCGATCAAGTAAAACTGTGAAAATGTTAGGAAGGTAAATACTGAACAAATGTGCTGCTTCTTACATTTACATACATTAAAAAAAATAACAGAAAGCGAACGAAATCATTTCAAGTATTCACAAATGTTCATCTGACACTTTATTCCAACGTTTATCCTTTCCTCCTTCGTTACCAAATTTACTGGGCACATGCCAGTCAATGTTCTCGTTAAAATATATGCAATGGTGGAGGGCAGCGACATTTATTAAAGGTTAATTTCAAAAGTGCTCATTTCAAATTGCTTAACAACCGCCCAAATCTCTTCACTCACTACGTCTGTAAACGCCAGCAGAAGGGCGTCACTTGCCCAACTGATGGGGGATCTTCCGCAGNTACCGTGAACAGCTTATAAACATGTGCAGGCATCAAATTGCTTAACAACCGCCTAAATCTCTTCACTCACTACGTCTGTAAACGCCAGCAGAAGGGCGTCACTTGCCCAACTGATGGGGGATCTTCCGCAGCGCGGAGTATCCAATCAGACACGAGTCCCGTCACAACGACTCGCGCAGCCAGTGAGCGAATGGGTAACGCCCACATCAAAGGACACGCAGCGATATTTCACTTCTGTATACTTCTCTAGTCTGCGACCAAACTTTCGTGGGAAAAAAAAAAATTTGCAATATATTTTGATGATAAAAGTATGACGCCTACATATGTTGTTAAAAAAGAATATTGTACACGTAAATTAAGGAAACTGATGACCACACGACAAGAAAGAAAATATTAACTACAAACTTAATCAATAATGAAATCGATCTTAGAAGCCTGTTTTATTTTGGAGTAATGGGAGCTCCTTCATCTGACTAGNCCGGCCTGATAAGTGCCAATTTACTGATAATTGAGACATGCTAGAAGGGAGAGAGACACCTATGTTCACGGCTGTATGACTACCAGTTCTGCTGGTCTCTGTATTCCCTTTTATAGTCATTCTATTGGTTCACATGACACGACACCGGACACGCTTACTATACTGTACATAGGCCTACGACGTTCATTACTGGCTGGCTCTTTGCCAATATAAAGCCGAGTTGACCAATAAAATGTTCTACCCTGCGTAGAATACTATACAACANACTGGCTGGCTCTTTGCCAATATAAAGCCGAGTTGACCAATAAAATGTTCTACCCTGCGTAGAATACTATACAACACATCTGTCCATTCTGGTAGTTTATACTTTGAATTTTTGCTGATGTGCAGCTTTACGATGCAGCAATATTATGAAAACAGCTGCCGAGGTGATTTATCTTCACCCGTGTCTTGGAAGAATGTGCTGGAAGTCGTGATGTTACAGAAAACTCCGTAAAACTCAGTTGAACTCAGGTAACGTAAAATCACGTCGGCAGTACTCAAACTGCTTAACTCATTCAGAGCCAGGGTACACAGTTGTGTACAGTAAGCACGTGTATAGCCTATTCACGGTAAAGTGAACACTTTTTAAATCCCTCTCATTTGGAATAATAGTCAATCAAAATATATTTTATTTTAGCCCTCTACGTTAGCTTCCGAGTGCGATGGAATATACTCACTGTGTTTATTACTTACTTGCCAATATTTATNTGCGATGGAATATACTCACTGTGTTTATTACTTACTTGGCAATATTTATTTAAAAAAATGTTTAAAGGATAAAAAAAATTGATGAAAGGAAAAAGTAACTAGTGCTCACTTTACCGTCAACAACCTATAAGTAGGGCCAGTGACTTTTCGCGTAAAAATCGGAGCACACAGTAGACTACAATACTATATACACACCTCAGCTGGTGTTACACCTCCATCGGCTGCTGGTGCCGTGTCCGACTCTGACCAAGCCACTCAGGACCAAGTAACTCCGACACCGAACCTTCGTGATTCGTGCGCAAACGGTTAGCACGGGCCAGAACATTTTTCAGCCAACCAAAGAAGCTGGATGACCCCACAGTGTTTTGGACTGTACCTTGTCTCGAAATCTTTTTGCGAAATATCAATGCCCCTACCTATAAGTAATTTTTGGCCTGACTGCACGCTGGAAAGCTCAATACATGATCTTACCTGTGGGTAAATGATTCGCAAACCGTCTTACTGGTATAGGTCATAATTGGTTCATATAACTGTAGCCGAACATATAGACTACAGCTCATTGACTGTGACAACGAAGCAAGTGTTGTGTCAACTTAAGTACAGCACGCATCATAAACATTTTTGTTTGCAACACCTGAAACCGTAAATTAAAGTGATTCCGAAAGGGTTAAATCCACCTCTATTCGGTCACGCATGACTTTGTTAGCCAAAGTGTTGCAATCGTGTGATATTTTAATTTGCATTGTACTTGTGTCTTGTGTACTTTCTGCAACCGGTGGACAAAAGTGCTGCGTACTGAAAGACGTTACTACCAGTCATTCATGAACGCGAGGTGTAGTGATTTCCACAAATCAGAATACCCGTCGCGTAGACTCTCAAAGCATATGTAGAGCACTGAGCCCTCGCTGTGTACTGTACTGACCATATACATCCTTTATGTGCAACATGTCCATCATCATGGTCACGGTAACATGAACGGGTTAGCAAGGAGTTTAATGAGTGACATTTCGAGAAAATATTTTGTTGTCACTGTATAGTGATTTGGTTTTTTTTTACAATTGATTCAGCTTCCCCCTTTTTTTTGCCACGTGGTAACTGCTTTTACGCGAATTTCTGACGTCAAAATTACCGAATTCACAATGGCCCTATGAAATATGCAAATAAAGTCTCATGCACTCAGCAGCCAATGACAAGACAAATGCTTACTGTACGTTGTGTGCAAACAATATTCAAATCTACCGCGTGCGACCAAAATGTTTTGCGAAATTTTTTTTTAGCTGTATCTACTAACATAATGTGTCTTTCGTAATGTTGGTGTTTCCAAGCAGAGTTTATTTTAAGAGGAAATATTTTCCGAGGGTTTGGAACTAACTGCATTTTTTTGCAGGTTTGGTGTGGAACATTATAATTCAGGTGCCGGATAAAGGGGGAGGTGGGTGAGGGAAATTATTATACTCACGGTAAAATTAAAGAAACACGCGTTTCTGGGTTCAGTTTGTCAGTTTGTCCGTTACGTTCCCATAGACGCATCACTACACTAGGGCCACCTGTTCTCCGCGAAAATATTTCAGGACTACTTGTACTCGTAGCTCAGATCCACTTTCGAAATTTGATGATTTCAACTGTCGCGCATTGAAGGCGTCTACCCGCGAATCACGGACACTCAAGTGTAGTAGTTACCTAGTTCTGATTGGTGCAGTCGGTAAGGAACTGTATCCCGACAAAGACACGTGGCCAATAACCAAAGGAAAACTGCACGTATGCCATAGGACATTGGAGTCTTGCCTTCGCGTAATTATTTTCGCGAAAAACAGGTGATCTTAGCTATTACCTACTTCACGTTGCGTTTTCTTTTAATATTAACCTACAAAAACGAAAAAACGTTATTTAAACAAAATAATTTAAAAAATAAATATTATATTTTCGTAGACAGAGACATTTTATGTAGTTAGATGACTTCTAATCAAAATCTAAATACACTTTGTCAAAACTCATAACGTCTTAAAATCATAACAGTTAAAATTTAAAGCATTTAAAACGGGAGAGTAATTTTTAAGTGCAGAATATCGTGAATGTTTTCTGTAAGTTACATCTACATTTTTTCTCGAATAAAAAATGGCGAACAGTCGAAATTGACAATTAATTGAACGATAGTCCCCGAAAAAGTGTTGACGCCCTATAACGTCACATATTACTGTCCTCTCCCAACACAGAGTAAACAAAGGTATCAGTTCCTCAAGTGTTTTGTTTTTCCATCAGGTACCGCCTGTCTAATTGCCTGTCACAGGCTTAACACAAGTTACAGAGAAAAATAAATTGTTTTCATTACAAATATTTTTCTGAAATACTCCCTGCTAAAAAAGTATTTTGGTAATAGCAAAATTATTTTGTTGTTAATGCAGAAGTATTTACTACAGATTGCAAAATGTGAAGTTTTTTGTTCGCAGGAGTAAAAATGTGTTTTAAGAATATTTTACGACATAACTTTTCTTGATGCAATCATTAAAAAATGCCGTGTCTGATGGTTGTGATTTTGCAAATCATAGAGGTACTCAGAATCGTTGTGTAGCCTTAGTCCTTTTAACGGAACGTCAAAATTTGATGGTAATTTCGCGATAAGCTCATCTGTCTTAATTTTAAAAGGCTCGCTTCTTGCAGATTCAGAAACGCCATGTATTAAAGAATGGAAGAATTACTATAAATAATTTCCCCATTGCTTAATGACGTGCGTCGTGTGCGTAATAATAAGGGTGCTAATAGTAATTTTAAAACGACCCTCTATTGTAGCTAGGCATGGCATGATTTTTATTTACGTCATTTAAACCTCCTGAAAATACGCTCGTTAACGCAATAGCATAACTTTTTAAAGAAATGTTCTAGATCCTTTTTAAAAAAAACTTACAGATCTTCTTTAATGTATGATTTAAGGTGTTACGAAAATTTCTTGACACGTGCTGTTCTTACTCCGTCACGTCACTTGTTTCGTTATCATAGTCGGTGAGATGTAGGCTTTGTGTTCATTAACAGTTCGTAACCTACAAAAGTAGCGCGGGTTTATGAATCAGTTACCCACACGGTGTATCACTGGGCAATGATACTTGCAGTGTACAGTACCGGCCAAAAATAGCCTTTCTGTATGTTATGTCTGCAGGATGATTATAAAATCTTGGAACAAACATTGAGGGGTGGTAGAGCTCACTAAAAAAACTATTATTGTATAGGAATATATGAGCGGGAGTGACGCGTTGATGCACAAACACAAAAATAACACATGGAATGCAACACAGTGTTTATTTACAACGTCGCCGCTAAATGCCTTTTTACAGCAACGTTTATAATAATTGCTCAAAATTGCTATCACCGACAGTAACGCAAGCTTGGTAGCGTCGGTGCAGTGATTGGCGAACAGATTCAAATACGCCGGGTATTTCACGCACGCCACCATTGTCAGCCAATCACGCCATATGTAGAGGTCGCCAAGCATGCGTGACTGTTGGTGGATGCATTTCCAGCAACTGTTTTAACATTTTCTGTACGGAATCACTCGTTAAGTATGCTGCTAATGAACATTTTATGTTTCCGTTAATGTGTTATGTTTTTGTGCTTGTGCCTCAACGCGTCACTTCCGCCCATATATTCCCATACAATAATTGTTTGTTTTAGTGAGCTCTACCACCCCTCAATGTTTGTCCCATGATTTTAGAATCATCCTGTATAGGCTGTTCACGGATAATTATGAACTTTTGATACAAACCTTTAAAAATATCACTGCCCATGACTGCAAAGTGCCCAGTAAAGTTGGCAACGACACAGGGAAAGTAGTTCCGTAACTAAACTTTGAATTAAAAGGTGTTACGTAAACATTTGTGAATACTGAAATTATTTACTTTACTTACAGTCCATTTTTTTTAAGCATATGCGTGAAGAATTGGCAAATTTGCAAAATATTTACTCTTTTAATATGTCCGCAATTTCACTTGACCGACGCATTACTAAAGATACCATGCCCATGGAAATGTTAATTTTTACGAATCGTGGAAGAATACGCAATGATCATGAAACTAGTTCTCAAGAATGTCTTTCAAAAGTGCTCAGTTTACCGTTAACAGCTTATACAGTTGTGGTACTGGTCTAAACGGGTTAAGTAGCTAAAACAAAAATTTTCGTGTAAGGCGTATAGATTAATTGTATAGGCTATTCGCGGCATCTTCACACTTTTTAAATCAAACCTTTGAAAAATTACCCCATGTAGCCCTATGACGTGTTTGGTTGTTTCCTAAATATGTCATGTATAACCAGCGTTTTATAATTATGTTAAAATAAAAGTACCATATTGGTTAAATGAAACTTCTATTTATATTTTATCTATAAATAATATTTTATTTATAATTAATATCAATAACAACAGTGAGGAAATATGTGTGTTGGTAATATCTAGTAAGAAATAGTTCTTATGCAAAATATTATTACACTAAGTGCGCACGAAGTTATATGAAAAAAATTAGCGCTTTTGATAATCAGTGAAAACAGATCAAATGAAAATGCACCTGCTATCAGCAATCTGTTCGCGGGGAACTCCTCGTTCTGGCAGATCACCTGTATGTTTTTCTTAACCAGTGAAACAACTTCTCAGAAACGAGAAAATCGGGTTGGCGAAGAGAGGGTGGGGAGAGATGCTCGTTCCCCGGCGTGGCTGTGAAACCGAGAAGGAAGGGAAGAAACGGGGAAAGAATCGGGAAGAAACATAAATTAGAAGGAAGAAAAGTAGTGGGAGGCAGAAGGCGAGCATTTCCCCCTTGTTGGACCCGGAGCTTTGCGGGTTGGTCGGGGTGAGAAGGGTAGAGAGTCGGTGTGTGTTGTGGAGGAGGGGGCGCCAATTAGCTCGGCGTGGAGGACGGGGTGGCGGGCCCAATTAACTTCCCCTTCATTGGCCGCCTCTGCCAACATGGCGTCCGCCCCCTTTTACTTCCCTTCCACTGCCACCTTCTGCATCTCCTGACCATGCCAACGTCTGTAGCGGCAAAGCGCGGCTCTCTCCACCGAGTTGTGAATGAATATCTGCGAGAGCAGGAAGCGATGAGTTGTCTCGCGTGAACAGTATCTCGACGTGATGGGACATGAAGTGGGAGCACTCGGAGAAAACTTACACGTTCTCAAGGGACCGCGGTGGCGCAGCGGCTAGATATGTGATACAAGTTGCCACCTTGGAATTGGTAGAGTAAGTTAAATGCCGAATTATTCCACCGTGGTTTGTCGTTGCCTTTCGCAGTGTGGCTATGAAGCACACTCTGACTGCCTTACTACAGAATAACTGACGACTCTATCAGCAGGGACTGGAAAATTTCACTAACATTTTCAGAAAGAACTCGACTTCAAACAACTTATTTTTCAATTGGGGTTTACGTTCCACTTACGCCTGTCGTGTATGCAGCCAAGCAGGTAGACGAAAGTCACTGGCTGCGTTTACGTAGACAGTGGGGGAAAAAAGCGAAAATCTTAAGTGTCAACATACTTTCCAAACAAATGTAGCGTCTGGCTTCCTTTATGAGTATGGCCGCAGGTTTTTCGCGAAAAGAATTACGCGAAGGCTAGACTCCAATGCCTTATGGCATACGTGCAGTTTTCCTTTGGTTATNGGTTTTTCGCGAAAAGAATTACGCGAAGGCTAGACTCCAATGCCTTATGGCATACGTGCAGTTTTCCTTTGGTTATTGGCCACGTATCTCTGTCGGTAGACAGTTCCTTACCGACTGGGCCAATCTGAATTAGGTAACTCATGCAATTGAGTGTCCGTTATTCGCGGACAGACACATACAAAGCGTGACAGTTAAAATCATCAAATTACGGAAGTGGATCCGAGTTTTGGAATACAAGTAGTCCTGAAATTTTTTCGCGAAAAACAGGTGCCCCTGTTTATGAGACCTGGTAACATGCTAGGCTTCGCTGTTCTATGCCTGCCTGAGCGCAGTTTGTGATGTCATTGGCTACTGGCAACTATACGACGTCATTTACGTGTGTGATTGCTTTACTGGAGATTGGTCGCTCAACCGTTAAGGCTTTACTATAGGCTAAAAGCGTCCTTGGGGCATATGTCACACACGTTCTCGGCCTATGGCAGAGCTCACACGAGCCTACAACATCTTGGAATTTAAGTCTGCGGCTCCAAAATAACGTGAATTTTGCAGGTCCCAATTTATGATATGATGATGCACTTTCCTGACGATTAACAAACGTTGATTATTAGAATACCGGGATTCTCAGTTTGGTTTTGAGTGTTGGAGCCTGTGGGTCGTACGTAAGGAGCGAGAAGTGGGCAATAATGACCTCGAGTGTCGACCATGCTGCACTGTGTGACCTTGGCCCTGGAATGACCTTAAGGGTTAAATTTAACAAAAATTTCAAAAATTGAGAATGAATGTTTAAATTAAAAGTATATGTACAGACGGCAACCAATAACTATAAAATATGGTTTATCGTGGAGAATATTGACAGTTTCCTATACAGACATATCACAAATGGTGGCCACGGTGGCACGGTGGCTAGAGCACTCACCTCCCACCAAGGCGGGGTTACTTCCCGGATTTTCGCACGATGGAGTCGTACCGGACAATGCCGCTGGCCGGTGGGTTTTCTCGGGGATCTCTAGTTTCCCCCAGCCTTACATTATGTCGCTGCTTCATATCCACCTGGCTTCACCTTCATCGTGTCTCAAGGCCCTGTTGTCACAGGCGGTCCAAACCACTCCACTACAGTAATAAATATTCTGTATAGAGGGCCAGAATTCTCATTGGCTTAAGGGGAGTAGGGAAGTAGCTTAATACACACACACAACAACCAGGAATCTAAAAAAATATATATATATCGGTCATTTGCACGTTGAAACTTTTTATGTGATGGAGGGGAGGGGGAGGGATACTATGTCCTGTAGAATCTTGCCATAATATTTACCGACTGATGATAATGAAGCTGACACCCATAAGAACGTTAGGAACACCATGCATGGTACCAATGAAGGAAACCACGACTTCCCCAAAGCGACTATACGCTATCCATTCCAAAGCTATAGACGAACACTGCCAATGATTAAGTCAAAGCCATTGGCTGACTAGGCGTTCACAATATAACTGTGGCAGAAAATAGTTTCGAAAGTATTTGGACATTTAAAATAAAATAGAGTGATTAAAATATTTTACTGCGTCCTTTAAGGTTTTATAATATTAAAACACTCTGTGCACTTGCAAAAATATATGTGATTGCAATTTGAATTTTTTCTGTCCTGTTATCGGGTAAAAACGCACCAAGATGGTGGATGCGATGGATTGTGCTGAAGTGCCAAAATACAGGCAAATTAGAAGAAGATGATGGTGATGATCATACGAAGATAAATGTAAATAATTCAATTTATTGCAAATATGTAACTAATAACACCTAAATGTTATTTTTATGTGCTTTCTAGTACGGTTGTGACAGCTGACGTGTGTGTTGGTGGCTGGAATCACAACCAATACCTTTCAAGTACGGGGACAGGCGGAGTGATACAAGTTGCCACCTTGGAATTGGTAGAGTAAGTTAAATGCCGAATGATTCTGCCGTGGTTTATCGTTGCCTTTCGCAGTGTGGCTATGAACCGCATCCACCAAGCACTTCAAAAGTTCAAAAGGTTGGTGTTCGGGTGAGAAGCAACTAACGCAACCCACTAAACCACAGAGGCTGTAATGTAACTACTGTGAAACCTTTACGGAATTAATATAGTGAGTGGTCTCTTCATTGTAAAACTACGCTTATTATTACAAAAATGAAGTCAGG
>NQII01001456.1:29650-133424 GCA_002778355.1 Clitarchus hookeri
CCCCCTTTCTCCTGCCCCTCGGCGAGCAACTTCGCTGACATAATATGCGCCATTTTGTACACATCATGACGTCATCTTGCCACCGAGGGGCGAACGCTTTAATGGTGGTTTGGTAGGGGGAGGAGTTGCTGTAATGGCTGCCAACTTCTTTCGTCAAGCGCATTCATGCCAAAATTGCAAGGTTTACTGCTGCTAACGTTTCGGCACAGAGTATAGTCCATTCACGGTTACTTCTAACTTTTCTGAAACCCTGAACTTATTCTACTTCCAGGATATTCCTCCGTCTCATACAAACCAAGTTTAACTAAGTCTAGAAAATTGCACCAAAGGGACAACTAACCCCATCTTGAGCACACAGTGTAATGATATTTTGCTTGAGAACTATTTATTACTAACCGTTACCAACACTCCCATTTTCTCTGTTCTTATTCATATTAATTATGAACGAAATGTTATAATTTATAAATTAAAAATATATAAACGTTAAATTTTTCCAAAAATGCGGTACATTTGTGTTAACACAAGTATAAAACGATTTTGGTACACGACATAGGCTATTTAGGAAAAAACCAAACACGACATAATGGGGTGATTTTTCAAAGGTTTGATTTAAAAATTGTGAAGAAACCATACTTAAAAGAATACAGAGGTGGAATGGTGGTGTGTATTGCGAACTCCAGCCACACGCGTTAGAAAAATGGCTTTCATCAGCCTGCAAAATGGCGGAACGTCGTTCACCAATCAGCTCCTGGGGACTAACTTGCCGGACGGCGGCCCGACCAATAAGGAAGAGTCCACAACGTAAAATTACCAATTTGACCCAAGGCCCGTTTTCAGAGTTCCGTGCGGCCGATGAGCGACCGAGTTCGCTCAGATCAACGGAACCGCCATGCAATTTCGTTTCTGCATAGTTAACGTAATCTGTGGTTTCGACTTGCTACACCGTGGATAATGAGTGGGTTGGAAAGTGAGGGGGGTTATGATAATTATAAAATAACTCTCGTGCTCTTTATAGACGCAATCACTTTCAGTGGATTTATTTTATCATTCGCCACGTAAGCATATTGGAAAACAATAGACCTATTATAAATGTAGGTACAAAATACACCGTTGTTCTACTTTTTGAATTCATAGGAAGTGCTTGAAGAAAATAAATTAACATCAAACAGTATTTTTTTTTTATCTGTAGGGGCAGCCAAATTTTCCGAAAAGGCTTTCACGCATGTTGAATTTCAATGCCCTACGAGAATATCAGCAGTTTTCTTTTGCGTCGCGTGTTTTTTTGTGAGGAAACATTTGCTTACTTGTCTGACCAATCTGAATTAGGTTACTTACTTCTGTTTTGTGTGTCTGTGATTCGTGAGTATACACCTACGAGGCGTAACACGTAAATAATCCAATCAAGAAAGTGGATCTGTGGTGAGTTACAGTATTATGAAGTACAATTGGATATGAAATCTTTTCGCTAAAATCGCGTGTCACTATGCAAACTTTTACGACTGCAAACATAAAGCATAAAGCTGCTTAGAACGCGGAACAAATTGAGCACAAGTTATTTTTAGGGGTTATTTTAATCTCCCCCCCCCCCCCCCCCCNCCAGTCACTGGTATCAATGAAAGGAAGGCATTTTCTAGCACCTGTAGTTACAACAGACGTAAGGAAGAAAATATTTCTTTTTCACTTGCTGTTGAGTTATGATATTCACTTTAAACGATCTTTTTCCTTCCCTTTCGAAACCAAATATTATACAACTATCGTCCTTACTTGTTTCGTTTCGTGAACCGTTGTATCTGAGAGTGTTTTAAAAACATCACATTTAGGCTGCGTTCTCTTAGAATGACCTGAAAACATTCGTTGAATTTATTTATTGGACCACTGAGCTACTTCACGTGCGTGTTAAACACTGTTAGAAATTTCTGTATATTTACGGAAACTTTTACGGAGATGTACAGTTAATTTTCGGAAAGTCACACCGTAATGGTAAACAACGGAAATTAGCTCCGTAAATATAAAATACGGAAGCTCCGTAAATATAAAATATGGCTTCGATTTTGAGACACGAACAATGCCGATGATACCTGAAGTGTATAAAATCCCATCTTGACAATACTACTTCGTGTAAAACGGTAGTAGTTGAGTGGTGAACCACTCATGGAGTGCCAGTTAGTTGATTTGTGTTCAAATCCTACTACAGAACAAAATATTTAAACGTTTTTTAATTTCTCTGTTATACAAAGTGAAATGCATTACGAAAATAAAACTCTTTTTCTAACCCCTGCTTGTAAACCTGAAATAGAAAAAAAAAATCGCACTCACTATAAAAGGGCTAGGAACTAAGAGGTACATTCATTTTTCTAGACAAATTCCGTATTTCAAACATCACTTATTGCAGAAGCGTGGTAGGTGAGTAGATAATGTGTTGATCTGTCAAAAAAAATTTCAGAGTTCAGATCCCGTAACCGGACCAAATATTTTATTTTTATAGTCATTTTTATACACAGTGAATCGCCCATATAACGAAAGTAAATTTTTTGTATAACCTCTTTTATAAAGAACAGATTTAAAAAAACCTTGCAAATTTTTGGACATGTTCCGTGAATTCCCGGAGATTTATGTGAAATTTACGGAGAGAACGTTATTAAAAGAAACGACGAGATCGTAATTTAACGCAGATGTCTGGATAATTTGTAACCGGTATTTTCCGTAATTTTACGGGCATTTTTTCTAACAGTGAACACATGAAAACAAACTTAAGTCGAGGGAAGCTTGCTCGCGAGTATGTGAGGTGTAAACTTACAAAACACACACACATATATACATATTATATATAATTCATATATATATAATTCTTTAGGATAAATTGCTCAGAATGCCCGTCATCAACATTTTGAGTCTTATTGCCTGACGATTATTCTAGAAGCTACAGTGCGGAACAAAATGAATTTTCCGGTCGCCATTATCCACTCACTAATTAAATAAGCAAATAATGTCTTAAATTGTAGCTGCCCGCAGTATCTAAACGACTTGATCAAGCATTCCTTAAGTAGAAATAATTGCGCATATGTTTGCGAAACAAAAAAGCTAAGTTCACTTGCGTGGTCTAATGAAGTAAACAGAATAAAATTGACCGTTAATTTACGGGTCTAAAAGTTAGTTCAATGTCCGCGTAATGGGTTGGAAGTAATAACGTTTTCTACAGAGTGATTTCTTGAAAACTTTGCTAATACATCAACACTTCTTGTTCTCGGTTTGAGACTACGTTAAAA
This sequence comes from Clitarchus hookeri, assembly GCA_002778355.1. Taxonomy (NCBI): domain Eukaryota; kingdom Metazoa; phylum Arthropoda; class Insecta; order Phasmatodea; family Phasmatidae; genus Clitarchus; species Clitarchus hookeri. Next base: position 32,917 of record NQII01001456.1, read on the forward strand.
AACTTTTACCCTAGCGATCACCTTTTGACTCAAGTACTGCCACTACGTGCCCCACTCTTCCGTTGGCCTGGCTTTGTTTGTTCGGGCGTACGCAGCCTCTAGGTAAGCACTCTGTAATCCACCATCCACTGCTATTAGTGCCTTTAAAAGCATTCGAGTACTTCTTTTCGGCGCGTGCGTGATGGCTCGCTAGTTCTGGCGGAAGTGCAAACGTTGTTACTTAACTGCTTTGGTATATGTTACAAAGCAATCATTTTTACAAACAAAAAGTAAGACGTGTTCAAAAATTAGTAGTACTCCTAACTTATTAAGATGAGAAACGAACAGGCCGTGTTATTTTAATTTAGTCTACAATGCGTCAGATTTTCGGCGATAATCTGCGTATTGAAGTAGAGTAGCTAACAAAAGTTAAATGTTCTAAGTAAACCTACCCCATGCTAGCAGTTAATTGAGCACTTTTTGACACACCTGCTTAGGATATAATTGCTTGCCTTTTTTTATAGCCTTCAATCACACGTAAAACTAAGTTTCTTCTTATCAGGTTGGTAAGCTCAACTCCAATAGTTTGGAGGGGCCGCGGTGTCGTAGTGGTTAGACCACTCGCCTCCCACCAAAGCGAACCGGGTTCTGTTACCGACAGGGTTGCTCCAGAAATTTCGCATGTGGGGGAACGCGCGGAAACGGTTTTCTCGGGGATATCCCGTTTCCCCCGCCCTTCCATTCCGGCGCTGCTCCATTCTCACCCTCATCGGTCTACTGGAGAAGATCGCGTACAGGGAGTTGTGAACGCTGAAGAGTGCAAAAGACGCTCGTCGCGGGAGTCGGCGCGGGAGAGAGCGAATCTGGCGGGGGAGGTCTCGTTATCATTCCTGCAATGCCTGCGGGTCGTATGAAATGTGGCCCGGCCTTCAGCCTCCCCCCACTCCCCACTCTAGTTGGCGAGGGAGGGCGCTACAATTTACGAGCGACTTCCAGCGGCCCGGAGGAGGAAAACTGGCAAACTTCTGCCGTTTCGCCCCCCCGGAAAAACTCCGGGTACGCTCCGGTCCCAGCATAAAACGGCGCGGGCTCGTTTCGTGTTGCGAGGCGCGCGCCGACGTTCGCTCGCATCTCTACCTACACTCTCGCTGCATCACGAAGCAATAACATATGGTAGATAGCTATAGTCCGTTCACGGTTACTTCACACTTTCCTGAAGCCCTGCTAAAAGTTCTACTTCCAGGATATTCCTCCGCCTCGTGCAAACAAAGCCTAACCGAGTCTGGAAAATTACACTAAAGAGAGAACGCACCGCATTCGTGCGCACTCAGTGCAATCATATCTTGCGTAAGAACTATTTTTTAATAGGCATTATCAACACACTTATTTTCTCAATGCTTTGTACATAATAATCATAAATGAAATGTTGTAATTTATATATTAAAAAAATTTAAAATTTTGATTTACTCAAAAATAAGTTAGCCCACTTTTATGTGTAAATAAGTATAAAACGTTTGTGATACATGGCACAATTAGGAAATTTGTAAACACGTCACACATGAGGTGATTTTTCAAAAGTTTGATTCTAAAAGTGCGAAGAAACCGCTAATACACAATACACAGAGACGAAATGGCGTGGCTGCTCCTTTGATGTGGGCGTAACCAATTCTCTGATTGGCTGCTCCTTTGGTGTGGGCGTGACCCATTCTCTGATTGGCTGCGCGAGGCTCTGGGGGGACGGGCTTTGTGTGTTATTGACAGCTGCGATGCCGAGAAATGTTTCCTATTGGCTGGGCCGGCGAGTAGGTTACAAGGCGCGGAATGGCGAACGGCGCGGGGGTTCCAAAATTTCGATGGTCAGTATCGTCATTTTGGTGGCACGCGCGGCTGGAGTTTGTGGTATTAACGGCTGCTTCTTCTCTGGATTATTAAGTACTCTTTTTAAGACACCTATATTTCTTAACCTTTTAATTCGTAATTTTTTTAAACTTATTTATAACAAGCTTGTTTATGAGAGCTGAATGCCAGACGCAACGCTATTATTTTTGGTACGCTTGCAAACACTACTGGAGGACGTGCGTTACAGTGACAAAATAAATTTAATACTCAAGGGTTCCGCCTGCCTACCGCTTGAACTACGTTGCAGAGTGTTTTAAATCCTGGTTTTTTTTTTTAAAAGAAACTATTTAACGTACCCCTAGTAAGTTTACCTACGAAATGGCATCGTACCCCAGACGAGAGGTACCACGCACGCTGTAAATAATATTTTGGAGCCCTCTAATATAGTTAAAAACACCTTTTCCAGACCGCCGTATCTTAAAACACACTAGCAGGACACGGGCCAAACTTTGCTACAGACTTTTCATCAATAAAACGATAGGTTCAACCGCTGAAAATCCCATAGGCACATGATCACTACGAAAATACTGCACGCCAGTTTAGAATCCTGCGCGTAGCGGCGATGGCGTACTTGTAGCGCGTGCCAGTGTAGCCCTTATAGCTCCCGTGCTTCCTGGCAAAAAAAAAAAAAAGAGAGAAAAACGATGCAGGCAGGCGAGCCCCCTTAACTTGTCAATATCATAACACAAAACATAATGATGGAATATATAATTAAAATACAATTAATAATTGCATACAATTTAGACATTTTTTAAAAATAGATAGAAAAGAATAAAAACTGAAGTTTTTTTTTTTTAATATGACATTATATTAAATGAAATTCATTACTTCTTCTTATTCTTTTCTCTTTTATTTCTACTGACTGAAAGCCTCGCGTATATGCGACACGAAATAAAATATCGCCGTCTTCTACGTCGAGGATATTCCTACACAATATACGCGATGACCATGAACTGTTTCGTAAAAATGACTTCTTTCATTTTGATACGTACACATTCATTGCGCGCACATTTTCCGTCGCAAACCTATCTTTACTCAAGGCTGCAGTTTTGCAGACGGTGCACAGTAAAAAAGTTTAATGCTGTAACAACAACAAAATTACTATAAAACCATTTCTGTGGACTTTATATTGTAGTGAAATTAATAATTTTGTGAAAAAGTAATTAATGTTAACAATTAACAAAGTCTTATATTACTATAATGCAAACATTCTGTTGAAGTGCTAACGTTATTAAAGCGTCTGAGTAATGTTGTCGCAACAAAATGTTTTATTACGCCAGAAATAACAGGAAGAGCCAAATGTTGGTGTTACAGCGACATGAAAGTAATGTCCAGCCAACACCAGTTTACACTGGCATGACATTTTAAAATGGCGGATAGTAGTGAACAGCGATAACCTCGTAAAATGAAAGCATTACATTTGAATTTTGAAGTATAGAATGAGAACTAAATGTATATTAGTTCAGCTTTCAAACCTTGCAAAATATGCATGTACTTATAGAGCATTAAGTGTTTCCACGCCGAAAGAGTACTGCAGTTTGTTGTTATAAGTTGCAGAAATCCCAAAAACAATTATACTTAATTTTTTTTCCATCAAATTGGAATGTTATTTTAAAGCAAAAGAAATCTACGAAAATTTTTAACACCAATGTTAACATTAATTCAACACAAAATTTGTTTTGACACAACATAAACACTGTCTTGATGTTGGCAGTACATTACGAAGGTATGACATTGCTACAAAAGTAGTTGTGGGTTACATTTACATTAATAGCATAACAGTATATTACATCAAAAGCAACATAAGTTACTGACGGCTCACAGATATAGTCTTTTTGCGGTTTCTTCAAACTTTTTGAATCAAGCTTTTGAAGGAAAAAAAAATACCCATGTATGATGTGTTTTGCTGTTTCCTAAATATTTCATATATCACAAGTGTGTTATACTTGTGTTAACATAAAAGTACCTTATTATCGGTTAAATTTAACACTTACTTATATTTAATTTATAAATCATATAATTTTCATTTACAAGCAATATGAGTAAATAATGGGACAAAACTGGTGCGTTGGTAATGCCTAGTAATAAATAGTTCTTATGCAAAATATTATTACACTGAGTGCGTACGAATGCGGGGCGTTGGCCCTCTGGAGCAATTATCTAATCTTTGTTTGTATGAGGTGGGGAAACATCTTCAGAATAAATTGGAAGTAAACGAGAATGGAGTATACATAGAGCTAGCGATTTTTCGCAAAAAAAAAAATATTCGAGTGCACGTACTTTAATGTTACAAGCACACAACATCAGTTTGTCTATTGCCATTGGCTGCTGTCTGCTTGAGAAGGCGTTTTCATATTTGACCGGGCCACTCGGAATCCGGCAACATCGTCACGGCTCCTACGCGATTCGTGTGCAGACAGTTAATACGTGCCAAAAAGTAACTCAGTCAATCAAGGTAGGTAAACGACCCTACAGTGTTCTGAAATATAACTTGTCTCGAAATATTTCCGCGAAATTTCAAGACCCCTTACTTATACAAAAAAAAATTACTGTCGGCACAGCATTAGACTGCCATCTGCGTGTTTCCCAAGGCGGCCACCAGAGGCGCTGGACGCTGGCTAGCGGTGTCGCGGTCTGACGGGAATACGTGATCGGGGCGCCCCCCTTCCCCCAACCAACATCGGCACAACGTCGCTCATCAATTATGGATGATGTTGGGGAGAGGAGGGGAGGGGCGGTGGGCCAGGCCTCGCGTCACGCGCGCTGATAACACTGCGGCAATATTGCTCCGCGATAATGCGCACACACCACGTCGCATTACACCTCGTTTGCCCCTCCGTAACAGGCCACTTACGTGCCCGCGACACTGCAGGCCCGCCCCTCGCACGCCCCTTCGCACGAACGCAGAACAATTAAGCATACAGAAGTGAAACTAAGGGCGCCGCCTACCTGTCGCTTCAATTGCGTTGCGTTGTGTATGAAACCCGTGGTTTTTTTTTTTTACGAAACTATTAAACGTGCCCCTGTGATGCCAGTGTACGAAAAGATAACACACTTCAGGCGAGGTACGTATAAAACTCTCAATACGTCATGCACATTATAAATACTTTTCCCTAGCCTTCCAACATAGCTAAAAACTGCTTTTTCACACTGCTGTATCCCACAATATACTGGTTGGAAACACAGGAAACTATTATAGGGACCTGGGCGTGCATTGAACTTTGCCACATATCACTATTCTAGAGTTTTATATTTTAAAAATAAAACACAACCTACTATAGCGCGCGATAGTCTCTTTAACATCAGAAACTATCCCTTTCTGTAAAAACATGAAATAACCCCCATTTGCAGAAATGAATACTAGTTACTAGTATTGTTTAGCGGCAACGTTCCCAGTTAAAGGAACTTATACGTAACTAAAGGGATGGATAACGTTATGAAAAGGATTAATGTGTGTTGATACAGAAATTGAACTCTAAGCCACAGCCTTTCAATTACTGGCAATGGACATTCACTCTTTAGCGTGAGAAATGCAGCCCTTTTTTTTTAAAGCAAGCTGAAAACGTTCTTAAATTATGTCTTATTATGGCTGCTGTCTGTCAAGGCTGTATTTGTGTAGACCACAAAACTCTAAGCAAACCTTAAGTAAAATAAATCTTGCAGTGAAAGTTATTTGGTTACGTATTTAAGAAAAAAAATGTTTGCTTTTAAATGCTAAATTCTATTTTATCGCTTTCGCATGTAAATATTTTTATGTGCACACTAAAAATGCCTTTTCATGGTGTAACAGATAGATTCTCACTGCAAAGAAATATTTTTATCATACGAACCACTGTACAATAGCTTCGCCACAAGCAAAGTTTTTATTTGTACCTTATATTAATGGTAAACTCGCGCTGTATTTTCTATAATTTAGCAATATTCAACAAGGTTATCTATGTAGTACATGTACACGAATTCAACTGTATTTGTAACGATACGCAAAATAACATTATACACAATGAAATATTGCTATGAAGGAAAAAATCTAATAACACTTTTCTTTTGATACAGAGAAAGACTTCTTTACTGTACACAAAACCAGATCAAAGGAATTTTCTCTTTTTTTACATAAAAAAAGGCGTGAAAACAAAACGCACACAGAAAAATTTTAGTAACAACCAACTTGGGTTTCTTTATTCTTTACTTTGAAATAGAGTAATATTTCTATAGTGCCAGCAAAAATTTCCTTAAGATTTTGTTATGAAGAAAGCGTTATTACGGGGTTGGAAATGGTTAAAACGAGAGTTTACACAACGATGTTTGCGTATGAAAATTGCTGTACAGAATAATAAAAATTGTATGGAGAGGTACAAGTTTTCTGAAGCTGTGCTTAAGTTCTACTTCCAGGATATTCCTCCGCCTTGTGCAAACAAAGCTTAATAAAGACTAGAAAATTACACCAAAGGGACTGTGCACCGCATTATTGCGGACTCAATTTAATAATATTTTGCATAATAACTATTACTTACCAGACATTACCAACACACCTGTTTTCTCACTGTTTTGTTCATATTAATTATAAATGAAACAAGACAGAATATAAGTAAAATTCCAAATTAACCAAAAATAAGGTACTTTTATGTTAACGGAAGTATACAACGCTTGTGATACATGGCATATTGAGGAAATAACCAAACACGTAATACATGGTGTGATTTTTCAAAGGGTAAAATCAAAAAAGTGTGATGAAACCGTGAAAAGACCATAGTAAAAAATTAATTATATAATACATTACCCAAAAATAGTTCAAACAGCATACATTACGCAGTGATGTTATTTGCCTCACAGATAAAAAATAGAAAAAAAAACTCATAGGTTGTGCATAATCGTAGGTCAAAACACGATTCTGCATTTTTGGAAAATAAAAATGATAAAATATAAAACATAACTCTTAAAAATATATTGTATTGATCTACTTCAGGATTTCGATATGACCATACAAAGAAGAGTTTTTGCATTTTTTTAACTTTTGAATATAGAAACATTTCAGCATATGTATGGTTTGCAGCTAGCTGTCCATGATTTTTCGTAAAAGAACTATTGCCAAGCGTACCCGAAAACGAGTAAGGACAGTATGTTTAATATTCCCTTGAGTAACCTTAATTTTTTAATCACGTGGTTTTATTCTAATTTTGCGGCCAATAATCAAACAAATTCAAATTCTGATTATGGAATATGACCATGTTTGGGGGAAATATCGTCATAAGCAATGTCTACTAGTTCGAGCAGTAGGTATTTGGCAAAAAATACACAAAAATCAGTTTATGGGCCGTTGACGGTTAATTCAGCACATTTGAAATCAACCTTGAAAAAATTTACAACTCCTATCTGCATATACGTTAACGGGCACGCTGACTAGCATTAGCCCAGTGAAGTTGGTAACAAGGGAAGGAAAGTAGTTCCATGTTTAAACGTTGAATTAAAAGCGTCAGGTACACACTTTATTATTGAAGTGATTTCTTTTGCTTTCTGTCTTTTTGAACGCATATATTTCTAAGAACAAGTACATTTGTGAGATATTTACTTTTCTAATAATTTCATAGTTTCATTTGACCGACGACGCATGGATAAAGTTTTCAGGCCCATGAAAATGTTAATCTTACATACTGTGGAAGGATACACGGTGTGTATACAAGTGGAGCATAAGCAGGGCTTTCAAAAGTGCTCAGTTTAACCTGAACAGCCTTTACCGGCCAGCACCCTTTATTGGCAGCAAGGCACGCCACAGGAAAACTTCCAACGGAAGAATGATCGACTCTGATTTCGGGGATTTGTAAACGATTGCTCTGTTCGCTTCACGCTTGAGCAGAGCAGAATACTCCGGAGGTGTCCGGAGGGAACTTCACAGATAAGTCCTTATCTTGTTCGTGGGAAGGCAACAGCTGTCAGTCGATTAGTTAATAGTTGATTGAACACTCCAGTCATAAAGCGAGTACTTCTGTTCATGACAAACACCCAGGTTGGCTGACTTGAGATGCGAAGGCAATTCTTCGGCAGCAGTACATAACAACATTGTACGTAAATACATTAAACTCTTATTGTACCCGTCACACATGACATGGACCATATTTATGTGCGAAATTCCGTACTTTGATGTCGTGGAAATATGATTTAGTGGTTTTTCAAAAATATCTTAAAAATAGTCGATTGCAATTTTAGAAAAATATTATTTACACGCGAAAGACAAATAAAACTTAAAATATCGTGCTTTACGTAGGTTCTTCAGGCACAACTTGAAATATTACAGCATCGTTCGACAACCCACAAATTATTTGCTATAAACTGTATTGAGACGAAACATCGGTTCCAGAAACTTTCGCTTGCCAGAAACACAGAAGTGTAAAATTATTGGAACAAAAAGTATTTACAGGTTCACAAAAATATTTCAACCGGAAGGTTTTGAAGTATAAATTGTACATTTTTTTATGGAAGAAAACATTTAACCCGAGGTTTACTAACTAAGACCAGGACTTGCGCGATTAGACGTTCATAGTTAAAAATAATGCGCTACGCCACTGATATAGGCTGTTTTCGGTAAAGTGAATACTTTTTAAATCAACCTTTGAAAAAAAAACCCACTGCTCATACCTACATACATGCTACAGTACATACTGGCATGCAGACCCTTTGTTAAGTTGGCAAATAAATAAGAAAAGTAGTTCCAAGTCTTGACGTTATATTGCGAGTGCAGTGTTTAAATTAATGGAAAAACTAAGTTTGTGTTTTATGATTTATAAATACCAGAGCACGAACTGGCATGTTAGTGACATATTCACAAGCCAAAAAAATCTCGCCTTTTCGCTTGACTGACGTATGGATAAAGTATTTAAGTCCAACGTAAATCTTGCATATGGCGAAATAATACAAACCTAGGAGAAAAGTACATCTTAAGCAGGGCTTTTTAAAGTACTCAATTAACACCTTAACATATTATACCGAGCATGCACGTTCACGTCTGACATGTTCCAGAATGGATTAAATCATGGTTGGTGCTGCGCTTATCTAGACACTAGCACCAACATGGATATCGCCTTTCCCTGGGCAATGCTTCTCGTCGCTGCTGACAAACCAAAGTGTTTTATATTTGGTTGCTTCTTGTGTCAAGGCTCTACTGAAACCCTTCAAATAGGTACCAAAGTGCCAGTTGTTACAAGAAATTCTTAAGGACACTGTCTACCTGTCGCTTGAATTGCGGTGCAAAGTGTTTGAAATAAGGGGTTTTTTTTTTTTTTTTTTTTTTTTTTTTTTAATGAAACCACTTAACGTGTTCCAATTATACCGACATACGAAACCACATTTCATACGAGGGACGAATGACACTCTAAAGACATCGCGCACATTAGAAATACAATTCCTCGAGCTCTCCAGCATAGCTTTAAAAGGCTTTTTCACTCTGCTGTATTTTCGAATATTGGTTTTAAACATGCAAATCTAGCACAGGGGCCTGCTCTGAACTTTGCTGCAGACTTCCCATCAATAAAATTGCAGGGTCGCCGCTTAACATGCATTAATTTGCGAGCCGAAGTGTTGCAATCGTGTTATATCTAGATGCGCACTGTACCTGTGTCTAGTGTACGTTTTTGCAACCAGTGAACAACGTCCTGCGTGCTCAAAGAAGTTATCATCAGTAATTTATAAATGAGAGTTGTGGTAACGTTCGCCAGTAAGATTACCCGTCTGGAGGACTCTCAAGACATCGGGTACTGATTCCTCGCTGTGTACAGCACTGATCATAAATATCCTTAGTGTAAAACATGTCCACGATCGTCGACACGTTTACCGAACTGTTGAGATAGGAGCGATGGGGCACTAGGCGCGCGTGTTAGTTTCGTGCTTATCAACTCCCGCGCTGCTCGGCTTCATATAAGCGGAGCCCTTGACCCGTTCGGCCACGCATGGATTTGTCAGCCAAAGTGTTGCAATTTTGTAATATTTTGATGAACGCTTTACTTGTGTCTAGTGTTTGTTTTTTTTGCAACGAGTGAACGCCGTCTTGCGTGCTACGTTACCATCAGCCATTCATAAGCGAGTGGTGGACTTTCACAAATCAGATTACCCGTCGGAAAAACTCTGAAAGTATTTGGTACTGATTCTTCGCTGTGTACAGGACATACCGCAAATATTCTTCATGTGCAACATGTCCACGTTTGCAGACGATGTTACTGAACGGGATAAGAACAGTTCAAGCCACACATTCCCTTTTTTCTAACACTAGAAATGAAAAATAATAATCATAATAATGTGTGTGTAAAGTGGTTTAACAACGAACAGTCTATACAATCGTGTTTTCGCACAGCAATGCGTGAGTAGTCCACTCCAATAGTAGCCGCTTTGCAGGTGGCAGTGGATATGGGACGCCCTTGCCCGCAGGCTGGCGCGTGTATTTCATATCCAGCGAGGGGCGCGGACTGACACGCGATAAATCAGTCAATGGGATTACCTCTGTGCAGAAAAGCGCCCTCTCTTCGTCGCCTTCGGCGGGGCCTCGCCAGTAATTACGGCGGTCGTCCGAGGATTAGCGCGTAGCGCGCCGTCACTCGCCCCGCTGACGGGGGCTGCGTGCTCATCGCCTGGCGTCTGCCCTGTTTCCCGTGAAACTACCGCTCCCGCCCCGCTGACGGAGGCTGCGTGCTCATCGCCCGGTGTATGGCCTGTATCCCACGCCTCTACCGCGCCCTACCCACTGACGAGCGCCGCGTGCTTAACGCCTGGCGTCTGCCCTGTTTCCCGTGCAACTACCGCTCCCGCCCCGCTGACGGGGGCTGCGTGCTTATCGCCCGGCGTCTGCCCTGTTTCCCGTGCAACTACCGCTCCCGCCCCGCTGACGGAGGCTGCGCGCTCATCGCCCGGTGTATGGCCTGTGTCCCACTGACGAGCGCCGCGTGCTTAACGCCTGGCGTCTGGCCTGTGCCCCGTGCTACTATCGCCTGCATCCGGAAAACAGGGAGTGGGACATGTTTAATCGCAGTTTACAAATACTTAGATTTGTGCCACCCAGACCCTCTCTTTTATTGTTGGCCCATTTAGCACTCGAGCCTCGGGAAGCATTGTGGGTACGGCGCGTCCGACTAGTAACGTAAGGATGCCACCCCCCCCCCCNCCCCCCCCCTAATAACACATTTGGGTTATGATCCTGACGATACTCTTTCTCACGAGCAGGAGTTGTTCGAGCAAACTGTCGCGACGTTGTGGACGTCACATGCCGTGAGCGCGCTCGACAGCTGTCGTAGTTCTTTGCGGCGGTAACCGGGATCTACGGGTGGCAGCAGTTGTCACGTTGGCAGGCGTGAGTTGTTGTTTGTCTGCGCGACAGTTGGTTCCAGTAGTTGCCGGCAGCAGCGGCGTGGGGATGAGCTGGTCGCGTTCGCGGGGGAGAGAGAGAGTCGTTGGCGAGACACCTTACGCCGGATAGTCGTGAGAAAGACGTGGTTTCATTGGCGGGCACAAAGGTCGCGGCGCAGATGTTGCGCGAGGGAGTACACTGGAGCACTTTGCGTTAAAATCCAGTGGCTGGTGTTTGGTTGAAGTGGTGGTAATATTGACTGTGAAGCGTCACGGAGTTGGCGTCTGCTTGTTTGCACTGCAGCGATCGATTAATTATGCATATGTTAATGGCCGATGAATTTAACTGTAGATCGAAATTGTTTTTTTGGAACTTAGGTTTGTTAACGGCTTCTTGCTTTTGGAATATTGCGAAAGTATACTCACGAGTTACGGACAGAGTTACCGATTTGTGAAATTGTTATGTCACGCACTACGACGNCCTAGATTTTTGTAGGTTTTGTTGTATCATTTTCATTTCCATCTTCTTATTATTCTCCATATTGATTACCATAATCTATTTCCACTACGACGGACAGTCAAACGTGTCCGCGCATGCCACGCACTTAATGCTTGTAAACGAGTGATCGTGTGTTCCTGCGTGCGGCTGCTCGATGCGTCACGCCATGGAAGCGTCGCGCATTGTGCAAAATACAGAAAATGATTTTGAATGGTCACGTCTTTGGAGCGGCTTTAGTTCAACGGCGGTGGAAGTTTTCATCACCGTCAAATGCTGCTGACAGTTATTGTGCTGTGCATTATGATCATCGACAAGGTAACGGTCATCAGTCCTTTTGTTATTCTGCGCATACGCGAAAAAGGGAAAAACGCTAGGAAAAGATTAGGTCAGCTATCCGGTCTGCAATATAACTGTTATTTTTTAGTGTGTATTTAATTTAATTGTTATTTTAATGATTGCCCATTTCGTCAAATGCAAATTTTTAATGGGCTCTTTTTGTCGAGCGATTAGTCGTGGAAAAAAGGCGAGGCACTTGTACTTAGAATTTTATTTAATTTTTTTTGACAGAGTGAATGGTTGGCTTTTGTGCTTTGGCCGACGTTTTTATATGCCTTGTACGTTACAGCGTAAAATGTGCAATAGTACATATACTTATAATGCAACTGGGAAAGAAGGTGTTAAAATCTGCTATAACCGCAATATGCGCAAAGACGTTAGCTTGAATTCTAAGAGATTAGTAACTTTTTTGATTAGCTTCACATTGATCTCAAACATCGCGAATCCTGAGGAGCAAAAAAATTCCTACACTTAAAAAAATAACATTTTTAGGTTGTAGCTTATAAATTGGAAGTCCGGCTCTAACAGGATTTCCTGTATCCACCGCTGCGGAAACTATGTATACGTGTTATATTTCCAGACACCAAAATCCTATTTGTTCAGACTACCAAGGACATACTCACCTACTGTACATGCTGTTGTATTCGGCTATAGAAATATGAACTTTTCATAACCTAGAACAATAGCATGGTTTATGACTGAAGTTACCGACAGGGGCGGCCATTGGGAATTGAATCTTGCAGTGTACAGCACAGACTGGAAATAACCTTCTAGCCCGTTATATATACAATATTGTACAGTGAATTTTAATGGTTTAAAATATTATTGTAGCGTACGGAGTGAGTACCGAATGAGTCTAATTTTCATGTACATATGCTGTCTGTCACTTAATCATAGACGTTCAGTATCGGTGCAACTTAATTCTGATTGGTCCTGTCTGGAGAGAGAATGTCTTCTCACCACAGAGTCCTTGAGATAACGGAGTTGAAACTGCCGCTTGTACGGAGAACTCCAGCCACACACTCCAGCAAAACTGCGTCAGTGGCCGGCATCGCGTTGAAACGCCGTTCGCCATCATTGCCTGGTAACTTACTTGCCAGCCGGCCGCCCGGTCAATAAGAAACCTTTCATAACACACAGTAAAGGTCAGGCACGAAGCCCGCTTCACAGCTCGTGCAGCCGATCAGAGAATGGGCACGCCCACATCACGAAAGCTGCCAATAACCGAAGAAAAGCTGCAAGAGTGTTTACAGGATACTGAACTCTAGAAATCTATATGCAAAATTCAGGTGTCCTTGCTGATTAGAAGCGACACCTGATTTTCGCGAAAAAGAGTTCCCTGCATAGTATATCTCAGTATCCATCGAGGACACCTGTGGTTTTCCTTTGATTATTGGCCGCTTGTCTATGTGGGTAGATAAGTTTGTATTTGACTGATCCTGTCAGAGCTTGGCTATTCTGGTACTGAACATCTTTGATTCGCAACCAGAGATCTTAGACGTATAGTAATTAAAACCACACAAACGTTAAATTGAAGATAACTAGAGTTTTTTTTAATACAACTAGACAGGAACACTTTTAGGGAAAATTTGGCACTCCTACTGATTAGCAGACGTCTTATTTAAGATATGTTTGGGTGTGGGGAGAAACTTGTTCGGTTCAGTGATGTGTGTGTTACGCTCCACAGCCATATGAATACCGAAGTCTTAGGTATTTGTTCGGTGGCTGTCGACCGAGTGAGTAACCCTTTCTATCACACTCTCACAAGGCAGGTCTAATTAACCGTGATAGCAAGTATGTGCCAGTGATGAGAAATATGGCCTGAATCAAGCTTGAATAACACAGGATATGATAAACTTGCTCGGCAAGGAAAATTCAAGTCAAATAACAAGTTCACCGCAAGCATATACGCTATCTGGGTTGGACCACTCTTGTGTAATACACTCTTTGACACATTACTTCGGGTAAATCTTCCAGAAGAATGTGAAATATTTGTGTATTCAAATGATGCGCTAACTGCAATCCCAGCACGAAACAGGAAGGAACTTGAGGCAAAAACATAAGAAATCCTAAGGGAGGTATATGCATGGGGAAGTAAGCTTGAACTTGAGTTTTCAGTAGATAAAAATAATGTTACGATTATGAAAGGGCGTCTGCAGAGATCCCCTACCATAAGACGTAAGAGAAAACCTGTTAAATTGAAAAAGAAAGTCAAGTAGGCTACCTTGGAGTAATACTTGATAGAAATCTTGGATTTGAAGACAACAATGCATACCTCATGTATAATGCACTAAGACTCTTTAAAGATATCAGAGATAGCAGTGTCTATGGCATCTTGGGGCATGGGCTTCAAAACAAAGACTTTACATATGTGTATTCTAAGGAATTGCATTATATTTCGATTTAGTATATGCCAGGTATCATGNTCAAAACAAAGACTTTACATATGTGTATTCTAAGGAATTGCATTATATTTCGATTTAGTATATGCCAGGTATCATGACGCCAGATTGGTACATACAAAAATATTATTAGGCTTACCATATGTTCCAGTTTGGTAGGGAATGTCCCGGTTTGATGGGCTGATCTCGGTGTCCCATCAGGTTTATAAATAATTTAGCAATTTTTCACGGTGACTTAAGCTAAACGACTTGGTAACGCCTATTTTAATGGCGTAATTGAGGCATAGAAAGCGATATGAAAGGATATCAGGCTATGCCACAGTTTTTATAGTGTCCCAGTTTGAGAAGATTGTATANGGCATAGAAAGCGATATGAAAGGATATCAGGCTATGCCACAGTTTTTATAGTGTCCCAGTTTGAGAAGATTGTATATATAATATATATAAATCGCATACAATATATATGTATATAGGGGAGAGTCGGGCAGCCCCGGCTGGTGGGTATCCCCGGCCAGTGTTAGTTTTAAACAATCCCGCGCACATAGGTAAACAAATAACTCGCCACAACGACCGCAGCGCCATTTAGTCGTATAATCGAATCAACCCGGACGCGACCGCCGAGCGAACAACACGTTACAATCGTTCATTTACCTGTGCCTATATNATCGAATCAACCCGGACGCGACCGCCGAGCGAACAACACGTTACAATCGTTCATTTACCTGTGCCTATATTGTAACATGTGCCGTTTAGATTTTGAACTCAGTTATTGTTTATAAAATGTAAGTACTTCACCATGATTTATTGATTATCCTTTAAGATATTGATTCAAGTGTATAAGTTAGGTTAATAATTTAGGTTATCTTTATTGACATTGTTGATATGAAATAAAAACACATAATGTGGCGGTCGGGTACCACCGGACACGATGTTGTCGGGTAACCCCGGACATTTTTGGATGCAGAAATGTTTAGTTATTTTAATGTAATGTTAAAGCAAGTGTGTAAAATGTTGTTGTCTTTTGCAGAATCACTTTAAAAATGCCAAACTTCAAGGGAAGAATTACACACAGAGGAAATTGGGATGAAAATAAAATGAAACAGGCTATGCTATCTGTCCAGAAAAAAAGACATCTGTGAGAGAAGTAGCTGAGAGATGTAAGGTGCCGCGAAGTACTGCAACCAATAATACTAAGGTTGCGACCAATAAAACCAAAGATTGCAACCAATAAAAACAAGGCGGCAGTTAATAAAATGAAAACAAAGAAGAACATTCAACGTTTGGTTCAGCAACAAAGAGACCAGGATACAGAATGCATCATTTGCGGAGAAACGTTCCAAGAAGACTGGATCCAGTGTCATAAACGCGTGTGTGGACATTGACCCTTCGGAGGAATACTACTGTTGTGATGTATGTAAGGCCAAAAAAACGGTTTGGTCATCGTTAAATCTATGTCCGGGGCTACCCTCCAAAAATGTATCCACTGAAAATTGAAGCCTGATTTCAAGACTTGATATAAGCTAAGATAATGAACCTATCAGATTGTTACTTAATTATAATTGTGAGAGATATGTTGTATTTTCCATTCTCGTATAAAAATAAAGATTTAATTCTGTTGATTTTCAAAATGTCATGAGTTTTATTTATGTGGCCGGGGCTACCCGCCTCTCCCCTATATGATATATCGACTTCACTAAAAAAATATTCTTAAGTAAAAATTTAAAAAAATTATATTAATTAAGAATTTAAAGTTATATATATCGCACACATCACTAACTAGAACATCTTCTAAATTTTCTTATAAAGATTTTATCCCATTTTACCCCATTCTGGTTGTTTTTGTTTATAAATTGTCCCTGTTTGAAGTTTATTGCACACGCTATGTCTACGAAACTGTGTAACAAATTTCACGTTATCTTTATGTGCTGGCAACATCTATTAAAATAACAGATGCGTATACTTAGAGCCTCTCGTGTCTGCTATTTTGTAAGCTAATACAACACAAATATATCAAGTTTTGTCATATCTCGGAAAATAATCCACATATTACTTCCAGATTTGGCAGACAAGTAGTACTACACTCGGCTATGCAAAGTGGCATGTTTTAAGTGAGCCAGACACTTATTTTTAAAATGGCGGCAATATTCTATATCAATGAAGCCAAGTTACTAACTTCAACTTTACTTTGTCTGCTGGCAGTATATATTACAAAAATCAAATAAGTCTTCACAGTGACTCTTCTCTCAGCAATTTTGTAATATAATGCCACATGAATAAATTAAGTTTTGTATTATCTCGGGAAAAAAATCGACTGTTTCGTACCTAAGTTAGGCAAACAAGTAGTACTGTGGTAAACCTCGTAAACTGATACAATATCTTTTAAGAGGGCCAGGCACTTATTTTCAAAGTAGTGGCCATATCAACATTTGAGTACAATATTTTATATCTACGAAACAATGTAACCAATTTCAACTTAACTATGAGCTACTATATAAACTCATTTGCCGCCGTTTTGGAAGATAGTACATGATAAATTAAGCTTTTGTGTGATATCTAGGGAAACAAAGTGAACTAGTACCCACAAAATTCAGCTGACATGTTATACATTTGTAGTCCATCTAAATTTGTATGACATAAGGAGGTAGTAGCATATTTTCACAATACAGCTGTGTAAATATTTTAGGTAAGTATACAATATGCCCTAAACATGTTCAACCGATTTTAATAAGTAATACTATATATGACAAACATACTTGTAGAATGTGCCAGTATATAATCGCTTTTTTTTTCAGTAATGAAGAAAGCACCACCTGAGAAAATTGAGCTTTTATATCATATGTCAATAACCAATCAACCTATTCCCACCGAACCTAGCGCATAAGTAGTACTTCAGTTAGCCATGTAAAGTTACATAATTTAAGTAAATCAGATATGCTTTATAATTGGTTCAATATCAGTTGTTCAGATAAGTTAATCATATCGGTTAAAATTATTTTACAAAAATCAACCAACATTTTTTATGCTGCAATTATCTATTGGAAGCATCAGATATGCCTATACAGGGCCTGCTTTTACGCCGTTTTGTGTGATAGCGCCAAATAAGAAACTGAAGCTCTTATGCCATATCTCGGGTACCAGTCTACCTATTTCCACCTAATTCTGTGCACAAGTGGTACTACGGAATGCCATGTAAACTTATACGACCTAAGTGACTTACACTCTGGTTTTTAAAACGATGTCCCTGTAAATATTTGAAGGGTGTAAACCCAGTCTACCAAAACTTTAGACTGAACACTACAGGAGTTGATGCTCCGAATCCTACCTCAGTGAGCTTGTTGGTTGCACGCCAGCCTACAGTACGAGCCGTCCTGTGTTCGAGTATCAAGTACGGCATTTGTTTTTGTAATTTTCTCACTAATGTTGCATTAGTTTCTGGTTGCATCTCTAATGATATTTCTATCAATGAGACGTCAAACCCCATCCACCATCTAACGTTTCAAGAAATTAATCAGAATTATTTGGGTTATATTAATTAGTTATATCGCTAACTTCTTGTTGTTTTTTTTTTTTACGAAACTACTAAACTTGCCATTATTGCGCTGATCTATGGAAAGAACACACACTTCAAACTATGCCTGTTGAATGTCGATTACTTTCAAGACATCTCCAACAATAGAAGCACCATTTTGGAACATTACGACGCAGTTCAAACTGATTTTTTAATGCACTGTATCTCAAAATATCCGTGTCAGATACATACAAAAGTACTCCAGGGTCCTGTATTGAACCCTGTTACAGACTTACTGCCAGTAAAATGATAGCGTTACAGCGCAAAGTTCCATAGTTATACGCAGCCCGACGAGAACACTGCACGACATTTCAGAGCGCTGCGCGTAGGGGCGATGCCGCACTACATGCGCGTGGCAGTGTCGCCCTTATCGCTCCCGCGTTTTTTGACCTCATAAGCGACAACAACTCCAGGTACACAGGCGGACCCTTTAATTAAAGTCTACAGGTTTCTACAAGCCAACAAAGGAAAATAATAGAAAAACAGTGCTACAGAACGCTTTTCGACAACTTGTGTGAGTAAATAATTTGCCAGAATAACACAATTCTGTAAGACTACTTGTTACGCTGTCAATTAATACATATTATTACAGCGCAAACACACAATGCTAAAAGTGCCCTGCATCCAGGAGAAACACCTGTTCAAACAAAGTTATATAAATAATATATTCTTCTTCAACATTGCCTTGTGCTTAAAGGTCCTAAAACTCTTCCTATTGACGACATTTTACAAGAATATGCGATTTGCGATGAAACGTAACACACATCTGAGGCAGAGATAGTTTTTCAGAAATCTTTGCCTCCGACAGGGTGGACGCGAAACGCCCGTGCTATATGTGTGCCTGTGAAAAACCTGAACATTTCATTGGATGTAGCATCTTGCTTTCGTCGTGTCTTCAGCTCACTTCTCCACACACACACAACTCATATGCCATACAGAAGAATGTATGTCAATGTCCCGCTGTGGATCTTCACGCCCGCCTAAAACTTAGGACAGTAAAATTTCGCGGGTGAGTTTGAGGTCAAGATAGACTTCAAACACGTTATGGGCGTTGGCCACGAAAACATTTTTTTATTTTGTATTTGTACTACATACTGTTCAAATGTCGACGTTATCTGCGGCTACATTTTCCTCAAATAATTTTTTTTTAGATAGCATGGCTTTTGTAAAATTACATGTCAAAGTCAAAATGTTTATGTTTTTCTAATGTACAAATAAAATAAACCAAACTCTTTGCAGAAAATTTAACAAAGGTAACTGAAAGGTCTTGTATTAATTAATTTTAAGGTATGTTTTGCAAAAAATATTTTACATAAATCCAGGGGCAGCAACAAATAAAAAATACGCAAGAATTTCCTTAGTTTCAGTATTTTTAATAACAAAAGCCATTTACTTTTACTATTTTACAGAAGTCCTGAAGTAACTTTTAGCACCTTCTTTCAGTATGAATTATCTCATTTCTGTACAGAGTTGGCACAGTTTTTCCCACTGCGTGGAAAGTACTGGTAAATTCCAGGTTAAAATCGTCCCAGACTTTATTAGTTTTTTCCAGTATTTTCCACTTGGTAGGAAAATTTGCCTGAAATCACTCAATGTTGAAGCAGTTTGTTACGTACATTTAAATTGTATTATAAAAACGAAAACCTTTATAAGAACCACAGTGTCTAATATTTAAAATTATGTCTCAAGCATGGCCAATTTTTTTACAGTGACTCGATTTTATGTAGTCCTATTTTTAGGATATGTGTTTGTAAACAAAGTTATTTTTATTCTATTGCACTCCATTATCTAGTGTAGCCACTTGGAATCATAAACCTTAAATTTTCCAAGTAAACCCGGGAATTATCAGCTTTTTTTTATGAGTAGCCCTCTACTGGAATAATTCTCATAGAATTACATTCTCAAAATGTTGATTTATCATTTTCAAACCTAAATATGTATACTTATTACAAATATTAGAATAAGCAATGACACGCTGACTTATTTAATTGGTATTAATAAGTAAAAGCAAATTTTCATTAAAAATCAATATCTTAAACAAATAGTTTAATTTTTTTACACACCTAGGTACATAATTATATTATATTTTCGGGTAAAAACCAAGTTTTGGCCAGTGGCATGGAATTTACTGAAAATTGGTGGCAATTTGCCAACCCTGTTTCTGTACGCATGACCTAAGTTAGTTTCCATTATTTTTACATTTTTAAAACAGTAAAATTTTTACTTAGACATTTATTTGTGTAAAAACTATGAGCTAAATTTTTTTTGCAAGGAACTAGTAAAAAATTATAATGTCTAAAAGATGAACATATTGTTGTGCAATATAAAAAAACACATTTTTACGTCTCCAACGCCCTTGGCATTTCAGTTACTTGTTACATACTTTAACCCAACAAAAAACCCGAAACGAAATATTCTCATCCATACCTGTAACACTGGCTATGGTAAATGAGAATGCTGATGAGTTCATAGTGTTCAGTCACGTATTTTTTATGGACTAGAAAATTTATCGCCGCAGGATACTTTTTTAAGAGTAGACTTTACTTTGTATGCCTTTACAAGTTTAAAAAGATAACATTAAATACATAATAGGTGTGCAGTAGTTAATAAGCGTGGAGGTATTAATAAATCATCATCCTACGACATACAGTCACAGAGTACTTAAAAAATACATAGGTGAAACAGCCGTTTGTTCAGCGAACTCTGGCCGCACTCGCCAGCAAAATGGCGTCAATGGCTAGCAACACGTCGAAACGCCGTTCACCAACCATCGCTTGGTGACATACACATTCGCCATCCGGGCAGCCCAGCCAATAGGGAATAATGCGCAACATGCAGTAGTCAATCAAGATACGAAGCCCGCTCTGGAATCTCGGGCAGCTAATCAGAGAGTCAGTACGCCCAAATCAAATGAACCACTACTCAATTACGCCGCTGTACGCATATCTTCTCTGTGGCCGGGTCCAGTGGCGTATTTTTGTGGTTTAGAAATTTTTTTTTCCGCAGAATAATTTTCAAATGCTCCTTTCTAAAAAAAAATAATAATTAAATTTAATATATGTGCGCACAATAGTTTACACCCGTGACAATATTAATAAATCGGCCTACGGCATACAGTATCGTGACAGAGTAGATAAGCTCGCAGAGACGAAATTGCCTAGCAGTTATTTTGATGCCGGTGTACCCAGTCTCTGATTTGCTGCGCGTGGCTCTGAGAAAGGGGGCCGTGGTGATGTAGTGGTTAGTCAACCACCTCCCGCCTAGGCAAACCGGGTTCAATTCCCGGTGGGGTCACCCCCCTTCCCCCAAATTTTCGCTTGTGGGAATCATACCGGACGATGCCGCTGGTAGGCGTGTTTTCTCAGGGATCTCCGGTTTCCCTCGCCCTTGCATTCCAGCGCTGCTTCATTACTCACCTCGCTTCATCCTCATAGGCTCTCGAGACCTCGATGTCTGACACTCTCCACTCCACTCTCAACTACTGCATGCTGTGAAAGGTTGCCAATTGGCTGGGTTGCCGGCTGGCAAGTGAGTTACAATCCATTCAAGGTCACGTCACACTTTTCTGAAGTCCTGCTAAAGTTCTTCTTCCAGGATATCCCTCCGCCCCACGGAAACAAAGCTTAAACGAGTCTAGAAAATCACACCAAAGGGAGAACGCAACGCATTCATGCGCACTCAATGTAATAAAAATTTCCATAATAGCTATTTGTTACTAAGTATTACCAACACAACCTATTTTCTCCCTGTATTTATTCATATTAATTATAGATTAAATATCATAATTTTAAATAATATTTAAGAAAAAGTTCAGTTTAATTAAAAATAAAGTAATTTTAGTTTAACACGAGTATAACAGCTTATGATACACGACATATATAGGAAACAACGAAACATCATACATGGGGTGATATTCAAAGGTTTGATTCGAAAAGCGTGAAGAAACCACGAATAGCCTATACCACGCGTCGATTGGGGAACGTCTTTCCGACATGTTGCTGGCTAGTGTCGCCATTTTGCTGGCGTGTGCGGTTGGAGTTCCTGGTGTAGGCTGTTTTTTTTTTCACCAATGCATTCAAGTGCTTTGTGGCATCGTCTAAAAAAAAGCGGTGACAGCGAAACAGTCGTACACGAAATGCGAAGCATGGAAGTGAAACGAAGAGAATGAATGAAACGGGTGCAAATCGCAGTGGTCGCCGGACAACTGGAGTAGTTGGCAGGTCTGTAAGAGAATAGCCGGGGCCTCGGCGTCCGCCAGATAGATGCAGTGGCCGGGCTAGTCCATAACACGTGTAACGATGTTTGTTATTGCCGGTGGCCGTTGGCAATTAACCGAGATAGGTGCCCCCCTCCTCCCCTTCACGCTGGCACCAAGACCGTTCCGCGGAGCCGTGTATGGGGAGGGTCGCGCAGGGCTGCCGCTGGCAATTAGCGGGAACAACACCGTTACGAGGCCCTAGCGAGCAAGGGTCGCGCCCTCTATCCCACCCTCCGCACCCCTCTCTCTGCGCATCAGCATATCGCTGCTAATTACCGTGCGCGGGGTTATTAGCTCGCGGCCAACCACAACCTCTCTCCCCATACCCCTTCCCGGCCCTGCACTGTAGCGCGCGCCCTTCCCTACTTTCCCTATACGCCTCTGCTTTCCCCTTCACACCGCCCCTCTAATGCTCCCGTCCCAAACCACCCTCGCTCCATCCCGCACTGACTGCGTTTCGCGAGCACCTTTCCGAGTACGCAACCCCCTGCGGGCTGGCCACAGCTGTGTGCTGGTTCCACGAGAAAAACCCGTACCTCCTAGACGGTTCGCCTGGAAGATGAGGCTAGGGAAATACGAAATCCGATCGAAAGTGTATATTACGACTGTACAACTTAAAAAAAAAATAAGTTTACAAACTTCATTTATACACTATATTATTTACTTAATGAAGTATACATTTACTCTGTTAGAATATTAATAGCATAATTCTATTCCAACGGTACTATCACACGATCTTTANAATATTAATAGCATAATTCTATTCCAACGGTACTATCACACGATCTTTATTTTCTAAGAAATATCAGTGTAGAAACTAGGAAAAGTATTGGTAAAGTTAGTTGCTGTGCCTCAGCGACTTTCCTTAACACGTCGATGATTACGCTATAGCAACAACGTTTTGAAAATTTCTTTGTACCTTGGCAGATCTGGCGTTTCGCTAGTGTTTGATATGTTGAGTGTATCACATATTTACGGCCATTCAAGTGAAGTTAGAAGCGAGTCGCATATATCTACCACTGCAGAAGACAGAGTGGAGAGATTTGACAGGCCGTTAACATCGAGGTCTTGAGATCCGATGAGGGTGAAGTGAGGTGAGCATGGGGCAGCGTCGGAATTTTTTCCCGAGAAAACCCGCCAACCAGTGGCATCGTCCGGTACGATTCCCACATGCGAAAGTCGGGGAGTGACCCCACCGGGAATCGAACCCGGTTCGCCTAGGTGGGAGGCGAGTAGTCTAACAACTACATCACCACTGCAGGAACGCCAATTATGTTTGTCTCTGTGCATTCCCACTTACCCCTGTTCTATATACCGAAAGGCTTCAAAAAAGTAAGTCGGAATACCCCAGATTGGCGAAGAGGACAGGAGAGGTTTTAAAATGAGAAATCCGGTAGAATACGGAGTAACGGCCCTAAACAAAGAATAGAATGGCACGAAGAGACAAGAGGAGAAAGTGCCATGCACTGTCTTACTCATCCGAGAACAGTTGTAGTGTGGGAGGATGGAGGGTGTGCTGGCCTTCGTGCCTTAAAATTCTGCACTATTGGTTCACATTTCACCGTAAGTGCTTACTGTGCTGTACGACGTTCGTTAATAGCCATCTGTCAACCTATATTGTCACGGCTGTAAAAATAAGTTAAGGATTTTTTTTTTCCGCGTTTGAGATCGAGAAGCGCGAGAGCGATAAGGGCGACACTGGCATGCGCATCAAGTGCGCCATCGCCGCTAAGCGCAAGCCTCTGAACTGGCGTGCAGTGTTCTCATCGCACTGCGTGTACCTAGAGGACTTTCAGCGGTGACCCTATTATTTTATTGGTGAAAGTCTGCAGGAAGGTTCAATGCAGGGCCTTTGAGTAGTTTTGTATGTATCTGATGCGAACATTTTCAGATACAGCACTTCGTGAAAGCCGTTTTTAATAGTTTTGGAATGCTATGAAGTGGCATTCTTAACGTGCGTGACATTTTGAAAGCACTTGACAGCCCCCGTCTGAAGTGTGTGTTCCTTTCGTGGATCAGCACGTTGGACGCACGTTTAATCGTTACGCGGGAAAATGTGTTCTTCGAACACTCTGCAACGCAGTTCAAGTACCAGGTAGGCGGGTGCCATAAATTTTTTTCGCTGAAAATGTTGGTTGATTTTTTTTTTTTAATTTCTCAAAGAAATAGCAGCTGCGAGGCAAGTGGCCGTGGAGAGGCCGTCGGCGTTGGCTGGGCTTGCAGTGTGACATCCGGGGGGTCAACGACTCCTTTGTGTCGCAATGGTAGAGTTTCGCCATGCACTGTTAAACAAACCAAGCTTGTTTGGCGCAACCAAGTTAAGTGCTCGTATAAAGGCAAAAAAATATTTTGTTGTAAATTAAATTATTTCGTTGTTCTTATTTGGTTGGTCCATATTGTAAGATTTGGTTAGTGCGACTGAATATTTGTTTTACTCTACGTACATTAAACAGTTTCGGTTAATATACAAAATGTTAGGAGCCCCTGCCAAGATTCGAACCTTGATCACCTGGGCCCGAACGCTACGCCGTAGCACCCTCATATAAAGTGACTGTATATGAAATCGAACGCTGGACAACGGGCGCATATAAATATTTCAAGTTTTACAAGTTTCCTGTTGAACTTGTTTTATTAGATTGTTTATACCATTATTAAGCATCAACAAATGCACTAACAATCGCTCTTACTATCACAAACGTCACAAGAAATACAAACAAAATCTCGAGCTGTAATTTCAAACTAGGGCAACCAAATGAGCAGCCAAACAAATATATACAGTTGATTCAACTGGAGATTTGGTCGGCACTGGCAGTATAACTACTTTCGGCTCAACACGAGAGGTTTTGTTAATTCAGCCGTATATTTTGTTACATGAACAACATTAATTTCGCTGTTTTTCAAGTCTTGTTTATTGAACGAAATATTTTGTTGGGGTAAGTGTGAGATCNATGAACAACATTAATTTCGCTGTTTTTCAAGTCTTGTTTATTGAACGAAATATTTTGTTGGGGTAAGTGTGAGATCACCCCGAGCTGTGGTTTTGGAGGAATGTGATTCACACTGTTCTCTAAAGGTACAATTTCCTAATAAATCAATACACTGTAATGATTAAGAGTTCAAGAAAAATCTCTAGTTTTATTATTGCTTTAAAACAAGTTAATTGCCACACAAGTTCTCGAGACAACTCCCTCCCGTTCCTATACGTGGATTACGTATCGTTCGCGTCGTGGGGGGGGGGGGATAATCTGCTTCGTACTTGCTGGGTGATTCTAGATATTCGTAGCACTCGCGGAACACTACTCAGGGTCCTTCACACACGCTGGATGACTGTACTTATCTGTCCTGTTGTGCTGGTAGTTGATCCTGCAGTTGAGATCTGGTGAACTGGAAACTGGCAGGCCGCTGCGTCCGATGTCGGCTGGCTCTGCCGGAATCGCGCCGCGTCTTCGGACTCTCGTAGGCTGCCCGTCGTTGGCGACCCGCTCCGCGCTCGTCGACGCCCGTCCGCTGACTGACTCGTTTCCTCGGACTGCTCTCGTTTTGTAGCCTCCCTCGCCATATTCAAACTGCCTCGTCTGCACGTGTTCCGGGGAGTAATAAACAAGTGTCTGGGGCTCGGGCTGCCCATCATGGACCTTCGGTTCTGGTATGGCCGTTTCATTGTCTCGTTCTGCACGTGCTTACTTGGCGGGTGGCCTTTGGATCAGTGCCCACACTGGTCCATCCCTTGTCCCCGGATATGCTGCTATTCTTCTCGTACACCCGCTAAAAGCTTTTCTTGGTTTTATTGCGGTGAAGCCCGGGGTCGTGGGACCTCGGCGTATCTTGGGGCGGCTGCCCAGTGTAGCTGTGTTCGTGCCCTGGTGGCTTCCGTTGCCTCCGGATGCCGCCTGCACGTGCAGAAAACTTGGGTGGCCCGTCTTTGCAGCTGTGGGGCGCGGGATCCTTTATTTGGGACACGTTCTCCGCCCTTAATATTTATTGGTGTAGATCGTCGGCAGGCTTCGCTAGCGCATGTGTTCTGGCGGCAAAAAAAATGCCTGGACGCGGGGAGCGTCAAGTGAGTATACTTTTGGCCCCACAAAAACAAATATTTTGCAGGCTGGAACAAACCTTTCTCTCGGTGTAGCAGAAGGCGAGGCTGCAATGCGGTTTGGAGCGTCCACGAGTACCGGGCCATATCCGGGACTGCTGAACGCAATTCTGCTGACATCAGCTCGCGGTCGAGCCCACGGCGATACTCCCCGACGCTCGCCAGGAGAGTTCGGTGCAGGCGAGCGCGAAACAAGGATGTGCACATTAGTCGCGAGTGCTGGGTAGTAGATTTGGGCTCGGGGGCTATGGCTCCCGTAGACAGCCGGTGCTTTGTCGTTTACGTGCCTAACTGTAAGGCAACTAAACCGGCCGTACTGGTCGGAAAGTGTTTAAGTCCGTTTTCTGCGTGTGATTAAGTTTACTGGCTTCCGTTTGTGGACCGAACGAGTTCCGGATAGCTCTGGGAGGGGTATTAGTGAGATGACAGTAGTCGGTGGACGTGGAGACTTTGCCAACACTTAATTACTATTGTTGTAATTTTCTTTTTAAATTTAAAATATGTCGTACACGTAAGTTTAAGTTAGTTTGTGCCGCAACATGCGATTGATTTTTTTTGTGCACGGGCTGTGGACACGTGTAGGATCTTTCCGCTTGTTCATTATATTTTTGTAGACAAGGGTTAAGATACTTTTGAGTGAATGAAGAGATTTGAGTGGCTCTTAACAGCGAGGTCTTGAGAGCGGATGAGGGTGATTGAGGTGAGTATGGAGCAGCACCGGAATGAAAGGGTGGGAGAAACGGTAGATCCTCAAGAAACCCCCGTCCAGCTGCATCATCCGGCACGATACCCGCATGCGAAAATCCGGACGCGACCCGGCCGGGGATTTCTCAGCCACCGCGGTCCTAAAATTATTTTCATTCAACTGTTTTGGGGCAATGAGTAATGCTATTTTTGTAGGCAAACAGTAAACAGCGCTACCTATTGTTAAGCTCGTAACATTGTTTAGTAAACTAATTAATTATTTTCTATAATCTGCTGGGGTAAGTTAAAATAGAATAATACCTGAATGGCCTTGGATATGCAGACGTTCCACGTTCCTAGGGGATGGAACCCATCTCACTAAAGTGCAGAAGTGTGACATATGTTAACTTCAGTGCTCTGAAAACTATTTGCTGAAGATACAAATTATATCCCCAGCCTGTGTGGTAAGAGATGAGGCCGATGATAGATGTCGGTACTGGGATGAGTTTTATGAGTTAAGCCCACCAGTGGAGAGAGTGTACGCATATGTACTGAAGTTCCAAGCACTCCTCCGCCGTAACATGGTGAAGGCTCTATGGATTTCAGTACGAGCAGCGAATGAGAGACACACTCTAAGTTAAAATTGAATGCCAAGTTGACTGTGTACAGGTGAAATGTCCCCTATTATAGGCTGTTCGCGGTAAACTGAGCACTTTTGAAATACCTGATTAAGATCTACTTGTATACACATAGTGTATTCTTCCACCATAGACCTATGTAAAATTAACATTGCCGTCGGCCTCGTCACTTTACTCTTGCGTTAGTCAAGTTAAACTGTGAAATTATGAGAAAAGCAAATACTGTACAGATTTGCATATTCTTACACTAATAATAATTATAAAACGCAAATAAAAATAAATTAAAATCAATATTCACAAATATTTACTTAACACTTTTAATTTAACGTTAAGAAATGGAACTACTTTCTCTCCATCGTCACCAACTTAACAGGGCGCATGATCGTCAGTTTACCTGTTAAAATATATCCAGGTAGGGGCAGTGACATGTTTCAAAGGTTTATTTCAAAAGTTTTGAATTAATCGTGAACATCATTTAGGTAACATAACATTCAACAAAGTCTATTCATTTCAGTAATTTTTAGCTTCGAGTGTTGCATACGTAAAATTATTTCGCAGTTAACATCATGAAAACTACTGGTGACGTCAATTTGTTTGAAGAATGCTGAACGTCGTTATATTACAGCGAACTTAGTAAAACTCATTTGAAAGAAGGCAACGTCAAATGACGTCGATAGAAGTCAGAATATTTAACATAACAATTTAGTAACAGATACACCCTTTCAGACTTACAAGTGGTGAAACGAAAAATAATTTAATCTCTCTTGTGCTTCTGGTGCCTATCTGCTTGCTTAATCACCACGTTCCAGTGGACTGCTTCATACTTGATGACAATCGCTAGAGACCCTACCATTTCGCGTTATAAAACGACACCATGTAAGAGCCCACAGTCATAAACATACTCTGGCAGACCTCGTTTCCTTATTGGCTCCGGTCACCGTCAGAACCCAGTCTCCTATTCGAAGTGCGCGCGCTCGAATGCACGGGTAAGGTAAAGATACAGAAGTGCCCCGTGCACATTCGCGCGTAATCTCCACGGCATGTGTGTAGCAGCGCAATTGCGTGTTTGTATGAAGGTGGAATGACAGAGCATGAGACTCGACCCCACCAAGACGCCAGGTGAAAAGGTGATCAGAAGGAATATGAGAACACCAAGGTGGAATGATAGAGTATGAGACTCGTCCCCGCCAGAATGCCAGGTTAATGGAGACCAGGAGGAATATGAGAAAACCAGATGATCGAGGTGCATGTCCATTGCTGTGCAATTGGCTCTGTATGGATGCATATATGTTTTATATAATTATTTTCTGAATTTTATATATAAATATATATTTTACACATACAAGAAGTGTGAATGTGTGTGCGCGCGTGGTACATGCAGTATTTTATGCTATGAAGATGAGTTTATTTTCTGGAGTGTGTGTAGGCCAATGTGATTATTTACTTTATTTCTTGTCATAACCGTGCAATGACGATTTTTTTTTGCCATTACAAGTTTATTTTTTGGCGAGTGTGTATAGACCGATGCGAGTATATATATATATATATGTTATTTCATCTCCTAACACTTCCCATGCAATTGTCTAGACGTCGGATTGGCAACCCAAGGGTGGTAGGATCGAAACCGCACGCCTCCTGCATTTCTTAAGTTCCTAAACAGCTACCGACTAAAAAAAATCCCAGCGCTCCTGGCGACTGCCATTTTAACTACACTCCCCGGTGCTTGCGCGTCTCTGCAGGCAACGTGTGAACCAACACACAAAATGGCCGCACCGATACCAGAATTTCTGCTTGCGACCTGTAGAACATCAAACACTCTGGTGGCGGGTAGGAGATCAAAGATGGCCGCCTACAGCAGCGCGACTCACAGTGAGAATTAAAGATGGCTGCCTTCAGCAGACGAAGTCGACGGTGATGGAGGACGCGAAAAGCAAGAGAGGGATGGGAGACTGGAAGGAATAAGAGAAAACCCTCCGAGGGATAGAACGGACGAGAACATCGGCATGACAGATCACAATGTAAAAGAAACGGAATGCAAGAGCATGAAGTGCCGAGGACCAATAACAGAGCAGAAGGGATAAAAGGGAAATCCAAAATGACCGCTGCTGGCGAAGAATGATAGAGCAGGAGGTTTCGACGTGACTTCATACAAGATGGCCGCCGTGGCACCGTGGCTCCTCAGCCTCCAGCCCATGGTGGAGAATCCCTATTTTCCTACTACTGAAGTGTAATTATAGCAATCTTTCTTTGCTATAAAGTGTTCATTGTTTTTTTTTTATTTTCACCAGCTGATAAAAATTGTTGTGGCTGCCGGAGTTACTAGTTGACAGAACAGCTCGCTAGGAAACCCATACCGTGTGCGGCAAAACCAGTGACGGACCCTGCGAGTAACCAAGTTACATAGTTCTTTGCCTAGCTCTTAAAGTGGCTAAAGGAATTTTGCACGTCTGAGGCCTAAACGCATGGGAGCGCTAGGGGCGACCGAGACATGCGTATCAGCTCTCATCGCCTCTACGCGCAAAGCACTGAACTGGAGTGTAGTCTTGGTGTCGGAGATCCTGCCATGTTATGACGTAATAATAAAAATAAAGGTTTGATGCACGTCCCTATTCTCTTTTTAACGTTTTGTACCGGAATATTTATACCCAAAAATTACCGTGAAAACACCCGTTTGAGCCATTTTCACTATCACATAAAAATGCTTTAGAGAGAAATGAAGCAACTGAGAAACGTATACAGGCGTATAACGTTTCTTAAATTCCATTCGTAAGCAGACCTCACTCAGACACTACTGGTGCTTTGCTCGCCGTCCAGCGAAACTCGCAGGAAAAATCGTCCCGTTTGCGCGGGGCTTTAACTTTTTACACGATGCGAAGGAATAGTCTGAAAGTAGAACTGTAGCAAGGCTTCAGAAAAGTTGGAAGTAACCCGAATGGACTATACCGTTGGTTCTGCAAGGAGTATCGTATGAACGAAGGGCCCGTGACGCACATGTGAAGTTAGCATGTACTTTTATGAAACTGCCATAGAATTATAACGCAAAATCATACGGCATATAACAACTGCATTAAACACTCGTAAACCCTGTCTGTATTCAAAGTCCAAAAATCAGATATGGTCTGTTAGCGGTTCTTTTTTTCATACTTTTTGAATCGAACCCTTGAAAAATCACCCCATACATGAGCTGCATGGCGGTTTCCTAAATATGTAATTAATCACGACCGTTTTATACTTGTGCTAACGTAGACGTAAATTATATTTAATTAATTTAGGACTGTTAGTTATAGTTTTAAGTACAAACTATAATATTTAATTAATACTTAATATAAATTAAAAGAAGGAAAAAAATATGCATGTTGGTAATGCCTGTAGCAAGAAATAGTTCTTAGCAAAATATTGTTATACTGAGTGCGCACGAATGGTGTGCGCTGTCCCTTTGATGTAATTTTATAAACTCTGTTGAGCTTTGCTTGGACGAGGGGGAGGAATATCCTGGAAGTAGAACTTTAGCCGGGCCTCATGAAAAGTTGTAAGTAACGGTGAATGGACCAAAAGCCGCAAGACAATCAGCCTTGCTGTCTACTGGACCCACCTGTATCTCCTTCCTATTCGACATTACGCGATAATGGGCACGGGGACTGAGGGACTTTACTAAGCTAACAGATATGTAAATATTTTGATTTCGAAAGTCGCAGCTAACCTTCAGGCCTATGCGATCCGGGACTTAGCACTTACAACTTTCTGTATAAAATTCATAGCAGGCCAGCCGCGAAACTTGTATATGCGCCAGTAAAGAGAGCTGCATTTAATTGAATGTTGCAATTTTCTTTCTCCGTGTCTTTATTTCACTTGTCCACTAAGAGTTCGCCAGTTGTACTGGCAAACTGTCCGCTGTGTTCGAGGTTGTGGCCATTTTCAAGCCTGCCTATATTAGTGGTGATTCTAGTGGATGCTAACCGTAGAATGATTATCCAGGTATTTTACGGTACAGCAGTTTCTTTCAGCCGCACGATCTGTTTGGAGGACATATTTTTCATAATGGTTTCATTTCTTCCTAGTTAAACGAAAAATATCTAACAAGTGTGTGTGCCAGCTTTTATAAATAAATAAAAATATTAAGAAATCGTTTGTTAAAAGTATTACTCATACTCGTCACCGTTTGCAGGAATTTTGAAACGCCGTTATGATGGCCTAAATCGTTTACTGTCCAATCAACGTTGTTTTTAGATAATGTGATTTTTGCCCTTCTTTTAGCTGCGTGCATTTATTCGATNCCTAGTTAAACGAAAAATATCTAACAAGTGTGTGTACCAGCTTTTATAAATAAATAAAAATATTAAGAAATCGTTTATTAAAAGTATTACTCATACTCGTCACCGTTTGCAGGAATTTTGAAACGCCGTGATGATGGCCTAAATCGTTTACTGTCCAATCAACGTTGTTTTTAGATAATGTGATTTTTGCCCTTCTTTTAGCTGCGTGCATTTATTCGATTTTATACTTTGTAAGCGAAATCACTTTAATGTAACGTTTTTAATTAAATATTTTTTTTCGGTGTTCTTTCTAGTTTAGACTAATTCTTGTGCGCGTAGGCTTAATATGTGGTCACCTTAATGTTTAAGTTCATTTTTGTAGGCTACTATCTTATCAAGGGCATTTTTGTCCCCATGAGTATTAAACTATCTTAATACCGGTTTCGTTTGTATATACCTGTGTATTTTCCTGATCAGTATATAATTCCCATAGAGTTCCTGTGGGTGTGTATTTGGAGCTGTCTTTTCTATTTCAGATCTTGACTGTATTTGGATTATTCTTGGATCTTTTCCCAAGTTAGTTTTTCCAGTTCTTGACAATTTATAATTATTGTATATTTTTTCGTTTCGTTTGAGTGTTTGCAAAGGAGCCATTCTTGCTGGGAGCACACAATATGTTTTTTAGTTAAAGACTGTTCATGGTAAGATGAGCACTTTTCAAATTAGCCTTCGAAACGATTACTATCCATAACTACGTGCATGCTGCAGTACGTAGAGTACTGGCATGCAGAACCCAGTTACGTTGGTAACAAATTAATAAACAACACTTCTAAAGCTTTATGTTGCATTGGGAGTGTAAAATGCAAATGTATGACTTCTGAAGGCAGTGTCTGTTTTACACACAAAAGAGAATTAATTGGCATATTATTAGCTCAATTATTTCATTAAAACGTATTTTTGTTTCCACTTGGATGATGCATGAATGCAGTGAGAAGGTGCACGGCAATGTTACTCTCATATAGCGGTAAGGTAGAAAATGAGAATAAAAGTAGGTATTAAGCAGAGCTTTCAAAAGTGCTCATTTAACCGTGGCTAGCCTATAGCCTATACTAGTGTTCAAAAACGTCGTAAGATATTAGTTAGTATGACGTTTATAGTCTATTTGTGGTTTCTTCACTCTCTTTTTAATCAAACCTTTGAGAAATCTCCCCATGTATGACTTGCTTCGTTGTTTACTAAATATGTTATGTTTCACAAATGTTTTACACTTCTGTAAACTGGTTCAATTGAACTTTGATTTACATTGTATATATAATTAAAATGAATAAAAACATAGAGAGAGAGAGAGTAGATGTGTTGGTGAT
This sequence comes from Clitarchus hookeri, assembly GCA_002778355.1. NCBI lineage: Eukaryota > Metazoa > Arthropoda > Insecta > Phasmatodea > Phasmatidae > Clitarchus > Clitarchus hookeri. The sequence goes on from NQII01001456.1 coordinate 66,214, forward strand.
GCGTAGTAAGAAATCGGTCTTGTGTAAAATATAATTACACTGAGAGCGCACGAAAGCGGTGCGTTTTCCTTCTGGTGTGATTTTCTAGACCCGGGTAAGGTTTGGTTGCGTGAGGCGAAGGAATTTCGCGGGAAGTACAACTTCAGCAGGGCTTCGGAAGTAACCGTGAGTTGACTAGATAGCTGACCAAGACTGCTTCGCTAGGACAACACTCGGTAGTGGTCGGAGAGACACCTGAGTGAGTTGCGTTGCGAGGACGGTAGGGGGAGGGCGCCAGCCCCTGATTTCAGACCACCCTTCCCCCTCCCCCCAACCACCGGTGCGCCCCGGAGGGCAACAAATTACAAGGCCGAGCCTTGTTGTGGAGGGCTGCAACCAGTACCAGCCACCACCGCGCCACATAATGTTATCGCAGAGCCAATAGCCTCGCAGCTCTCTCTCTCTCTCTCAGGGCTCGTATCTCGGCTGTCATCCGTCACGCGCGACTTGACGCTCCTCAAACACGATAACGACTGCGACTGCGGGGTCTCTCGGCAAACACGCCCCGGCCCGGGTCGGCGTGGATGCCTTCCGCGCGCCTGGCCCTGCGCGCTCGCCCGTGGGCACCTTAATTATAGGCTGTCCGTGATTAAGTCAGCACTTTAGAAATCGATCCTCGGGGGAAAAAAATAGGTACTGTTCGTTAACTGCATACAGGTGCCGTTCTCAGAGGTGTGCAGCAGGTGCGGCTGCCCAGGGCATCGCGCCCAGGAGGGCAATCGTGCTGGACAAGTCGCTGACCAGTGGGTTTTCTCGGGGATATCCCGTTCCCCCCGCCCTGGCATTCCGGCGCTGCTCCATTATCACCTCATTTAATTCTCATCGGCTCTCAAAACCTCTTTGTTAAGGGCCGCCCAAATCTCTCAACTCTCGAAAAGAGGTTGTGCATAGTTTTATTTCAAAGTATTTGACTCACGTTCACTCTCATGAATGGATAATTTTAACCACTACGCGTCTTAAGTTATCTGCCCGCAAATTGAAGACGTTCAGTACCAGATTAACTTAGGTCTAATAGGTCAACTCAAATATCACATTGTCTCCTGACGAAGACATGAGACCAAAAACGAAAACGAAACTACATGTGTGATTATGACATTGATATATATATATATATATATATATATATATATATATATATTACGTGGAGTTCTTTTCGCGAAGATCACGCGTCCCAACTCATCAGACTTGAGTCACAATCTAGCTTTTTATCCCAGGCCTGCAGGCATGTCAAACTCGCGGCCCTTGGCTCATACATGTGCGGACCAAACTTATTTGAACATTCATACAGTCGATGAATTTTCAAAATTATATTTGTGAACGGTTTTTCTACGTCCCAAGTTGAACGAATCCAAAGTAAGAAAGAAGAAATTTCATCGACGAGCAATTGCAAAGTATAATGGGAGTCGTTTCAAGCCAAGATATTTCACCAGATTTTGAAAATTTGGTAACAAAGAAGAGATTCCAGACTTCTAGTAGTACTGTATATATGTTTGTATTCTTTCGTAACTCCACAATTGCACAATGACTAATTTTGCAATATTTAAAATGCATGTATTCTTCTTGTACCACAGTCAGTTGTAAAAATTTAAAATAGAGTGGTATTTTAATACTGTATATGTTAATTTTTTTTCTTTCATGGTTTGCGGCTATCTATGCTCTCTTTATTACACCCCCCCCCCACACGCCAGTTTGAGTTTGACATCTCTGAATCTAAACTGGACCAGAACGTTGTGGATACCAAAAGTACACTCACTGCCATAAAATAATTGCACTGAAAAAAAAGAATCGTTGGACAGAAACAAATTTTTATCGGTGTGATGGATGGACAACAGAGATAATTGACTGTAGCAAAATTGTATAAGGATATGTTCCGCCATCCCATTGCCTGGAAAAAGGTTTTACTTCGTACCTCGCCGGACCTCTCGAGCCACGATACATGCGTCGGTATAATTGGGCATGGACTAAAGAAACGTTGTTGTCCTGCAGGAGATACGCACTCAGTTGCAGATCATGCAACAAACTACGAGCACTTCAACAAGAAGGAAGCTGAATGATGGACAGCTCTATAGCAATAACACAGGCAAGCGTGTGACAAGCGACGGTGGTGGCATCTAGCGGCGTGGTGCGACGAAGGCCTGCGACTGCTATGGCAAGAGCACGTATGCACGTCAAAATACGTGTTTTAAAAGTCGTGTATTTCATTTCACTGGAATTATGCGCTCACATACGAACTGCTGATAGTGTACTGTGTCTCCAGGACCTAATACAGATTATACGTTATTTACAAACATGAGTCAAAAACCTACAAAACGGCTTTATTTTTTCCAAAAATATTGCTATACGTGTTGTATATACTGAACATAAAATAGCCACCTAACTTATTTGTTGTACGAAACACAATGCTATATGAAGTCTAATAATTTTAGGGTTAATTCTAAAATAGATCTCACCCTGAAAGTGGAATTCTGCAAGTAAAACTGAGTACCAGAAATCGCAGGCAGTCTGGTTTAAAATCAATAGTAATCAAATGCAGTGGATTTGTTACAAAATACACAGCAATAGACTATTGAAAATAAAACGGCGACTTATTGAAACAAAAGATACATAATGCGAAAAGCCATTTCACACTATCAAATACTTATTGAATTCTATTTCATGAGTTCCATTTATTCAACTAAAAAAATTAATTCATTTGCCTTTCAATGAGTAACATTCAATAATCTTTCAAGTCTCCGCATGAAAATTATTACAAACTTTTTAATGAATCAGCGAAAAAAAAAACCAAAGTAAATTTTTAGAAAATTTCTACGACTCCAGCATGACACGAAAATAATTGGTTAAAACCACAACAAACTTTCTTCGTATTATTTACATTTTCTTTTTAAAAATATGCGTCCTTATTTTGTAACTTTAAAATGTGTGAATACTACTCTATTATTATGAGATTTCTTCCATTAATATCGTCAGAAAAGCTGTGATCGGCGATTGAAATTTTGGATTCAAGAAATTATAGAACATGATCAAAAAGAAAATTTTGAAGGAAAACGACACATTCGAGAAATTGAAAGAAAAAATTACCGCAATAATGATGTTCGTTTGATGTCGTATAGTTTTAATGAATTGAATTAAATAAACACTGAATAAAATTTCATGAAAAATCTGATCTTGTGAAAGGGTCTTAAGTCATGGCCTTATTTAAATAATTGACAGAAGTGTTTATAAAACGCAACTTACAGTCAGACTTACACAGCCTATTTTAATATTCTATTTGATAAATAAGTAAGCTTCAAAACAGATAAATATTAAATTATAAACACACCGGATTATACAAAATCGTTTCAGGCAATATGTAATCTACATTATAAGTGTCTTATTGAGACGGAAAATATTCAACAATGAAATATAAATAATAAAAATGGTAAGTAATAAATAGCCTTTTATTAACAATCAACAGAAGTTTTCATAAAATGCAACATACAGGCAAATTTAAACTAAATATTTTATATGCGAATATTTTTAAAACACATAAATCCTGACATACAAATTCACGAGATTATAAATAATCGTTGCAGACAATTTGTAAACCAGCTACGTTCTTAAAAATCTAATATGTACATAGCTGCACTTCGTCAGTAAATTTCTCTGTTAAGATTAAATATGCCTAGCTTTTTTTGCTTATTTTTATAGGCCTTTCACCTTCATCATTTGTACGCTTTACAAAACACTTTATCATTGAATTTTAATAATTGTTAACCAATATTTTTGAAGCATTGATCGTATTTTTCACATTCTTGGATTTATAAACCAAGTGTGCCATTTTATGCCTTATTGTAAGTTTCATTCAAAACTTACACAAAATAATAATTAAATTTCCGTATATTCTTGATGTCAAAAACTGAACATAGTAATAAGGATGAAATAACTTTACAAAGTCATAGGTTTTATACTGCAAATAATGAGATTCTTTATACAATGTGAATTTACTTTAATTGTTAAACTAGTGAGAGTACTATCATGGTGTATAATTTATATATTTCCTATAAAAGGCATTTCATGCACGTTAACTAATAAACTTAGTTTAGCGAAATATGGGACTTCGGCGGCGTGTTACCTGACTGGGTCTTGAATAATTGAAGTACGTGTAGGACTTGCTATTGACCTCTAGTGTTATTTTTACACAAATGACTGTGTGTTTGTTAAACATTAATGCTTTACTGCTATTGTCGTTTATTCATAGCCTTGACTCAGCGAATTGGGACTCCTGGCGGAATCAGAAGGAAAATGGACTGAGCACACATTGTAGATCATATTTATATACACATCACAGAACGTTTCTGAACAGCTTGTCTAGGTCGTGTAGCTGATATTTCTGGAACCACTGTTAGTAGCTGTAAACGAAAAAAAAAAAAAAAAAAAAGTCTGAAAAGTTTCTAGTTAGCGTTTGCTCAACTACGACATCGACGAGTTTATAAATCGTGTTGTTAAAAATTATAGATTGCACATATTCCACCTGTCCGTCTTTTTTTTTATCTTTAAAACATGCTCAAGTCTCTTTTAATTCTTACGTTTTCTATTTCGAAAAATGACGCGCAGTGATATTTGTTTACGTGGTTGCACGGGATCTACGTAGGTATCCGTCACACCAGACCGCGAGAGCGCAGCACCATCGCATCTCTCGCCAGAATCAGCGTCTTTCATCGTATTTGCTGGTCTCGCAACTGATTCTACAAAATGTTCGTTGGGCGACAAATCAGGTGATGTCTGCCACCTGTGAACAATTGACGCGTAATAACATCGCCCTCATTAAGCAATTACGGTGTTCCCACTTATTAACCAACAAAAGGGGGTGGGCGAATCGGGTTCAATTCCCGAACGGGTCACTCGCGGATTTTCACAAGGGGGAATCGTGCCGGATGATGCCGTTGGTCGGCGGGTTTTCTCGGGGATCTCCCAGTTTCCCCCGTCCTTGCATTCCGACGCTGCTGACCTCGTTGTTAAGGACCTCCCCCCCCCCAAATCTCTCGCAGCAAAATAGGGGGGGGGGTGTTTAACGATTGTTATGACGTAATAATCATGTATACACAGGCAGATATCAAATCAGGATAACACTATTTCACGAATTTGTTGTTTCATCTCACGAAGTTCCTGACATTTTGCAAATAACTAATTTTGATTTACAATTTTTAAGGGCGTGTCTTTCCTTTATGGTTAAGCATGTTGAGCCACAGTAGTGTGTCATATTTTCCAACTCATTTTCCATAATGAAACATTTCATAAAGTTGTGCAAACATTGTGAAATGTTTTATTATGGAAAACTAGTGTGAACTGTAGCATGTAGTTATGTGGAATAACATTTTTTCTCAAAGGTTGGTATTTGATATCGAAAGTGTTTATAGGCTGTTCACGGTAAAGTGAGCACTTTCGAGGCCCTGGTTACTTTTTCCTTTCAGAAATTTTTTTTATTCTTTAACCACCTTTTAAAATAAATATTTGCCATTTAAGTAATAAACACAGTGTGTGTATCCCACCGCACTCGGAATTTAACGTCTAAGGCTAATAACAAAATATATTTATTGACTATTATTCCAAATGAGATTGCTTTCGAAAGTGCTAACTTCGCCGTGAACAGCCTATAAATTACCATGAACATCCTTTAATCCCACATCACTGGATGGGGCACTTAAGCGTGAAATTTGTAAACTCCAGTGAGATCGTACATATACTCGAGTGAGAATTTTTATTTATTTCAGGGCCGCGGTGGTGTAGTGGTAAGACTACTTGCCTACCATCAAGGCAAACCGGGTTCGATACCCGGCGGGGTCGCTTCCGGATTTTCGCACGTGGGAATCGTGCTGGACAATGCCGCTGGTCTGCGGGTTTTCTCGGGGATCTCCCATTTCTTCCACCCTAGCATTCCGGCGCTGCTCCATACTCACCTCACTTCACTCATCGGTTCTCAAGACCTTGAAACCTCCCCACTCCACTTCACTTGTTTGTAAATGATATTAACTACTCCGCTTTTATGATTGAAAATGATTCGATGAAGGGCGGAGTGGGTGGAAGGGTAACTTACAAACTAAACCAAATAATAAAATTTCTGCAAAAATGGCACCCACATACATGTATGTCTAACATAGAATTCTAACCCAACCATCTCGCTACGCCTTAGCAACCTCACCCACAGAGGACACCTATAGTTGCGTAGTTTTAAATGTGAATGGTTTACTAACCTAGGTAGGAATACCTGAAAACAGAGACGGTAGCAAACATGTGTGTGGCTGCCAAGCGGATGTTGAGTCCGGAAGACAGTGTGGACGGAGAGGAAGAGCTGTCGGAGAAATGGATGCTGGGGTGTGTTTCCAAGCCAAGGGGAGAAAGTCTGAGTAAGGTTTGTTATCTTGACAGATCGCCGGACAAACAACTCACTCCCTCGCGATTCGCGTTCTTGCCTCTGCTTGACCGTCCGTCTCCTGACAGCCTACTGCTGAACACCAAGTATAGTCCACTCACGGTAACTTCTAACTTTTATAAGGCCCTGTAAAGTTCTACTTTTGAAATATTCCTCCACCTCGTACAAGCAAAGCTTAAACAGTCTAGAAAATTACATCAAATGTACAGCGCACCACATTAGTGCGCACTCACTGTAATAATACTTTCCATAAGAACTATTTCTTACTAAGCATTACCAACACATCTATTTTCTCCCCGTTTTTATTCACATAAATTTTAAATGAGATACTATGCTTTATAAATAAATAATATTTAAAAGTTAAAATTAACAAAAATTAAGGTAATGCTATGCCAACAGAAGAATAAAACGCCTGCGATCTGACATAGGCACTTAGGAAACAACCAAACACGTACATACATACATGGGGTGATTTTTCAAAGGTTTGAGTCAAAAAGTGCAATGAAACCGTGAATAGACTATACTCGAGTCCAAGGAAAACCCTACCAAGAACAATTTTTCACTGCATCCTACCACTCCCGTTTAAACTAATAAGTAATTGTGATCACTAGCGAATGCTCTCTGCTTCTTGCTTCTCCACACGTCTTTATTTGTGTCTAATATTCGGTGCATGGAAATTAGTAAGTTTTTGCTGTGGGTTACATACTCAGGTCACTTTCTAACGGTTCGGTTTATTAAGGGATCGAGAAACACTGAGGAGGGTACAAAATGCACAAGGCATGAAAGGGCTGATGTCTTCGTTTCACAACGCTTTCTTAAAAACCTTTGGCCAATTTTTCAGCGAAAACCTGAGGAAATGACTAAGATGTAAATCCGTGGTCGACTTACAGACCATTACGGTGGATGGATTTCAACACTTGCCAGCTTCGTAGCTTTGTAAAATGGCATATACTTGGGAACAGCAGTAGCCGCGTGATAAACATGTGAATTTGAAACCACTGGTATCACAACTCTTCCAATCAGACCTTAATATAGGATTTAAAATAATATTTATGTTTTTTTTTATTATCCCTTTCCCAAATTAAATTTTTGTATATATATATATATATATATATATATATATATATTTTTTTTTTTTTTTTTTTTTTTACAGTTTTTTGTCGTTTCGTAATCAAACCTTGCTGACTACTACATCCTAAATTGTGTTGGGGAGCATTATGTGTATGTATATTGAACAATAATCATCTTGCTAATGGAAGTACTCACAACATTTCGTGAACTAAAATATTGTGTCCGCGAACGCAACAAAACTGGTTTTTACAAAAGAGAGGGCTCGGCAACTCCTTCATCCCGCTTACCCCAGCTGCCAGCCAGTCTCACCTGCCACAATATCGCACACAATACTGCTAGCGATCCACACGACCAAATTGCACGGAAAATGGCCTCTATGCCTTCTCGGCCACTCAACCCAGCGAACAGACACTATTTTACGGACGAAACCTGCAAAATACTCGGCGGTAATAAGGGAACGAATCTGACGTCCCGAACCAAATGGCTCGGAAACTCGGAGCATTTCTTTTGGTGTCCCGTCTATAAAAAAAATATTGGCCCCGAGCAGGACCGCATGCTTCCAGTACATTAGGCCGCACTAAATGTTGCAACTAAGAGATTGTTTATCATCGTTATGGGCGTCGCTTTCGGCGGAACAAGCGGTTACGTCCGTCGCGTCTGTGATTTTGGTTGTTTCGTTCATGGGGCGCCGCTGATGTTGAGGTTCTGATGCAATAACCCGTTCGGTCCCGAATTAATTTACCAGCTCCAAGCGTTGCAAACGTGGGATATTTTGGGTTGCTATATTTGTGTGGAAAGTGTGAGAGTCACAACCAGTTAAAAACGCGCTGCGTGCTCGGCGTTGAAGGTTGCTCACAGTAATTTTTGCACATTTTGAAATCATTCATTGAAAAATGTAACTGCTCTGAACTGCATAAAACGGGCACACTTACTGGCAAGCGCCCAGTGAAGTCGGTAATGGTGGAGAGAAAGTAGTACCGTGTGTTAACATTGAATTAAAAACTGCAGGTAAACTTTTGTGTATACTTAAATGATTTATTTTACTTCCTGTTGTTTTAATGAATATAAGTGTAAAAATTAGCAAATTTATAGAATGTATTTTTTTTTCTAATAACTTAGTGGCGCATGAATAAAGTGATGAGGCCCATGGCAACGTTAATCTTACATATGGTGGAATAATACACAATGTGGATACAAGTAGATTTTAAGAGCGTCCATCACATGCCAGTCAAATCTGTGGTGCGGTCTGTCAGGACTCGGAGGACTATGTAGGCATTATTGCACGTGGATCATTTCTGATTGAACAGTAAATGAGGGATAGTATTAACGACGTGTCCTAGTGTTGAACACTGTTGTAAAAATAATTGATAATTTTATAAAAACTGATTTAAAGATACAGATTTCCTGACCATTTTTAAATAGCTTTAAAGATAAGCATTGTGCACAAATCTTGATTCCGTCCTAATAGGACCAGCCTTCCGTTATTAACGAGAAACTTCGTTGCTTTGTCCTCCATCGTCACCGAGGAAAATTTCGAGTAATCATTCGATAACGAGCGCACTGCACACACTTCTGGCGTATTGGAGGTGCACAGAAATGCTGTAAGCTGACGACTCGAAGCGACTTACCGCTTGGTATAGTAAACTGGAGTGCTAAACTGATATTATTATTCTCTTTTTACTCAGATGTTATACGGCAGCTGAGTTAGACCTGCTGTGATGCGCGCTCTTAAGCTGGGCTTTCAAAAGGGCTCAGTTTAANGAATTAATTTACCAGCTCCAAGCGTTGCAAACGTGGGATATTTTGGGTTGCTATATTTGTGTGGAAAGTGTGAGATTCACAACCAGTTAAAAACGCGCTGCGTGCTCGGCGTTGAAGGTTGATCACAGTAATTTTAGCACTTTTGAAATCATTCATTGAAAAATGTAACTGCTCTGAACTGCATAAAACGGGCACACTTACTGGCAAGCGCCCAGTGAAGTCGGTAATGGCGGAGAGAAAGTAGTACCGTGTGTTAACATTGAATTAAAAACTGCAGGTAAACTTTTGTGTGTACTTAAATTATTTCTTTTACTTCCTGTTGTTTTAATGAATATAAGTGTAAAAATTAGCAAATTTATAGAATGTATTTTTTTTTCTAATAACTTAGTGGCGCATGAATAAAGTGATGAGGCCCATGGCAACGTTAATCTTACATATGGTGGAATAATACACAATGTGGATACAAGTAGATTTTAAGAGCGTCCATCACATGCCAGTCAAATCTGTGGTGCGGTCTGTCAGGACTCGGAGGACTATGTAGGCATTATTGCACGTGGATCATTTCTGATTGAACAGTAAATGAGGGATAGTATTAACGACGTGTCCTAGTGTTGAACACTGTTGTAAAAATAATTGATAATTTTATAAAAACTGATTTAAAGATACAGATTTCCTGACCATTTTTAAATAGCTTTAAAGATAAGCATTGTGCACAAATCTTGATTCCGTCCTAATAGGACCAGCCTTCCGTTATTAACGAGAAACTTCGTTGCTTTGTCCTCCATCGTCACCGAGGAAAATTTCGAGTAATCATTCGATAACGAGCGCACTGCACACACTTCTGGCGTATTGGAGGTGCACAGAAATGCTGTAAGCTGACGACTCGAAGCGACTTACCGCTTGGTATAGTAAACTGGAGTGCTAAACTGATATTATTATTCTCTTTTTACTCGGATGTTATACGGCAGCTGAGTTAGACCTGCTGTGATGCGCACTCTTAAGCTGGGCTATCAAAAGGGCTCAGTTTAAAGTGAGCATTAACCGTTCATGAACGGGAAGTGCAGAAACTAATCGCAAACGGGGCGCTGATTCCTCACTGCGTACAGCACCAGCCATAAGTACACTTGGTGTGCAACGTGTCCTAGAGCGTGGACGTGAGCGGCAAGAGTTCCAGGACGTTAAACTTGATACCACTTGGTGGTTCACTGCAGTCCATTCGCGGTTACTTCCAACATTTCCGAAACCCTGATAAGTCCTACTTTTTTTTATATTCCTCCGCCTCACGCAATTAAAGTTTAACCTAGTCTAGAGAATCGCACTAAAGGGGCAACGCACCGTATTCAAGCGCACTCAGTTACCTAATATTCTGCAAGATAGCTATTTCTTACCAGGCATTACCAACACACTTATTTTCTCCCTGTTTTTATTCGTATTAATTGTAAATGCAATATTATATGTAATTTATAGATGAAGTGTAAGTAGGAAACCAATTAAACCAAAAATAAGATACTTTGATATTAACAGAATCATAAAACTCTTGTGATAAGTAACCGATTTAGTAAACAATCAGACATGTCGTTCATTGGGTGATTTTACAAAGGTTTGTTAATGAAATTATGAAGAAACCACGAATAGAATATTACTACCGTGTTCGATTCTCCGCTGGAGATACATATTTTCTACGNGGGGGGGGGGGGCGATAAGGGCGACACTTCCACGCGCATCGATTGACACATCACCTCTACGCACAACTTACTGAACTGACAGTTTGAATATGATTACAAATGACAGAAATCGGGACAATAGCAGTAGGTGTGTTAATCTGGAACAAACGAAACGAACCAGTACTGCGTTAGCTACTTACCCTTCGGTTATTTAACACAATTATTTCAATTAACTAGGTTGGGTAAGGTTAAGTTAGGTTAAGTGGGGTTAGGATTAAGTTTTTCTGGTATAAAGGTACCAATTTCTAACCTAACTTATGCTATTTATAGTTCATTCACGGTTAATCCACACTTTTGTGAAACCCTGCTAAAGTTATACTTTCAGGATATTCCTCCGCCTCATGCAAACAAAATTAACCCAGTTTAAAAATTACACCAAAGGTACAGCGTACCGGATTCGTGCGCTCTCAGTGTAATGATAAGTTACACAAGAACTATTTTTTACTGGGCACTACCAACACACCTATTTTCTCACTGTTTTATTCATATTGATTATAAATGAAATATCATAATGTATAGGTTGAATATAATTTAAAGCTCAATATAATAAAAAGTAAGCTACTTTTACGTTAACACAATTATAAAACGTTTGTGATACCTGTCATATTTAGGAAACAACGAAACACTTCGTAGACCGACATGGGTTGGTTTTTTAAAGGTTTAATTAAAAAAGTGTGAAGAAACCATGAATAGACTATAGTCAATATTTCATGCAATAAAACACTTTACTTTCAAAAGTAATAACTCTTTAGGAAGTCATACAATTAAATTTTTGGAAAATCTGCAGTCCTCATACAGGTCTTGAGGAGATTCACGTAAAATACTTTACGACATAGCAGTCGTGAAATGCCTATTNATCTGCAGTCCTCATACAGGTCTTGAGGAGATTCACGTAAAATACTTTACGACATAGCAGTCGTGAAATGCCTATTGGCTCTGTTTAAGCTTCAAAATGGTTTTCGAAATTCCCTTATACGAGGTATCTTTAAAGTTGTATTTTTGCATAAGACAGTGAGCGAACAGGTACAGTTTTTTTTTAAATATGCATTCCAAACAACCCGCGTTACAGTTTGATTGCCAGGCAGACTGGCGCCGTGAACTTGGGTTTTTTACAAGGCTGCGTTCGGGCATCGCGTGGCATTAGTAAGTAACTATATGAAATATGTTTTAGTTAGCATACAATAAACATCTTTGTAAATAATGACCCACCGTCGTCTATTTAAATTGCTTCTCGATGAGAAGTGCTAAACAAAAGTAAATTTCTCCTAAGTAGGAAGTAAAAAGAGTTGGTACGATTTGTACGAATACAATAAGTGAGTGGATTTGAGTGAAAGTGGTATTAACTCGAGATAAAACTTGTTATGCAAAATTCACAAATTAGCTTGTTTCAATACGCAGACATAAAAAAAAACGTACATGACAGACACAGTTACAAAATGTAGCGGGGACGAGCTACAGGTAGACTACATCAAAGTGCAAATCCTATGCTAATGGCATTAACTAGTAACTTGGAGGTGGCAAAATACTTGTAGGTTTCTATTGGCTTCAAGTTTTCCTAGTTTTTAGAAANGCATTAACTAGTAACTTGGAGGTGGCAAAATACTTGTAGGTTTCTATTGGCTTCAAGTTTTCCTAGTTTTTAGAAAGCAGTTTTCTTTTTTGGTATTCGTATCTATGAAAAAAAAAATCTTATATTTGGATGTCGAATTTATGACGTTACAATTTCAAAATGAAGAGAGGGAGCAGTGGTGTTTACTAGATACGTTGGCTCATAATTAAGATAATTTATTCTTGGATTTCATAACTCAAGTATCTGCAAGGACCCCCTGTTAAAGGAAAAATGTAAAAATTTTGTGATTAAAAAAAAAAACNTCTGCAGTCCTCATACAGGTCTTGAGGAGATTCACGTAAAATACTTTACGACATAGCAGTCGTGAAATGCCTATTTCTGGCTCTGTTTAATCTTCAAAATGGTGTTTGAAATCCGCTTTTACGAGGTATCTTTATAGTAGTATTTTTTCATAAGACAGTAAGCGAACAGGTACAGTTTTTTTTAAATACGTATTCCAAACAACCCGCGTTACAGTTCGATTGCCAGGCAGACTGGCGCCGTGAACTTGGTTTTTTACAAGGCTGCGTTCGGGCATCGCGTGGCATTAGTAAGTAACTACATGAAATATGTTTTAGATAACAGCTAGTTAGCATACAATACACATCTTTGTAAATAATGAACCGCCGTCGTCTCTTTAAATTGCTTCTCGATGAGAAGTGCTAAACAAAAGCCTGTTTCTCTTAAGTAGGAAGTAAAACGAGTTGGTACGATTTGTACGAATACAATAAGTGAGTGGATTTGAGTGAAAGTGGTATTAACTCGAGATAAAACTTGAAATGCAAATTCACAAATTAGCTTGTTTCAATACGCAGACATAAAAAAAAACGTACATGAGAGACACAGTTACAAAATGTAGCGGGGACGAGCTACAGGTAGGCTACATCAAAGTGCAAATCCTATGCTAAAGCATTAACTAGTAACTTGGAGGTGGCAAAATACTTGTAGGTTTCTATTGGCTTCAAGTTTTCCTAGTTTTTAGAAAGCAGTTTTCTTTTTTGGTATTCGTATCTATGAAAAAAAAAATCTTATATTTGGATGTCGAATTTATGACGTTACAATTTCAAAATGAAGAGAGGGAGCAGTGGTGTTTACTAGATACGTTGGCTCATAATTAAGATAATTTATTCTTGGATTTCATAACTCAAGTATCTGCAAGGACCCCCTGTTAAAGGAAAAATGTAAAAATTTTGTGATTAAAAAAAAAAAACAAGTTTTGCTGCCGAAGCAATTTTGGTAATCGGCAACCGCCCATTCCTCTCCGCTACCCCTACTCTTATTTTAGTCATAGTCAGTGATAAATAAAATATGGCCATTCGTTACTCCGCCTGCCTCCTAACTCTTGCTTTCTCCGTATGTATGATCGTCCCTCTCCTACCGCAGTGACAAATGTACCTACCAGTCGCTGGAAACAAACTAGTTCGTAGAAAGAAAGTTTTACACAAAAACCTGTTTACACAAAATACAAGTCCGTGGCATCTTAGGGCTATCAAAGAAAAAGTTTCTTGCACGTGGCCGGCTCGCCTCCCATCAAGGCGAGCCGGGTTCAATTNTCCTACCGCAGTGACAAATGTACCTACCAGTCGCTGGAAACAAACTAGTTCGTAGAAAGAAAGTTTTACACAAAATACAAGCTCCTAACATCTTAGGGCTATCAAAGAAAAAGTTTCTTGCACGTGGCCGGCTCGCCTCCCATCAAGGCGAGCCGGGTTCAATTNCATCTTAGGGCTATCAAAGAAAAAGTTTCTTGCACGTGGCCGGCTCGCCTCCCATCAAGGCGAGCCGGGTTCAATTCCCGGCCGGGTCACTCCCGGATTGATATATTCGCTGATACTCTGCGGGCGCGTGTAAAAAAAACTACCATGTTCGGTTGCAAATGCTTGCTAATTTTATTATAAAACTTGTTTTGCCTTCTTCGTTCCAGTATAACGTGATCGTTCAAATGAATATTAATAACATATTTTTCCTTTTTCCGTGCATTTTATTGTATAGCATATTCATATAATTTAATGAAAACTGTGCATTAAACCATTAGTGTTTCTGCACATTAAAAATTATTTCGGCGCATTAAAAAAACTTTTTTCGTTATGCTTTTATTTAAAATATTTGCTAGTATGCGACTTAATTTTCCATAATGTAAAATTGAAATTCGTGTATTACTTACATTGCCCCACAAAATTTTANTGCTAGTATGCGACTTAATTTTCCATAATGTAAAATTGAAATTCGTGTATTACTTACATTGCCCCACAAAATTTTAAATACGAATAAAATGAACTTCACTGTCGTATGATGGCGTTCTTGTAGGTTCAATGCGGAGTGTATATTTAAGTCTGGCGCATGTGTAGAAATACGCTCCGTGCATTAGTNTGGCGTTCTTGTAGGTTCAATGCGGAGTGTATATTTAAGTCTGGCGCATGTGTAGAAATACGCTCCGTGCATTAGTACTTTTCAAGAATGAAGTATTGATCTATGTTGTAGCCCTTCAGACGGCACAATTGTATGAGGTAATGATGTGCCGCCTCTAGGGCTGTGATCCTGAATGGAAGGTCTGCGCCAGGTTCATATAATCGACACGTGCGTCATCGTGCGAGCAACAGGCTGTAATTGATCGTCGAGATTATGAAAAGGCAGCTCGTTTTTCATTCCCTTGTCATTATTGCAAACAGATTACCTTTTTGGACGTGATATCGTGGCACTTAAAACATGAAACCATAAGTCGGACCGAATTACTTTGTCATTTACGTGCACGATTTTAATGCAATTAGTTTACGAGTCAAACACTGCCTAGACCTAGATATANGAATTACTTTGTCATTTACGTGCACGATTTTAATGCAATTAGTTTACGAGTCAAACACTGCCTAGACCTAGATATGCTTCATTTCTAATCCATCGCATTTGGCGTAAGAGCCCCATTAGTGTCAAAAATAAAGAGCGATAGGAATACTTAGAATACGAACGAAAAATGTGCTATCTCTATGCAGTCTGCTCCTGTGATGTAGCCAGAATACCTCCCTGCTGTGAATGCACAGTACATGGATTTTACCTTCAAGGAGCTAGTAAATGAGTCATCAAATCGCGTCATCTGGTTGTACAAGTGAAATCAACAAGTCTAATCAGCGAGTTTATAAGTGATTTCAATGACAGTCATGTTTACGGATGATAAGTCGGTGAATGTCACCTCTTAAAATGTAAAATTATCGTTCATTTATTGGTGATTGTGAAGTGCTGAAATTGTTTTTGTTAATCTTATTAGAGTATTTTACAGCCGCGGTAGCTTAGCTGCTGCTCTAGTGTAGCGAGTAGGCCTAATATGNTAGCTTAGCTGCTGCTCTAGTGTAGCGAGTAGGCCTAATATGCGATGTTTCAAAAAGTACTCATAGCATGACGCAAAATTTAAGCAACGAACACTCACCAAGTGTTTCGAAGTCCACTTTAATCTTGCCCGTCTTTAGTCTTTCTTTATAGAACCACACTACACAAAATCTAAATTTTATACTGTCAAAATTACGCCTTTAATAATAAATGAGTTGATGTTTCCAGGAATTTTTCTTTCCATAAATTTTTGAGAAACTAAAGAAAGTATATTTCAGTTATTAAAATATATTACAGAAAACAGCATACGCTGTACCATAATTCACTCTGTGTACCTATAGGATAAATACGTATTAGACCGATTCACTCCGTGTACGGGATAAATAGTATTCGATCGACAAACGTCAGACACAAGTTCATTACGAAAAAAAGTTAAAATAATAAATACGCTAAGTGACTTCTGAAGGCGATACACGCCTTACATGTTAAGCTGGATCGCTACTTTGTTGCGTAGATTATAGAAAGCATATCAAACTGCACACAGTAACTGGGTAATGGGTAACTAAAATTCAACCACTGCAAAAGTTTNCTGGATCGCTACTTTGTTGCGTAGATTATAGAAAGCATATCAAACTGCACACAGTAACTGGGTAATGGGTAACTAATATTCAACCACTGCAAAAGTTTTTTTTTGCTGCTACCACATCAATTTATGAAATTAATTGGATTGCTAACAAAGTATTTTGCATTTATTTTAATTACACGAATGGATTATTAATCATTACGTTGAAATTAACAAAAAAAAAATCATCTCGTTTTACCCTTAACCACACCATTTTCAGGATGACTCGGGTTTCAATTTTTAATTAAAGTATTGAAACGACTGGTTATTGAGCTTCACGTACAAAAGACTGTGCGGCATGGTTGCCATATTTCAGGCCTGTCAGTTCGTGAGGGTGGATATGCCCATAGACTAAAGATGAGGTAGACAGCTTATTCGTCTTCTGCTCCAAAGGAACACAACTGCTGAAGCCACGTGGCAAACATTGATGAACATGTTTGTTTATATCTTAATTTTTAAACGACAAGCAATATTATATTAATAAAGTACTTTCACTAATTTGAATTTAATCAAACTGCACTTCGAATTGCTTAGAGAAAGTAAAAAAAAAAAGACATATCAAAGCACTTGTTCAGTAATCAGTGTTCTAACCTCAAATCCAATCCACGCCGTTTTCGCTAGTCGTGCAGGCAGCAAAGCAGTTCAATGTTGGCACAAGGAGAATGGTTGTGTGCAGCCAGCGAGATCGGTCTACCTCGTCTTTATTCTACGGTTACACCTCTATGGAAGTGTGGCTGAGTAAGAGCGTAATTCGAGATAAATGTAAAAAAAAAAAAGTTATAAACGGGACTTTGCCTTTCTTTGCTCCGTTTTAACAAATGAAGCCGCGCGTGTGCAGATACTATTGCGATCATTATCGAATAATATTACGGGAAAAACACGGCCTCACCACCTTCATTTATGTCAGCCTACAATGTCAACCAATTGTATATAATTATTTGACAGTATGAACATCCGAATCCCTGTTAACACAAATTTCATTCTACTGAAACACGTCAGCCACTACAGTTACAATAAAAGTAAATTACACGAATTTTAAAAACCTGGGAAGTGTGGCGAAACCTTCTGGGCACGCGCTACGAAACGTGGCCGCTGGGGGTAAAGCTGTTCATTATCCACCATAATAAGGGTTGTTCGCAGTTAATTTAGTATTTTCGAAAGCTCTGCTTAGGGTAAGGTATTCTGTCCAGTTTGGATGCTTCCGTCACATGTCATCGACCCCATCACTTTATTTATGTGCCTTCTGGCCATGTGAAAATGTGACATATTTCAGGAACGCAAATAGGCCTACATAATTAATATATGATTAATTGAGCACTTTTCAAATGAACATTTGTAAAGTGTCACTGCCCGTATCTGCGTTCATTTTAAAGGACACGCTGACTGATGTGCGGCCAGTTAAGTTGGTGACGACAGATGTCAAGTAGTTCCACGTCTTAAAGTTGAATTACAAGTGTTAAGCAAACATTTGTGAATACAGAAATTATTATATTTACTTTCTATTTTTTAATACATATAAGTGTAAGAATTAGCAAATGTATAAAATTATTTTTTTTGCTAATATTTCAGTTGTACTTGACCGACGCCTGAACAAAGTGATTAGACCCACGGCAGTGTTCATTTTATATATGATGGAAGAATACGCATTGTGTATACAAGAATGTATTAAGCATGCGGCTTTCAAAAGTGCTCAGTTTACCATGAACAGACTATACCAAATCTAATTATTATTATGAGGACAAAACAAAGAGAAACTGAATGAAACAAATTCAATTTCCATAAATTTAAACATTACGGTTGTCATACGACGTTAATACATGGAACTACTTTTCCTACCTCGGTACCAATTTTTGGGTTAATGCCACTCAGTGTGTCGGTTTTGATTGTAGAGGGAATGGCGCACGCAAGCTGCGCAGTAACCACTCTCCGTGTTCCAACACTGGACTGCTTCTGTACCAATAGCACTATCAAAAACAATACGTATAGGGTCTGAGGTTAGAACACTGATTATGAAAGACAGTGCCTTGAGATGTTTGCACTATTTATTTAACCCATTATTAATGCAACTAGAATATGTTAAAGTTAGTCAAAGTATTTTATTCATATAAAAGGGTGAGTCTGTTCAAAAATAAACACATTGAACACTCTTGACCATGTGACTTTGACATTTGTATTGGCGATAGACGAGTCAATGTCGGGCACATGCGCAGAAGACGAAAATAGACCTACTTCATCTTAAGTCTATGGTTTAAATATGCGCAGTCAGAAGCAGAAAATTCTTCAGAAGTTGATTTGAAAAGTTTCCAACAGCTACCGCCTGTATTTCAATTTTAACTTTAAAGATAAATATTTAATGTGAAAATATTCAGAAGTTAAATAAACCCCTATCACACGTGAAATAAGTGTTGGAAATAAAATAAATTACAACAAACCACTCTCGTAACTTCAATAAATATTTTATCCAAAACCAAACTTCGTGTTAAAACAAAATTTCGAATATGTACGAATAAAAATTCCAAGTTAAAATACTGATATTTACGCGTAAAAAAACCCACAACGAATGCTATTTTTCGAATGATTTTGCGTTCTTGTCATGTTACTATCGATACATATCTAGGTAGCGATAGGAAAATTTCGCGAGTTCAATGACCTGTTGGCTAGACTCCACAGTCCTGTGTACACTCGAGCCTCAGGTGATTGTTCATTGGCTGCTTNGAGTTCAATGACCTGTTGGCTAGACTCCACAGTCCTGTGTACACTCGAGCCTCAGGTGATTGTTCATTGGCTGCTTGCTGCCTCAGAGATTAGCCAATGTTACTTCACACCTGGCAGTACGGCACTCGCTACTTGTTTCCTTGCAAGTCTGTTATTGCCTCACAGTCGTCCAGGCTGTGTCTAATGAACTGTGTTCCAGTTGAAAGGGTGACTTNCCTTGCAAGTCTGTTATTGCCTCACAGTCGTCCAGGCTGTGTCTAATGAACTGTGTTCCAGTTGAAAGGGTGACTTCAGTGTGCACGTTTTGGATATCTATCTTGTCCTGAAATGAATTCGCGAAATTTTCCCTGTCCCTACATCTAGGAAAAGGAAAATTTCACGCAGTGCTCTGTATACTAGAGCATCGGATGCTGCCGTGCTGAGTAGCCAGCTTTATCCTTGACAAGGTAGCACAATATTCNTGCTCTGTATACTAGAGCATTGGATGCTGCCGTGCTGAGTAGCCAGCTTTATCCTTGACAAGGTAGCACAATATTATATGCTTGTTTTGATGCAGGTCTGTTATTGGCGAGTCGTACCTTTGTGCTGGCGTGAGCAGGCCTTAATTCGACGGCTGCCTGAACGCGCCGTCTCGCATTATGGAACACTGTTATCCAAGCCTTCTAGTTGAAACAGTAAGAATCCCCTCCGCCGAACTGGGAACCAGGTTACNATTATGGAACACTGTTATCCAAGCCTTCTAGTTGAAACAGTAAGAATCCCCTCCGCCGAACTGGGAACCAGGTTACGATTGCGTGAGGCCCAGAGACAATACAGGGCAAAAGTGACACCTTAAGGTTATCGGATACCAAAAGGTCAATTAAGGTCAACTTGTACGCATTGTATGTGATGTCATTTTCCTAGAATAAAAAAAATTTACACATTATATATTTTCAATAATGTTACGTCAAATTTAAAAATTTTCTCTTTTGCTGCATCCATAGTAACAAATACTAACAAAGTTATACAAATGAAAAAATTACAACATAAACTAATGTCTTGGGTTACCGCGTGACACACATGTAATCACTAAATAACAGACCATGTATATGAAAAGAGAAATGTTAAAATACAAATAAATTTTTGCATATTTTTAACACTTTATTATACAAGCATGAACTGTTATTTGGTGATTATAGATAGGATGTCAAACGGTAGTCCACAGCATTAGTTAACGTTGTAAATTTTTCATTAGTATATCTTAGGATTCGTTATTATGACTGCAACAACACAAGGAAATTATGATGTTACATAAATTTATTTAAAAAATATGACGTGTAAATTTTTTTATTCGAACAAAATGTTATTACATTTAATGTGTACAAGTTGAAGAATGTTTCATAAAATTACAAAATAATAACCTTTTTGGTATCAAATTTCCTTAAACAGGGTATTTTCTCTGTGCGATGGCGGTCGAGCATGACGGACAAAAGAAGCCACCAAAAAAACTGGTCTACGGACCGCCGTAACTGCACGTCCAAATCAGCCCTTTTCTTCGAATCAAGGTGGGACTATCGTGGTTTAATATTAGTCAGTAAGGTTACGATTCTATAAGTTATAGACTCTGCCACATAACTAAATAATATCGATTACAATACAAAACAATGTTGATTTCAAATAAAATAAACCAAACTATAAGCAGAAAATTTAAAACGTCAACTCAAAGATCTTGCCTTATTTCATTTTAAGTTATGTCAAGCAAAAGTTATTTCCTAAAAATTTTGGAGCAGCCACAAATAAAAAATATGCAAGTATTTCCTTATTTTCAGCAATTTTTTTTAAAATTGCAAAAACATTTTCTTGTACAATTTTATACACTTCTATAAGTAGCTCTTGGCACCTTCATCCACTGTAAATTATCTCATTTCTGTACGTGAGATGGTTTTCATTATTTGTACATTTATAAAACAGTAAAGTTATGATTTTTACATGTATTTATGCAAAAACTATGTGATCAAGTATTTTTTTTTNGTACATTTATAAAACAGTAAAGTTATGATTTTTACATGTATTTATGCAAAAACTATGTGATCAAGTATTTTTTTTTTGCGAGAATGAGTAATTGCAGATAATGTATAAAAGTAGAACAGTGTGTTGTAGAAATATAAAATAACGNTTTTTTTTTGCGAGAATGAGTAATTGCAGATAATGTATAAAAGTAGAACAGTGTGTTGTAGAAATATAAAATAACGTATTTTTTCATTGTCAACACCCTGCCGGGTGGCAGCTGCNATTTTTTCATTGTCAACACCCTGCCGGGTGGCAGCTGCGAAATTTAAATAGGAGAACCCATGTTAAGGAAATTTCGCCTCAGTGCGTTAATTTTAAAGATAGGCGTTTCAAAAAAAATGTATTCTTCGCGAATTTTTTCAGGAGCAGATCCCTACGAGCGTATGTTTTCGAAATAGATAGGCAGCATGTACTTTTTTTGTAAAACATAAATTTTAAAATTCCTTGCCGACATGCTACACGTGCTATGGAAATATCTCCCCTGTAGGAGAAGCTGTGAAGGGGTACGTGAGAAATCTGCGTGGCAGTCGCCGAGCGATGGAGGGGGACGGGGGTGAATAGAAGTGTGAGAGTGAGAAGGGTATGTGATGATCCCGATGATAGCGACCCCGTCAGGGAGAGGAGTGAAGAGGGGAGCAGGACCGCATGCTGGCTCGGCCCGCGGTATTTACTACGGCACGGCAGGCGCGGCGCTGCGCAACTGTTAAAAGAGCGGTTAAAGGTGGGGTGGGGGCCCGCGGCACAGAGGACGCGTGCGCGGTGCGTGTCGGGAGATTAGCCGCTCGCCGACAATGGGGGCGGCAACATCTGCCACGCGACCCCTAGCCCCCTGCGCGCAGCACCGGCGCAACGGACGCTCTACCTCCGCGTGTCCGTCCTTGCACTCTCTCCCAACTCCCGCGTCAACTCCTCTGACGTCAGGCTGTTTCGGATCGGGCTATGCCTAGGCACACTGGAGTATTGCGAGACATTTTTGAGCCGGCGTACCTTCCAAAATACTATAGCGTCCTGATAATTTAACCGCTCCAGTCACGGTGGTCTTTAAACCATTATTCTCGACCAGACCGTAAAACTTTGGGAGGTGATTCCCAGCGACAAGATATGTCGAAAATATAGACAAAATGTTTGAAAACTCAGTGCCCTAACTCCAGACATAGTTTCTTTGGACCAACAGTAACATGAAATCCCTACACACTTCTATCTGGAAACGTATTTTTATTTCAAATAATTGTGTTTATCGCCGCGGCGTACAACGCCTGGAGAACAAGGTGGTGCGGTGCGATCATGCGTGTAGGACAAGTCGCATAGGAAGTAGGCACACGACATTAAATTATTACATACGCTGAGTCTCGCGCCTACTTACTATGCAACTTGTCTTACAGGCATGATCGCACCACCTTGTTCTCCAGGCGTTGTACGCCCTAACTTTGAACACAATTATTTGATATAAAAATTCGTTTCAGATGTAAGTGTATAGGACTTTTGTGTAACTATTGGTCCAAAGAAATTATGTATGGAGTTTGGGCACTGAGTTTCCAAACATTCTGTGCACAACGTATTGTATAACTCTTTTCAAGGAGTCGGTACAACCTTCGTGAAAGTGCTACGGCCAAATGAGTGCATTTACTTTAAATCGTAATCTGCCTTAGGTTGGACGATGCGGGTCTGTAGTCTGTGTTATTGTATTAGGTTATGCAGGGTGTGCAACTATCCACTACCGGCAGCAACAATCCTTATAGTAAAAACAGGGGATCCCACCCTGTTTATGCGGTAAAATGGGTGAGTTAGTGAAGAGATTTGGACATCTCTTAACAGCGAGGTCTTGAGAGCATATGAGGGTGATTGAGGTGAGTATGGAGCAGCGCTGGAATGAGAGGGCGGGCGAAACGGGAGATCCCCGAGAAAACCCGTCTACCAGCGGCATCGTCCGGCACGATTCCCACATGCGAAAATCCGGGAGGGACCCGGCTGGGTACTGAACCCGGCTCGTCTTGTTGGGAGGCGAGCAGGCTAACCGCTCAGCCACCGCGGCCCAATGGAGGCTCCCATTTAAGTTAGCAACTAATTAAGTAAAATAGTACCAAGCCGTATTGAGGGTGTATTGTTTACACACGTTAAATTACGAACTGGCTTATGAGAAACACATTTAGGTACCTAAAAAATTTACGTTTTCACTTTACCGACGCATGAATAAAGTTATTAAGCCTACGACAGTGTAAATTTTACATATTCAAAATGAGCCTAAAAGTATATATAGACTGTTCATGATAAACCGAACATTTTTTAGGGCCGTGCTTTACAGTTAATTGAGAGCTTCTTTCTATCATTTTGCCAATTGTTAATATAAAAATTACCACGTGACTAATAAACACGGTGTATACATTTTATAGCTCCCAAAAGTTCAAGTCTGAGGCCATAATGAAATATAATTTTTCGGGCATCATGCCTGCTGGGAGGGCCTTAAAAAGTGCTTATTCTTCCACGAGCAGCCTTTAATGAACAGGGCTTTCAGAATAGCTGTGGTGGATCTCTCGGCGCTGACTTCTCATGATAAAGGTGAACGGAGGGGTTTTGTGGTGAAAGGCCGGACAGTTCCAACTCGTGATATGATACAGTCTATTCGCGATTTCTTCATACTTTTTTAATCAAACCTTAAAAAAAAAAAATACCCCGTGTATGACGTGTTTGCTTGCTTCCTGTATATGTCATGTTTCACAATCGTCTTATACTTCTGTTAACATTAAGTTATCTTACTTTTTGTTCAGCTAAACTTTTTTGATAATATTTTATTTACAAATTATAATATTTCATTTGTAACTAATATGAATAAAGATAGAGAGAAAATAGGCATGTTGGTAACACCTATAGTAGAGCCACTGTAACTTAGAGCTTGGCGAATTTTGCAGTTGGTGATAATATGGGAACATGTGTTGTCGGTCGTCGTAGATATCAGTAAAATTGTTCTGGGTAGTATCTTAGGATCTATCTGGTTCTTATTTGAGCGAGGGGGTTGTTTACGTCAGTTATTTAATTTAGTGGAATATGTTCACTGGCGACAATGACATTATTAATGACGTGGGACATGACTGCGGTGATGTCTTTTAGGACTGGACGGTAAAAAAAAATTACGAAAAATGGCACAAGGAAACAACCTCTGATCATGTCCTAAATTATTAACGATTTTGAGTGTGATGATCGCGATCTGAGTGCGATCATGGTGATCAGGTGTGATCTTTGCTGGCCGTTGGGATTGGCTGGAAGAGGAGGGAATCGTGCGCTGGTCAGGAACTCTGGGCGTGATAAGAGAGCTGATTTCAGGGGTGATCAGCTTCGTGGACAGATCTTGAGGTTAATGGGTCGCGAGTATTGGAATTGCAAGCAAGTACCGTTCCTAAGGAGTACCTCACTTCGATCTTTAAATGTATATATTTATAGTTATAGACCCTATATCTCGTAGGCGAATTTATAATCACCTGACCGGTCTGTACGAACAGCTCAGGCAAGATTGCGAAAAACAACCTTACGACAAGAGTGCCACATCAATAAACATTTAGCAATACGTTGTAAAGTAACACACGTTTACCCTTGGAATAGGCTTGTTTGGTACGTATGTAGAGGTTTTCATCTCTTTATTATAATTTGGCCATAGTTTAGAATAAAAAATATTATAAAAGGGGGAAAAAATTAGCTTAAGTCTTGGAGTTCATTACGCTGGTATCGTAGATTATGAAACAATTAAATTTAATACTTCCCGGAAGTTGACAAGACGTGACAACACCGCTAAGATTTCTCGCAGAAGAGCGCAAAATGTCGGCTATTTTTCTCTAGTTTATAAGTGTGTTGCACTTCATAAATGTAAAAATCGATATGTGATTTTATTAGTTTGTAATTATATACATACACGCACTTCTATATTTAAAAGAATACTGCTATCAGTAGGTATAAGCAATACGAGTGGTGCAAAATCTCCATGTAGAACGAATTGGGATGTGTTAAAATCATGTGCAGCTATTTGACGTAAGTCACATTGCCATAAACATCAAACACGTGAAATGATACATTGGTGCATTGCCTTTGGATTGAAACAACGCTCATTTACTAATAAATGTATGCTTTAAGAGTATTATAAAAACGAAGATGTGCTTTAATGATAAGATGCGTCATGATAAAAATTGTTGGCGTTATATGGCTTCAAATTTTTTTACAAAGCGTGTGTTCGTTAGCTAATAAAGTTATTTGGGGTGGGAGGATATACAGGCTTACAGGCAGTCAACAGATCGCATAAGCCCATTTTTTCCAGGAAAATAAGCTCAATAAAAGGCGTATGTTGAATTACTGGAAACTAATTCATAAACCATTAACCACAGTACTATTAAAAACGTATTCATAGCACATATCGTTTATACCGTAAAAGGGTTTTTGAAATTTTGAGAGAAAGAGGTTGTGATTTCTGGAAGAATCTTAGTACCAAACATAAATTCTGACAACTTGTGGAAAAAAATTATTAATATGTGTAGGCCTATTATACATATACCTGCAAGCAAACTGCAAACACAGTTTTGTACCATATGTTGATTACATTGTTTCTTGGTTTGTAATAGTCGCACAAACTGCATAAAATAAGCAAGTTGGTATGAAAACAAGTAATGTGGCCATTAGATGTTTATATATTATCTGTGAATAATTTCTGTATTATATTTGAATGTAAATTTAATTTTATTCTATTTAAGTATAGATTTATTTTGTTGTATATATAATATACAGTATATACAGAATGTCCCATATATCTTGACCACCCACAATAACTCCGTACCGAGGCTCCAAATGAAAAATTGTTTAATACAAAAATTGTATAACTGGAAGCGGGAAACAATAATGCTGGGGAGTCAGCCTTATAGCATTATTTATTATTGAAATGCACGTACAAACATCAGTTTTTTAAATAGCACCATTGATATATTCGTCAAAAGTTCAATGAAGCTCGTCAGAACCTATTTAAACATGTAGCACAATGTAAACTTTCATAACATGAACATTAAAAACGACACAGAAAGTGGGATCTCTACTGCCCGTTTAAGGTTCTGTCCATATGGGTACGGCAAGGGATAGAACATTCACATTAGATAATCAAAGTGGTGACTAGCAGCGATACACAAGTTCAGTCGCTTGATGAATGGCAACATTGATTCCTCCAGTGTTGCCTGCAGAAGAGCATTTCTAGTACGCACAATACATTCCGGCATGTTCTCTGGAGTTGTTGGAATATCTTGATAGGCAGTGCCTTTGAGGCAACCACAAAGAATAAAGTTCAAGGAGTTAAGGTCAGGAGACCGAGCAGGCCACTGAACTGGCCCTCCACGACCAATCTACATACCAGGATATTTTCGGTCCAGAACACGACGTGCATACACGGCATTATGTGATGGGCATCTCTCGTGCTGGTACCACATTATCATTCTCTTCCTTAGAGGTATCTCCTCCAGAATACCAGGAAGAATTATTTGTATGAAGGTGGCATACTCCCTGCCGTTTCGGTTACTCTTTCACGAAATAAGGCCCTATGACATTATCGCCAACCATACTACACCAGACGTTAACTTTCCATTGACGCTGATGGTCCACATGTCGAAGCCGTCATGGGTTCTCGGCGGGCCAATAATGCATGGTCCTCGTATTCTCTTGACCTAGGTTTGGAGAACGACATTTCATCGGTAAAAAATAACATCCGAAAACAATTTCGGGTTGGTGATAATTTGATGCTGTGCCCATTGACAGAACTCTACACGTTTCTGGAAATCATTCCCGTAAGTGCACATGATAGGGATGGAACGTATGACGCCTAAGAATGCGACGTGCACTCATTTTAAGAATGCCAATTTCTGCTTCAAGTTGGCGTGTGCCGACGTGTGGATTAACTGCTACAGCAGCGATAAAAGCAACCTCAGCAGCTTCATCTGTGCGAGTTCTACGACGGTTGCGTTGCTGTGGGTTCAACTTTCACGTTTCACAAAGCTTCACAACGAGACGGGAAAACATCCGTCTGGACGGCGGGGTCTTGTCAGGGTATCGCTCTCTGTAGAGTTGCTCAGCCTGACTAGCATTACGCCGACCTTCAACAGAATGAACGACGAGTGAGTAAGTCAAGCCATTGATAATTGTAATTACAGAATTGCGTGTCTGTGAGTTTCCGTACAACTCACTTGTAAGTACCACACTGTACTGTAAAATAATACGAACACATTCATCTACTAACTAACATTCCCCATAGATGAGCAGCATTTCTACCTTCTCGTTGTTGGAGTACATTTCCGGTACGGCAACTCTCACCTTGCAGTGTGCTGTATTCGACTGCACACGGATGACTGAGTTGTCGTCACATGATGTGTGTTCCTTTGTTCCCTCTAAGCGCGACCTCTGTGGACTGGGGTACGTACTCTGGGTACCAGCACTGTTTACATCACCTCTACAGCAAATGCAGAGCGTCAACGTCATACTGTACTGTACCATGCAGTGCAATCGTACTGCAAGGCATCACATAACGCGTCTTCATGTCTGTCTGTGGCGGTTTTAAACGATCTGTTTATTACAACTGGTGCATTGTGATACATTTTTGAATAGGTCTTGACGATTGAACTTGTGACGAATAGATACATGGCGCCATTTAAAAAAACTAATGCTAGTACTCGTATCTCACTAATAAATAATGCTACAAGGCTGACTCCCCAGCAGTATTATTCCCCCTTCCAGTTACACAACCCTTGTGTGAAACACTTTTTAATTTGGAGCCCCGGTACGAAGTTATTGTGGGTGGTCAAGATAAATGGACATTATATAAACATGTATATATAAATATAAATAAATAAATATATATATATTACAATTTGCAATTCAGATTTGTATTATAGGCCCGTGATTTGCTATTTTTATTCTCCATTCTTCTTTTTAATTGTATAGAAATTCTGTTATTTAACATATCCGCCACTGTTGTGTGTATAACATTATTTGGTGGAAATGGATAAAAATAACTACAAATAAAATTTACCTGACTGCGATGAGGCTGCAGCAAAACTGAAATGCTTGCTAGAGACAGAAAAAAATTTCGCGAATACATCGTAGGATAAGATAGACTTTTAACATATGTGTATTTCCGTTACGTTTGCAATTGGACCGCAGTTTATTAGACATACCCGTGCCACTTGGCCTGAGGTAAAACTGGATATACACTGGAGTACCAGCCAATGAACATAAAGTTGAGAATAAAAAATGCAAAATTCTACTGCGGAATATCTAAACCAATATTGACTTAAACGAGTAAGTGTTGCAGACTTAAAGATTATTGTAAACATGGAATTACATAAACAATTTAGTGTTTTCTAAACCTATGTGTCGTAAAATTACAATATTTCAGGTGTATGGTTACAAGAAAATCTTTGGCAATTAGTTAAAAACAATTGTTTGTAAGAAGTACAGAATATTTTTACTGTTTAGTTATTTCCAATAGAAAGCTATTGCCTGCGTGTCCATTTCACATATATGTAGCAGCCAATGGAGAACCAACGGCGGCTCGAGTGCATACAGCACTGTAAAGTTTAGTTGAGCTGAGAGAGATTTGGGTGGCTCTTAACGACGAGGTCTTGAAAGCCGATGAGGATGAAATGAGGTGAGAATGGAGCAGCCGCGGAATGCAGGGATTGGGGGGGGGGATGGGAGATCCCCGAGAATACCCGCCGACCAGCGGCATCGTCCAGTACGGTTCCCACTTGCGAAAATCCGGGAGTGAACCCGGTTCACCTTGGTGGAGGGCGAGCAGTCTAACCACTCAACCAAGTCTACCCCGATGCCAAGTAACGTGAATTTTGCAGTTCTCCATGTCAATGCTCACAGAAGGCCTGCAGCCCGGCGTGTCACTTGCGCCTGTCTTGCAGGGAGCGCGCTGGGCCTGGCCGCTACGGGGGAGCCGACAGAAGGCCACGACTCCGAATCACACCACTTAGCGCACCGCACTATTTATTATTGCGATTTGTCCAGGAACTCGGCAGGGGGGCCCCCGCCGATTGGGAGAGGGTTGGTCGTCCCCCTGCCAACCCCNCACCATCTTGAGCGGGGCCGCCACCCTCCTCATTGTCCCGGCTAGTTAATACTCGAGCTGGCTTCTATTGCTCTCGCCGGCGGCCTGGGCTTGGCTCGGAAGTCGTTACCCGGAGAGCTTAGGCGCTCGCAAGATCGCCTTTACGCTTTCAGAGACCACTCCACGTTGGATGTGATGAGTGTAAGTTAGTATTTGCTGTTCACTGTTATCTGAGCACTTTTAAAATCAGCCTTTGAAAAATTCCACTGCCTCCAACTAAGGTTACATCTTCCAAGGTTGGGAACAAAACGAGTTTTCTTGTGGGAGAATTTGGCATAGGGAAAGTTTCCACCGCTAGGTGCGNTCTTCCAAGGTTGGGAACAAAACGAGTTTTCTTGTGGGAGAATTTGGCATAGGGAAAGTTTCCACCGCTAGGTGCACAGTATTCCAAAGACGTCACTTTTAATTAAAATTTCCAGCTACGTGAATAATAAAAGAGAAAGATTTTACTTAGATACGTTGTTATTTTTATATTTTATTTATGATTATTTCAATTGTTTTGTTTTTAACTTAGAACATAGAGAAAATCCGGTAAACATATGACACTAGCGTTTATTTATTGGCGAAAAATTTCAGTTGCCGAACTAAAAGCTTTGAACTTCCCAACCTGAGTAGACTAAACCTTACCCTAACTGCATACATTTTAATGGATACAATGACTGGTAAGCGATCAGCAAAGTTGGCACAGTCTATTCCGTGGTTTCTTCGCAGTTTTTGAGGGGCTGTTTCAGCAACAGAATATTTCATTGTCCCTTTACAAAACAATTAATTTTATCGCACCAAACAAATTCTGTTTGGTTCAAGAAAATCTTTTTCTTAGTGAACGACGAAGGGAAATAAGTCCTATGTCTTAAGGTAGAATTAAAAGTGTCAGGTCGAAATTTGTGAGTACGGAAATGATTTATTTTGCTTTCTATTTCTTTTAATTCATATAAATGTAGGTATTACCAAATTTGTAAAATATTTTCGTTTATAATAATTTTGCCATTTTGCTGGTCCGACGCATTAATAAAGTGATAAGGATCTAGGTAATGTAAATTTTACTTATGGTGGAAGAATGCGCCATGTGCAAACAAGTAGATCACAAACAAGGATTTCAAAAGTGTTAATTTTAACGTAAAAACCTATATAAGGTTGTTCACGGTTATTTGAGCACCTTTGAAAGTCCTGCTTAGGATCTACTTTTCTTCTCATTTGTAGCTTTCTGCCATGTGTAAAATTAACATTACCGTGGACCGTCTCACTGTATTCATGCGCCATACGAGTAAAACCAATGAATTGTTGGGAAATATGCAAATTCTAACTAATGCCCATAAACAATAAATGCCAATCTTCAGCGGCCATAAATTTAAACGTTATAGTATATTCACGGTTACTTCCAACTTTCCTGAATCCCTACCAAGTTTCACTTCCATGATATTCTTCTGCGTCATGCAAACAGAGCTTAGCCAAGTAGAAAATTGCATCAAAGGGACAGTGCACCGCATTCGTGCGCACTCAATGTAATAATATTTTGCATAAGAACTATTTCTTACTAGCATTACCAAACGCACTTATTTTATCCCTGTTTATATATATTCATACTTAGGATGATATATTACTATTTTCCAGCCATTTATGCTGTGGAGTGTTAATGGAAGGTTGTGCAAGTGACAGCGGCAATGCATGTCACCTCACAGAGTGGGTGGAAACTTATGTCTAATATAGCTGTCTTCTACATGTCTCTTGGATGTATTGTTGGTTTTTTATGACTACTAGATTTAAAAAAAAATTGTATTATTCTGGGTTGCCCAGAGCCTTCCCAGCAAGTGTTCCCTCGTGTTCCCACTGCTCCCAACACATTTGCACTGTTCAGTTGCAGTGGTTCAGGTGGTAGGCAATTTGATGGCATGACCACCTTGCCTCCTTGTAGTCCCAACTATTCACCCTTTCTTAAACCCCATAAGTTATTTACGCCTATGTCAAATGCGTTGTCAAGGCATTCTAATTGGAGAGCACCGAATTTTTACCGTGCCTGGTACCAGAATTCCATTTGCTCCAACTGGCAACACAATAAAATACTTATGTACTTGTAATAGTCGGTTCACGGTTACTTCCAACTTTTATGAAACCCTTGCTAAAGTTCTTACTAGCATTACCAACGCACTTATTTTATCCCTATTTATATATATATATTCATACTAATTATAAATTAAATATTGTGAGTTATAGATGAAATTTGTTTAAAAGTTCAGTTTATTCAAAAACGAGGTATTTTTTTATGTTAACACAAGTATAAAACTGTTGTTAAATATTACATATTTAGGAAACAACGAAACGCGTCATATATGGAGTGTTTTTTTCAAAGGTTTGATTCTAAAAGTGTGAAGAAACCGCGAATAGACTTTACACTCCCAACATAACGTAAAGACTTAATAACTATGTTTATCAATTCGCTGCCAACATAACTAGAAGTCTGCATGCCGGTGTGTACTGTAGCATTTACACATGCAGCTACACGCAGTAGTTTTTTTTTTTTTCAAAGGTTGGTTTGAAAAATCATCACTTTAACGTGAACGGCCTTCGACTTCACGTACGCCTCAGCGTGTGGGCGTGTGGAATGTTCCAATATACGAGTAGTTTGTTAGTGGTTTCTTCACAGTTTTAGTATCAAACCTTCGAAAAATCACCCCATGTACGACGTGTTTCGTTGTTTTCTAAATATGTCGTTTATCACATAAAAGTAACCTATTTAGGTAAAATTAAAATTTTATTTATGTTTTATTCATAAATTTTAATATTTCATTTATAATTAACATGAATAAAACAGTCATAACATAGGTGTGTTGGTGATGCCTAGTAATAAATAGTTCTCATGCAAAATACTATTACAGTGAGTGCGCACGAATGCGATGCGTTGCCCCTCTGGTGTAATTTCCTAAACTTTGCTAAGCTTTGATTTCACGAGGCGGAGGAATATCCTGGAAGTATAACTTCAGCAGAGCTTCAGAAAAGTGTGAAGTAACCATGAATGGACTACAGTATGGTAGGCCAAGTATAATTTAACAAAATAAGTTACTCTTGCTATGATTTTACACCTCTATTTTTTAATTTAATTTTTCTGAAGTGAATTTGATACAGTACATCTTAGTTGGCATTAGGAACAACGACCTTCCTAGGAAAATTGTAGGCTATGATATTTCGAACTTAAATATACGGCACATGATCTCATTTTGTGCATTTTAAAATACTAAAAGAAAGCAAATCATATGAAAAATTTTGTGGCTTTGACCCTTAACTCCTTTCTTTATGAAATTCCATCTTACAGTGTATTGTAATAATTATTTATCTCTTCGTCAAAATTAAAAATACTGAACAAGTCCATACGGACAGTTCATTACACAATGCATCACCCATCAAAATTTTCATACCAGAATTAAAGATTGTTTTGTATAGTCCATCTACGGTTACTTCCAACTTTTCTGAAGCCCTGCTAAAGTTACACTTCCAGGATATTCCTCCGCCTCATGCAGACGAAGCTTAAGCAAGTCTAAAATATTAGACCAAATGGACAACCCACTGCATTCGTGCGCATTCATTGTAATAATATTTTGCATGAGAACTATTTCTTGCTAGGCATTATCAACACACCTATTTTCTCCCCGCTTTTATTCGTATTGACTATAAATTAAATATAATAATTTATAAACAAATTATATATAAAAGTTTAATTTAATAAAAAATGAGGTATTTTTATGTTAACACGAGTGTAAAAAATTGATACATTACATATTTAGGGAAAAAACCAAGCACGTCGGTGATTTTTCAAAGGTTTTATTCAAAAAGTGTGAAGAAACCGCAAATAGACTATAACCGAGTTGTATTCTGTTTGACGTACCTATCCTGCAACGAAGTAAGCTACCGAAATTAAGGCACGTAAATTTTGGCTATTTGATACCCCAGCGACTACAAACTGACCTTGCCCTGCAGTAACGGCTGGGACGTGCTACAGTCCAGGGNGCCAACTTACGGCTGTAAAGACTCAGAAACTTATTACGTAAAACCAAAGTTTTGCTGGACCCGCCTAATTTTTTTTAAATGGTGAATTGTACCCCGTAGTCTTAGCTGGCTATTAGTTATGTGGTAGTTAACTTCAAGCGTTAGAATAATCTAGTCCAGATCCTGTAGGATATAGTGTTAAACTCCGCTAGGAGACTGGCTATGAAACGATTAACCTTTACTCCCTAAATGTTATACCGAAGTCATAGAAGATCAAATTTTAAGTTCTACTCAATACATGCATCAGAAAGTTTATATGGTTTTTAGAGGTTTAAAATTTTTTTTACTAAACTTAATTATAATTTTTAAACTAAAATATTTGCAAAAGATTAAAGTTACCCCTTTAATAT
This sequence comes from Clitarchus hookeri, assembly GCA_002778355.1. Classification (NCBI taxonomy): domain Eukaryota; kingdom Metazoa; phylum Arthropoda; class Insecta; order Phasmatodea; family Phasmatidae; genus Clitarchus; species Clitarchus hookeri. The sequence continues at coordinate 100,047 of NQII01001456.1, forward strand.
TTATTTAATAAAACTGCATGTGTGAAAAGCCTTTCAAAAAATTTAAGTAATAATTCCATTTCTATTGAATTCAATCCACTGAAGTACATGTCAACACTTTCTGTATTCCATAAATTTAATTCAATTGGTCGAATTCAATAAAATATTTAATTGTGTGAAATTGATTTTACTCTCATCTCGGAGATTCTAGTCCCAGGGAAGGAATTTTTCAAACGAAAGACGCATTCTCCATTATGAATTCGCGTCTACGCCCCATGCAGTCATCACATCGCGATGCGTTTCTTGACGCTGTATGCCTCAATTAGGACTCACGCAACGAAATTATACGTAAACCATGCTGTTTCACCATGTTCCGCAAGCTACTGTAACACGTCCTATTGCTAGATATATGCCTAATACGCGTTATCGCTCGGTGAAAGATTGTTCTTCAAACGCGTGTACGTCTGCACAGTGTTTGTCGTTGGACCATATTTTTCGACGCGCCCTGAAAATCTTTACATCAAATAATGAACACTCAATATTTGTGTGAACCAATCACGTGCATTTTAGTCACAAGGTAAAAAGGCTTCCCACCTATAGGCTGCAGCCAGTGAACAAACGATGTCGGCTAGAGTAGTCAGAGACTAAAGACGAGGTAGACTGATTATATGTCTTCTGCGCACGTGCCTAACATTATAAGCACAATCGTCAAAGTCACATGGTCAACAGCAGTGATGAACACGTTTGTNCACCCTGCGTGTTTGCGCCGGCACGGACAAATCCAATAAAACTGGTTGCGAGGGGGGAAGGTTGAGGTCTGGAGCAGTACACTCCCTGCACCGGGTTCGAGTCCTGGTGGGACACCACGACGCCACGTGACTTGTCACAATTCACTGTCGCTTTGCTCATGCCAACTTACGGCTGTAAAGACTCAGAAACTTATTACGTAAAACCAAAGTTTTGCTGGACCCGCCTAATTTTTTTANGCCAACTTACGGCTGTAAAGACTCAGAAACTTATTACGTAAAACCAAAGTTTTGCTGGACCCGCCTAATTTTTTTAAAAGTGTGAATTGTACCCCGTAGTCTTAGCTGGCCATTAGTTATGTTGTAATTAACTTCAAGCGTTAGAATAATCTAGTCCAGATCCTATAGGAGATAGTGTTAAACTCCGCTAGAAGACTGGCTATGAAACGATTAACCTTTACTCCCTAAATGTTATACCGAAGTCATAGAAGATCAAATTTTAAGTTCTACTCGATACATGCATCAGAAAGTTTATATGGTTTGTAGAGGTTTAAAAATTTTTTTACTAAACTTAATTATAATTTTTAAACTAAAATATTTGCAAAAAAATTGAAGTTACCCCTTTAATATTTATTTAATAAAACTGCATGTGTGAAAAGCCTTTCAAAAAATTTAAGTAATAATTCTATTTCTATTGAATTCAATCCACTGAAGTACATGTCAACACTTTCTGTATTCCATAAATTTAATTCAATTGGTCGAATTCAATAAAATATTTAATTGTGTGAAATTGATTTTACTCTCATCTCAGATATTCTAGTCCCAGGCAAGGAATTTTTCAAACGAAAGACGCATTCTCCGTTATGAATTCGCTTCTACGCCCCATACAGTCATCACATTGCGATGCGTTTCTTGATGCTGTATGCCTCAATTAGGACTCACGCAACGAAATGATACGTAAACCATGCTGTTTCACAATTTTCCGCAAGCTACTCTAACACGTCCTATTGCTAGATATATGCCTAATACGCGTTATCGTTTGGTGACAGATTGTTCTTCAAACGCGTCTGCACAGTGTTTGTCGTTGGACCATATTTTTCGACGCACCCTGAAAATCTTTGCATCAATTAATGAACACTCGATATTTGTGTGAACCAATCACGTGCATTTTAGTCACAAGGGGGAAAGGCTTCCCATCTATAGGCTGCAGCCAGTGAACAAACGATGTCGGCTAGAGTGGTCATAGACTAAAGACGAGGTAGACTGATTATATGCCTTCTGCGCACGTGCCTAACATTATAAGCACAATCGTCAAAGTCACATGGTCAACAGCAGTGATGAACACGTTTGTTTATATCTTACATTTGGTTGAAGACAGGCGCTTTTATATTAATAAAATACTTTAGCCAATTCGAATTTGATCAAGCTTCATTGCTAATTGGTCAGAGGAAGTGTACAAACATCTCAAAATTCTTATTTATTAAAGAGTGTTCTGACCTCAAATGTCGTGTTGGCAGAAAATCAGTCCAATGTTGGGACATGGAGGTTGGTTCTGCACAGTCAGCGAGATCACTCTACCCCATATTACCTATACGGGTGTAGGTACAGAGGTGTGCATTCTAGCAGGACGTTTCATAATAACGTGAATCATGACTAGGGGCACCATTCCAACACAGGTTATACTCCAAAACACATTAAATTTTTTTTTGTTTATTTATTTGTCACTTTTACTGGGTGTTTGAAAGGCGGTATCGTTAAGTTATACAGCTAAGTGCAAGTATTATTTCTCTTCCCAACTATTGGGGAAACACGCAAGCAATCTATTGCGTACAAACTGTGACCTCGTGCTACAATATGCGTTACAACCATTTTTTTTGACAGTTTTTTACTCATGTGAAACTGGTAATCACATCTTCTAACATGCTCGAAAACAAAGCTACTCAAAGAGACGCATTGAATTTATAGTCTGGAAGTCAGGTTTGTGCTAACAAGTTCGATTGAAATGAGACCTCATATTGGTTGGAAAGTTTAAGGGGTACAACAGAAAATGGAATAAAACATGCACAAATGAATTTGTGGATGTGTCCATTGGCTGGCGCTGACTGTAGGAGGCCCAATTGTTTTGCAGGTATCCCCCCCCCCAATAATGGTGTCAAGTGGGAGCTCCACCCCTTCTGATCTACTGACAGCAACATCATCAAATAGGTATTAACTGGCACAAACAACCTAAAATGAGAAAGACAGCCGAGATTATTTGATAGAATATAGTTTTATATTTTAGCCTAGTAGTAACCCGTTCACATTTTTGCATTAAATCTAAACTAACGAACCTTGCCCGCCCCTCCTAATTTCCGTATGTCGGCGCTTATGAATGTGTCTGGTGTTCAAAATTATTTCACCCTAAAGGAACCTGTTAATTACTTGCCTAGTATTCAAGGGGATGGGAGGAGGAAGGTTAATATCCAACCAGGTTTAAAAAAAAATCGAAAATGACGTATTTTCTAATCAAGACACTTTATAAAGGAAATCACTCAAATTAGTAAGAAACATGTTAGTGTTTACTTGAACTTGCCAATTTTAGATTATTAGACTGTTTAAAAAAAAATCAGAGGCGAAGAATGTTGTATTTTATTGTTGTTGTCTTTGGAAATTTTACGTCTCAGCTTATAACAATCAAAACGTTGGGAATCATTTTTACAATTGTCTACTGCGTTGGGTCGACATTTACTCTTTATAAGGTCTTACTTGACATAAGAGCTGGTCAGTTTCATGGTAGCTCACAGCTCTTTTAACAAGTCCTTTTATATTTTTTAGCTTTATTTATTTTTTCCCTATCTATTTCTCAAACAAAATTTCGAAGGCAATCTGAAAAAAAAAAGGTGCATGCGGTAACTTTTCCACTTTCAGAACCAAATGAGTATACTAGTTCTATTTAGTACATAACACCTATAGCGAGGAGTTTTGTTATTCAAATTACAGTCACGATATACGTATTTGTATAGTGCTAATTTAGTCCACCTTGATATAATGTTAGTTTTAGTGCAACATGTTAAGTTGCTTTAATTACAGTAGGCATTTGTACCAAAGGCACCGAAAACTGTTTAGCTTTCTGAGGCTATTATTTTCGCCTGTAAAATGTACTTAGTGCTAAGTAGCGTGATGACAATATTTTATTAATTTACATGTACCAGGGCTGATTAATAAGTCATGGTAACTATTGTTTATCTTCCGAAAATGTCCCAACACAGGAAATGTACTATATACAGTTGAAAGTGTACGTTTTAAAGGTGACACAACATGGAGTATGGATGCAGGAATGTCCAGCAAAGAACAAAGACAAACATGGCTGCTTGAAATCACCGTTTAATTGATATATTCCCGTACAAACTGTATACACTCATGTGAACGGGTACGTATCGTACGTGTACGAGCTGTTTCAACATCCTTCAAAGTAGTCTCCGATGTTGTCCACGGTTCGTTGCCAGCGATGAGGCAGACATCGTCACAGCATTTCGACTAGAGGTGGCGTACATTGACGGATCTCATGCAGCCGATGGTATTTCCCATCTGCATCATCGTTGGCAACGAACCGTGGACAACCTCGGACACTACCTTGAAGGATGTTAAAAAAAACTATTACTCGTACTATACGTACCCGTTCACATGAGTTTATACAGTTTGTACTAGAATATGTCAATTAAACTCTGATTTCAAGCAGCCATGTTTGTCTTTGTTCCTTGCCAGACATTCCTGCATCCATACCACATGCGGTGTCACCTTTAAAACGTACATGTCGTACACTTTCCACTGTACATAACATTTCCTGTGTTGGGTCATTTTCGGAAGATAAACAATAGTTGCCATGACTTCTGAATCAGTCCTCTATCTCGCGTTTGTTTGATTAACGGCCAAGTGAGGGTGAATTCTTTGAATTAAAATTCAGAATCATATTACGATAATAGCCAAAATGCAACATATATTTATGTTAAATCTTACTTCATAAATAACATTTTGATCTGAAGACGTTATTTGTAAACGATGCATGTGAGATATATAAAAATGTTAAGGATATTATATGTCTGATAACTGTTTGGTATATTTTCATTTCATACTTAAACACGAACGTAAAAAAGTTTTAAAAATTTTTTTTGTACTACAATTTGGGTTTTCATAAATCACGTAGTCAAGATTTGTATACAAATTTGTGCTGAGAGTAAGGAATTCAGGTTCTAATTTGCCATAATTAAGCTCGTCAACAGTTCGCCTTGAAGTTTTTTACAAGAGAACCAAATATTCGGGACGAAGAAAACGTTTTCTTACAGCAGCACTCATGCTAATGTACATATACACATGCACACACTCACACACCGAACACTGTTCAACATGCAAGTATTACATGTAATGCCATTTTAAGCAAATAAAAAGTTTCTAAAGCTTTTAAATAATAATATATCAAAATTACAATGTTTCTGGTTCGCGCAAACAAAATAAATAACAATTTACAATAGTATTATATTAAACAAGGAAAAATAAAAGAAAATATACAAACGTTTCATTATTTTCAAGAATTTGTAAAAATGCGAAAACGATTTCGAAAAATGTAAATTTCTTGACGTTATTCTAGTGACATAAAAAAAATATTTTGAACTTTTGCCAAACGTATTACTTGTTTGGCCAAGGTTTTAAAATCAAATTCCCATCATAATAATCATTTATTAAAAAAAATTAATATGTTTTTTTATTAGGCTTTTATGTTTATGTTTCACAGCTGAAGTACAAAACTTACAATATATAGAATAATTGATTAAGGACATGTGGAGAGCATTAGGGCGAAGTAAAGTTCAGGAGACGTACGAGTCTGCAATTTCAGAGCTCCTGCGGGGTAACCCACTTTGTTGGGGACGGTACAGTACCTCCGGCAAGGGGAAAGAGGGGTCGCAGTTAGGGGTTGGGAGAGCAGGGAACAGTTTTAATGGAGTGCTTTCAATTACCAGCACGGGGTCCCCCTCCACCCGTCTGTCCTTCCTCCCCCTACGTCGACGGCTGTTTACGCTGCCCACTAATGCCATCTCGCCACGAGCCGCGGTACTAACCTCCCCAGTCAGCGGCACTCTGCTGACCAACACCGGACACGGAGCAGCCGCCTGCAGGATTCTCTTTGCCGACGTTTCCGCCAATGAAACCACGCCTATAGGCTGTTCACCGTTAAGTCAGCGCTTTTAAGGCCATAGTTGTTTTTTCCTTTCAGCCATTTTTTATCCTCTAACAACCTTTTTAAATACATAATGCCATGTACGTAAAACACACAGCGTGTATATTCCACCACACTCCAAAGTTAACGCCTAGGATTAAAATAAAATGTATTTATTGACTACTATTCCAAATGAGAGGGCTTCCAAAAGCGCCCACTTTAGCGTGAATAGCCTATACTTACCTTCGCAGTAAACGCTTCTAGGGTGAAGAGTGATGAGCTTTAGACGGCTCTAAACAGTGAGGTCTTGAGAGCTGAGGGTGGTTGAGGTGGGTATGGAGCGGCGCCGGAATTAAAAGACGGGGGAAACGGGAGATCCCCGAGAAAACCCGCCGAACAGCGGCATCGTCCGGCGAAATTCCCAAATGCGAAAAACGCTTATAGACCCCACATCCGCAATCGATAATACAGGCACGTATCCAGAATTATCTTTCCGGAAGGGCTTACTTCTCAGACTTCCTCTGGCTGAGGTCATGTAAAGGCCAAAATGTGGAGATAGGAGGTAAAATTACTTCCTAATGTGTATTTAGATAAAAAAAAAATGTATTGCTGCACTTGATAATAGTTATAAATAATACAGATATATATTTTTAATGCTTAAATTTGAAACTTTGCCAAGGAATTGTTTTTAATAAAAGTAATATTGTTGATGAATGTTTTTAATTTTCTTCATAAGTAATTTTGGTTTCTTTCCTGCCATAAAGACATTCATTAATAATTTTTTTCATTTTTAGAGAGGAGCTTTAGCTCCCAGAGCCCGAGAATAATTCCCATCCGAAGTGTATAGGCTGTTCAAGGTTAACCAAGGGCTTTAAAAATCCCTGCTTAGTATATATTTTCCTTCTACTTTTGTATCCTTCCGCTAAATGTGAGATTAGCATTGCCATGGGCTGTCGCACTTTTTTTTTATGCGCCACGCAAATACAAAGGAATTTTTAGGAAAGTAGGTGTGTTAATAGTAATAACGCAAATTCGTGCTTCTGTGTGTGTAAAATTAAAAATCTTGGATTTCGGTAGCCATAAATTTACATGTTATACTCTCAATAACTGTTTTTATTAATTAGCTGCCAACTTAACTATAGTCGCGCCGTCCTAAGAACGAACTTGGCTCCGCCTACNATAGTCGCGCCGTCCTAAGAACGAACTTGGCTCCGCCTACCCCAGGGTACAGAACAACTTGCAAAGCACCAACCACAGGTAGCTGGCAGGCGGGTAGACGAGTCTGCAGGCACTCCCCTCCCACCTGCCGTGCCAGCGACGTCCAATTGATGCCTTTCCCGGGGAGAAGTGGCCCGACATTGACAGAGCTCCCAAGTCCCTAAGTTACAGTGGCGCTACTGTAGGAGCCTGCGTGCCCCCATGTACTGTGGTGTACACGTAGTTACGAGCATTAATTCACTTTCCATTGGTTTATTTCAAAAGTGCTTACTTTACCTTCAACAGCCTATACTTATGACTACTGGCCTGACCACACCTCGTAACATCTTCCCCAATGTTCACTAGCGAGATGCCCTAATCTCGCCCTGGAGTCCGTGTGGATTATGTAGATGATTGGAAGTTGCGGGGGTTCATCTTGTGGCAGTAGGAATATGGATAGGATAGAAGTCCTCTTCGCTAAGGTAGAAAATGTTTTTGAAAGAAATTACAGTAGACGGAGAAGTTAGGTATAAGGAACTGCCAATAGCTTTCGTGCAGTCCTCGGGCGAGGTGGGCAGAACAAACGCTGTGCTGTGTGTTTGCAGTGGCCGTGCGGGCCTTGAACTTCAATCCCGCTGGGTGTGCAAAGTGTCCTCCACGCGGGCGCGGCAGACGCCCCGCGGGTGGTTCACGAACGCGTCAGCCTTTCTTGAGGTTGTGAGCTCCTAACACTAACACTGTGTGGCGTGAATCTTTCACTACAGTGAATTATTTGTAAGGACTGAAAATTCAAAACCACAGTAGTAATAATTACAATATAAGCAATTTGAAATGCAAAAGTATTGAACTAGGAAAACCTAAGTGCTCTCATCCCGGTACATCGATTGTTTTGTTTATGTTTGTACATAAAACTACAATTCCTGGAAAAGAAATACATGCTAATACATACAATGTCAAATCAGTGATTTAATAATATTATATAATGAGTGATACGTGATGTCACTGTGGTTAGGATAGTGATAGGATGGTATCGCGACGTAGCATGTTAGTAAATTAATTATTTAAACTTACATTAATTATGAAAATAAAACAAAGCTGCAGCTGCTTATCAACTACGTTTCAATACGTAAGAGGGTAATTGGAGGGATACTTAAAGTAACATAATATTAATAAATGTATTCTAATATACACTAGTATCTTAAAATAGCAAAACAAATGTTAACGTATTTGACAACAAAATGTTTCTCTAATAATAAGATCTGTATCAAATTCTTTTAAATTCTAAGACAAAGTTTCTTATTTATACGAGAATGAAAATCTTAAAATTCAATATGCAAAATGTCATGTCATAACTACATGCTATTGTGTGGCCACGTTAGTATAAATTAGTATAAATGAGACGTCTCTTTGCCATAAAATTGACGTAAACAATTCATTGTTTCATTCGTAGACTGTTTAATGTAGTAGTTTTTTCTTCTTCTTAATATTCACATTGTTGCTAGCATTGAAATATCACTTTTTTNGTAGACTGTTTAATGTAGTAGTTTTTTCTTCTTCTTAATATTCACATTGTTGCTAGCATTGAAATATCACTTTTTCCCCCCTTCAAATTCTTTTGAATCTTAAAATTAATTAAAAATATTTTCCCCCTATTATACATTTTAATTTACAAACCTTTGATTATGGAGGCCTCCTTTCGGTAATTTTAATATGTTTAAGTTGATTTTTTTTTTGTTAANGTAGACTGTTTAATGTAGTAGTTTTTTCTTCTTCTTAATATTCACATTGTTGCTAGCATTGAAATATCACTTTTTTCCCCCTTCAAATTCTTTTGAATCTTAAAATTAATTAAAAATATTTTCCCCCTATTATACATTATAATTTACAAACCTTTGATTATGGAGGCCTCCTTTCGGTAATTTTAATATGTTTAAGTTGATTTTTTTTTTGTTAAGCAATAAATACATTTTTAGAGTAAAGTTGTTATGTAAGTTTTACTGTTACCTGCAGGGTGCAGTGTAAGTGGTGCATTTAGATATGGGAACCGCTGGTTACCTGTGTACGACTCGCGAGCTGCGTCAAACGGTAGAGCTGATGCAGTGTAATGAAAGTGCGCGCCTTGACATTGCTGTGTGTGACGTCAGAACAGGTGTCCTGCTGCCTCTGCTATCGCGGACATTGCTTGCGCCACCCTCCGGAGGGGTTTATTATATGTATATATGGGGGTTTATTATATTTCTGGGTGTGTCCGACCTTGGAAGCTTGCATGTTGGGACGCGCGTTAAAGTTCGTTTATTTCTGAATAGTCTTCGTCAATTATACTCTCAGGCAATGAAATATAAATTCTGTTTAAAATCCATTTATTAGGCAATGTGTACAAATGGGTACGGTTATACAAATCCCTATTTTCATAAAAAAAATTGAAAATAATTTATTGCAGTTAGCTGTGTGCGCGGATACAACTGTTAATTATTAAAATGTTAATAAGTACGCTGGACACCAACACATTAAAAGTAGAACATAATGAGACTGATTATTGAAAAGTTAAGATAGCAATGAAGAGGAGAAGAAGGTATAGATAAGGAGTACCTAACGTTGTTGCAGGCTGCGGGCCGCAGCACGCACTCCTCGGCAAGACGAGGCGGCCGCGCACCGCCTTCACGAGCCAGCAGCTTCTGGAGCTGGAGAGGCAGTTCCGCCAGAACAAGTACCTGTCGCGCCCCAAGAGGTTCGAGGTCGCCACCAGCCTGATGCTCACCGAGACCCAGGTCAGCACCTACCTCCCTACCCCAGCTGTCCCCCCTCCCCCCGCTCTCGCGCTCAGACCGAGGCGGCGACTGCGGACAATCAGACCCCGTGTCCCAACATTGAACTGCTTTACCGCCGACACGACTAGCGGGAACGGCGTGGATTGGATTTCTGAGGTTGCAACACTGTTTAGTAAACAAGTGCTTTGAAGTGTTTTTAATACATCCTCTAACCAATTTGTAATAACGCAGTTTGATTAAATTCGAATTCTGTAAAAGTATTTCATCAATGTAACTGTGCTTGTCATTTAAAAATTAAGATATTAACTAACACGTTCTGCATTTGTGACCATGTGACTTTGACAGTTGTGTTCTCTTGTGGTAGGTCAATGTTGGGTACATGCGCAGTCTACCTCATCTTAAGTCTATGCTCACACTGCACATGGACTTCATTTAACGTGACAGTAATAATAAACTGTAATTATTTGGTAAAGTATATTACATTATCTGTTTTTATTATTTAACGTTAATAGTGCTGCAAATAGAAATAAATAAATAAAAAGGAATTGTTAATAAAATATTTTTTATAAAAAATAAAAATAAAATATGGACAGGTGCATCGGTAGGGAGCAGGTGTAACAATCTTAAAAGAGAAAATATTATCATTTGGTACCATGCATGTGGTCCGGATGTGGTGTTTATGCTGACCTAAATTTGTAATCTATATATGCGGATATCGCAGGTACCATTTCACATCCACTCGTGTAACAACATTTTTTTTTGGCACTAAACCACATTTTTGACGTGACAACGTCTTAAATTAGGTTGCGACTGGGAGTCACTTATGAAAAAGTGTAACGCTCGGTAACGTTACGATGAGTCACCGAACGAGAGAGAGGCCCGCCGAATGCCTTGCGTCTCTCTCCCACTCAACTATGATCGGTCTGCCGCGCGCGCAGCACTACGTTGTCACGTAAAATCTTCGCCCGTAAAACCGACTTTACAGGCAACCATTTTTTTACCGGTTCCGTTACTTAATGGCTGAACCTTGTATTCAATCGAAATAACGAGATGATTGCTGGTAAAGACATGCGGGTAGGTACCAGGAACGAGCTTTCTATCTGACCAGAAAGAGGACAGTGTCTTACAGCTCTCACCTTGTATCATCAAGTTACGCCGAACACGCAGTCCTAGTATGCCTAATATTTATATCGTACATGTAATATATACGTATGGTCAATTCGCGCTTATTCCCAACTTTTCTGAAGCCCTGCTCATGTTCTACTTCCAGGATATTCCTCCGCTTCATGCAAACAATGCTTAACCAAGTATAGAAAATCGCACCAAAAAGGTAACGCACCGCATTTGTGCGAACTCAATTTAATAATATTTGGCATGGGGACTATTTCCTGCAGGGTATTACCAACACACCGATTTTCTCTCTGTTTTCATTCGTATTAATTATAAATGAAATATTTTTATGTNGTGCGAACTCAATTTAATAATATTTGGCATGGGGACTATTTCCTGCAGGGTATTACCAACACACCGATTTTCTCTCTGTTTTCATTCGTATTAATTATAAATGAAATATTTTTATGTATGGACAAAATATAATCGAAAGTTCAATTTGACCAAAATAAGCTACTTTATGTCAACGTAAGTATAAAACGCTTGTGATACATAACATAGGCATTTAGGAAACAATCAAACCCGTCGTACATGGGGCGATTCTTCAAAGGTTTGATTAAAAAAAGTGTGAAGATAACGCGAACTGAGCATAGCACTAATGTTTCTGGTGTACCGAATTATCTCCGTNTTTGATTAAAAAAAGTGTGAAGATAACGCGAACTGAGCATAGCACTAATGTTTCTGGTGTACCGAATTATCTCCGTTTTCCAGATTAAAAAAATTATGTAATTGTTATTTTTCATAAAATAAATACAATTTTTTTGGATCTTCCGTTTTGTATTGTGTTACAGCTTACGTAAATAATAACTTTCGCTCTTCATACTAGAGTGGGAATTTACTACCGAATTATGCTTATATATTGTCTAATATTCTGTTATGAAAATGAATTTCCCAAAACGTCGGCTTACACAATTACTTTATTTAAATGTGACAGCTTTATCGGAAATTATATTTTGATGACAGCTAATATTTATTTCGCTCTTAAATTCATAACGTTCTTCCACTTAAATAAGCTTGTTTATGGACTCTCTGTATGGCATACACAGTCGTCTGTTTTACTCTTGGTACTTTCAAATGGCATTTAAGGGCGTAAATTATTTCTATAAAATACAGTTAATACTTAGAATTTTGGCTGGGAAATTATGTACCGCAATTCGAGCTAAACACAAACTTTACACACAAATAAATATAATTTATCCAGTTACCGCCAGCTTAAAAGCGGCCTCTTTGGAACACAGGCGCACCTTGCGGCGGAAAATTTCCCTTCACCAAACTCTTCCGCAAGGAATCTCGTTTTCTTCCCGACCAGAGTAGAATAAACCTTAATTAAATTAATTCAGATGCAGGATGCGTAATTGTCTCCACATGCCGTTCGCGGTTATTCGAGCACTTTCGAAAACCCTACTTAGGATATACTTTTATGCTCGTTTTGTATCCTTCTATTACTTGCAAAATTAACATTGCCATNTTCGAAAACCCTACTTAGGATATACTTTTATGCTCGTTTTGTATCCTTCTATTACTTGCAAAATTAACATTGCCATGAACCGTATCACTTTAGCCATGCGCTGTCCAAGCGAAACAATAAATTTTTTAGGAAAGTTAAAGTGATATTAATGTGCAAATTCGTGCTCCATTGTGCACAAAACAAGAAACACTGACTTCTTTGCTCACTTCATCGTGAATAAAGCTCTTCGCGGTTAATTGTCTACTTCCCTGAAATCAACCCTCAAACGACGTCCCTCCTCCTACTTGCATATTCGGCTCTCAAGAAANTTCGAAAACCCTACTTAGGATATACTTTTATGCTCGTTTTGTATCCTTCTATTACTTGCAAAATTAACATTGCCACGAACCGTATCACTTTGGTCATGCGCTGTCCAAGCGAAACAATAAATTTTTTAGGAAAGTTAAAGTGATATTAATGTGCAAATTCGTGCTCCATTGTGCACAAAACAAGAAACACTGACTTCTTTGCTCACTTCATCGTGAATAAAGCTCTTCGCTGTTAATTGTCTACTTCCCTGAAATCAACCCTCAAACGACGTCCCTCCTCCTACTTGCATATTCGGCTCTCAAGAAANGTTAATTGTCTACTTCCCTGAAATCAACCCTCAAACGACGTCCCTCCTCCTACTTGCATATTCGGCTCTCAAGAAATAGCTGCTATCCCTTTCTGACCTACTTTAATTTACAGTTTCAGGTGTTGCAAACAATAAATTTTATGATGCGTGCTGTACTTGAGCCGACACCACACTTGCTGCGTTGTCGCAACCAGCGAACTGTAGGCTTTGTGTTCAGCTGCAGTAATATGAACCAATCGTAAGCTTGAGAGGAACAAACTGTTTACAAGTCAGCTATTTGTAAGGAAGATCATTCATTGGCCATTGAACCTCGCAGTGTACACACTGGCCAGAAATAGCATTAATGCGCGTTAAATACACGACTGTGTACACTGGGTCCGAATGCGTTAAGAGCCGCCCAAATCTCTTCACTCACTCACTCACTCACTCACTCCTACTTGCATATATTTTAACAGACACTCTTGGTGGCATGCTCTCAACAGTGAAGATGGAAGCGAGAGAGAATAAGTAGTTAGATTTTCTAACATCGCATTAAAATAAGTGCGTTTTGAACTTGTGGGCATTGCATTTATTACATATGCACGCAAATGTAACGATTAACGTAAATAACGTATTGGCATTTGCAACAATTTCTCATTTTCTAACAATCAGTGGATGAATAAAGTGATCCGGACCATGGGAATGATAATTTTATATTTGTGGAAGGTTACAACATTGTCAAGAAGATAGAGTCTCAGATGGCGTTTTCAAAAAGTGCATCTCTGTTACTCGCTATTCCTTACTCAATTCAAAACGTTAGCATTTGAATGTACGTTTAGAACTTACGTTTCCTTATAAAATTCTTTAGTCATATATTAAGGTCATTGGCAGTTTATACATACCCATTATAGATACGCATCACCCATCTGTAATACTAGGACAGGTGATGACTNTAAGGTCATTGGCAGTTTATACATACCCATTATAGATACGCATCACCCATCTGTAATACTAGGACAGGTGATGACTGCAATGCTGCAGAAACAGTTATTTTTCTCTACTCAGAAGGTACTGATTTGGATTGAGTTATGAATCATTTAAGCCATATTTGCATAATGATTGGGTGTTTATAGTGTAAGAATATGTGGAAGGTGGTTAGGTTATGTTAGGTTAAGGCTGTGTCCCAATTCACCGAGAGAGCACTCTCTCGCCCACTCTTAACGTCACGGAGAGTCCTCTCTGAGGTCCCAACTCGGAGGAGAGAACGCGAGAGGGAGAGTGAACGACGATGTTCACTCGCTGCTCATTCTCGCACTCTCTGTGACAGCCACGTTGTTTTCAAGTCTAACCTTGAATATTCAGACATATTTTTTATTTCTGCAGCAGTATTATAACTATTTTATTTCTTTAACTTAACCAATACGATTGTGAAATTTGTAATGCCAACAATATTCCGTATGACACAGAACATAAAAAATCGCGATGTGGTTATGTTTACGTTTCTTTTGGTCTTAATTGTCCGAATTTTATTAAACACTCTACTTTGCACATAATAGTTAAGTTTTATATCACACAAAAATATAGAAATTTAAAATATGTCGGTATTTAAAACATTATTGAAGGTATAAATTAATTTTTAATTTTGCACTCTTTATTGTCTTTCTCGTCAGATAAATAATGCCAAAGGCTCACAGAGAGCAAAAATCTCAATTCTCNATTTTGCACTCTTTATTGTCTTTCTCGTCAGATAAATAATGCCAAAGGCTCACAGAGAGCAAAAATCTCAATTCTCTAGAGTGGGTCAGAGTGTGCCAGAGTGAGAGTGGAGAAAGAGAGTGAGCACACCTTCAAGTTGGGACACGCCTTAAGTTGGGTTAGTTTATATTAAGTGCATTAAATTACACTAAATTACGTTACTCTACATTTATTAGATTATTGTATTTAATTTCTTTTAAATGCCAAATAATTTCATCACTAGCAACTAAAGTCACTATTACATATTTCATTCTTAAATATTATATAGCCTATTTATTATTACACATTTAAAAAACTGATACCTGTGGATCCGTGGCATTTTCATAATCAATAAAATTAACAGCACTTGGATCTTTAATAGGAGACGAATTAATCTGGAACAAGTAATCATGACCCAGTAACTTCTTACTACGTGAGAATTATTAATGCATACTGACAAACGTAATTTCCACATTTTAGGTTAGGTTACGTGGTATTATGTTGTCAGGTTAAGTTGGTTAAGTTAGGCTATGTTTACATTATGTTAAGTTATGTCAAGTTAGATTAGGCTGAGCTTAATTTCTTCTTAACTAAGTTAAAACATTAAATTTAAAAAACGTGATGGTAATAAAACAGACGATTTTAAAAATTACTTGCAATGTTTGTTAAACACAATACACATAAATCTTATGGAATTGTTATGTTTTTAATATTTAATGCTAGTGACTAGTTATAAAAGTTTATGCTATTGTGAGGGATGAACTGTAGTTAATTATGAAGACAGAAGAGATATTTAATACAATTGTTAGGAGTTACAGTAAGTACAAGCTATTAGTGAGGGAGGANTAATTATGAAGACAGAAGAGATATTTAATACAATTGTTAGGAGTTACAGTAAGTACAAGCTATTAGTGAGGGAGGTCCTAATCAATTACAGTATATGACTAACCTGAATGATACAGTCGCCGGAGGCTGAGTGTTGATTCCCGAAAGCGACGAGTGGCACGCCAAGCTGCATCTCGATGGCTTCGTCTCGGCGTGGGTCATCAGACAGACAGACTGACAGACAGACCCCGTACAAAGTGTAGCCAAGTATTGGGTATATAGTTTCTGGTGGCGTAATTGTCCCAAATACCGTGCCGTCGGGAGGGGAGCTCCGCTAGCGCTTTGCTGACATGTATAATAAACTATTATTGCTGTAATGTGTTTTGTATTCTTCGCCTTGCCTGGATACCAATGCGTCGCTGCTGTTTGCCGGGCTTGTCCGCCTTTACTGAATCATATTATCTCCCCCGATGTCAATGGAAAAGAGATNTAATTATGAAGACAGAAGAGATATTTAATACAATTGTTAGGAGTTACAGTAAGTACAAGCTATTAGTGAGGGAGGACCTAATCAATTGCAGTATATGACTAACCTGAATGATACAGTCGCCGGAGGCTGAGTGTTGATTCCCGAAAGCGACGAGTGGCACGCCAAGCTGCATCTCGATGGCTTCATCTCGGCGTGGGTCATCAGACAGACAGACTGACAGACAGACCCCGTACAAAGTGTAGCCAAGTATTGGGTATATAGTTTCTGGTGGCGTAATTGTCCCAAATACCGTGCCGCCGGGAGGGGAGCTCCGCTAGCGCTTTGCTGACATGTATAATAAACTATTATTGCTGTAATGTGTTTTGTATTCTTCGCCTTGCCTGGATACCAACGCGTCGCTGCTGTTTGCCGGGCTTGTCCGCCTTTACTGAATCATATTATCTCCCCCGATGTCAATGGAAAAGAGATNGCGTCGCTGCTGTTTGCCGGGCTTGTCCGCCTTTACTGAATCATATTATCTCCCCCGATGTCAATGGAAAAGAGATGTCCTCATCTAACAGGTGCAACGCAGGAAAAAGTGTGGGGAATATATTGACGCAGACTAAGTCATCTTCTGGCAGCAGGGCTGGACAAGGGCGGAAACTCTTCGCTACGGTAGGATTATGTCAGATAGGATAGAAAGAGAGAAGGAAATACTAAAGGTAAGCGGAGCTGCCGATGTCGCGAAGTCTCCCGTGACTACGTCTGAACGGCCAGGGTAATGTTCTGCTGAGTGTGTAACTGTCAGGTGCGGCGGCCTTGAACTTCGCATTAGCTAAGGCGTGCAAATACTCTTCCACGCGACCGCGGCAGACCACTCCGGGTGCGACCGATTCGCGTCAGCCTGTTCTACAAGTCTTGCTGTATTTTTATTTCGTGGTAAATAAAACTGAATACCCCTAATGAGTGGCTCAAATTAATCTGAGAATAAGAATTTTGAATCATGAATTGCTGAATGATAATGACAAAAGTTATTGAAAGGATAAAGTACAACAGTGACCTACTCCCATCACCAATAATTACACAATAATTACGCAAATGCTGAAAGTTACAATAAGGTTATTACATAATCAATACTCGTGAGGCCACCCACCACTCGACTCCCTAGCTCGGTCTCGCGCTTCACATCCCGACTGGGTGATACGACTGTTCTGTTCCCGTCACACGACTGACTAATCTCTTTGTCTCGGCATCGCTCCTGTCTGTCACCTCTCGGCGCGGGTTACAACTGACACTATGTCACTGACTCTGCCGGGGTCCGAACCCCGGCCTCGGTTGACTGACTCACCCGACTGCCTCGCGTCTCTCGGTGTGTGGACTGATCTCGATGTGGGGCTCCGGCGAGTCCCTCACCTGTCTGCTGGCGCCTTGCTGCGTATTACATCTGACTGACCTCCACCTCCCGGCAAGGCCCTAGTAACAACTCCCTTCCGTCATGGCTGCGCTCGTGATTTAACTTGTTCGTCGCTATTGAAGCTACCTTTGTCAGCAATTTCTCGGGAGAGAATTGGGGAGTTCCCCTGTGTAACTCGGGTGCTTTTTTGTGCAAGATTTTGTGTCATGTCAGTGGGTTGTGCGCTCCAACCTGGGTGGAGGAAGGGTGAGGGTGGTGTCGCGGGGATTCCTACGGTGCTAATTTCCGAGCTGTGGTCTGCACAATTCTGGTTGGGAGCAACCCCGGCTTCCGTCGTCGTGGCGCCTTATCTGCCTATTTCTCGTGCGTGGCTGAAGGTTCTTCCCCGAGCCATTCGCCTCGGGACTTTCCCTGTGTCCTTCGAGCATCGGTTCATCTCCGGGGGTGAATCCCCGGGTTGAAAGTTTCGTGGTCAGCTGCCTTCCCTGGATATGTATTAATAAGATGGCAGGGTGTGGTAACGGCGCTATACCTATTCTAGTATGCAACATGTGTCAACACTCTACGAAATTATTTGCAAATTTTCCACACCATTGCGTATGTATAGCGATAAAGCGCGAATGGTAAACATTTTCCCCATACGTTCATGGTAGCGTTCCAGCATCTGCCCAGGAAAGAGTCAAACCCATATGTGAGTTCCCAACTTTGTTTACAAGCAACGCTGAACATTCCCATGATTCCAGCCTGTCATGTGGTATCCNCCCATATGTGAGTTCCCAACTTTGTTTACAAGCAACGCTGAACATTCCCATGATTCCAGCCTGTCATGTGGTATCCACAATACTATGTATATGTTAAAAACTTCCGTTACAGCTCAGGAAGTTTAGAAGAAGAAAAAATGTTCAGTGTAGGTAGGCAGCGAGCCGTCTTCGCCCTGTGACANTGTAGGTAGGCAGCGAGCCGTCTTCGCCCTGTGACAAAAAACTCCGTATTCGATAGCAGTTACTCACATAACAGCTGCTTCTCAAGTAGCTGATCACTAGAGATACTGGGAATTCACGGAATGGTTTTATGCCAACATGTGTTTACAAGGGGAAAGGAAAACCTGACGTGTGCAAAGTACGTTGGAACCTGGGAATCAATCAATTTTTCCAGCGTTAAACCATCTCCGCTGGTCAATTTTGGACGTCCTGTATGCCTTTTCCTTTCAGACAAATGCGTTTATTTCCTCAACTAAATAATAGTAGAAAAACTAGGAAAAAATGTAACTATGATATTGTAAGAAATATAAATATACTGCATTATTAAAACGACAATTCTTACTGTGGTGTGTAGAGGCAGTATTATATGGCGAATAACGATACAACCAAAGGAACACCGAAATGTAAGTTAATATAACGGCTAAAAACGAAACGTATTTTAAAACAGGATATAAAATGGAGCCTTACCGAAATACGCACTTTGATCTGCGAAACCATGACTAACAATTTGTACTTAAAATTAATTAACCAAGTTGTAATGAAAATAATGTAAAACATCAAGTGTGAAGAAACCGTGAATGTACTATATTCTTGACACGCCGTAATTTACAAAAAAAATTTACGCAATGGAATTTTTTTTTGTATTCAATGCCGACGCGACGTTTGAATACGTTTAAAATTACAATACGATGGCGCAATCCGCCGGGAAAGACAAACTGCAAACGCAGAGATGCAAACACGGCGCAAGTAAGAAAGGCTTTTTTTTTTAAAACGCGGGCTCGCCTTTCGCAAACAATGACCTTACGGCGCGGTTAAGTATTTGAGCAAAGCTTTTAATTCCTGGTTTGCGCCGCCGCTTCATTCCGCCGGAAGTTCCTTCTTTGCTATTGTCTTTTAATGGGCTGTAAGGGTCCGCGCGTTTTCCATTTTTACGAACTCCTCTGCCGCGACCAAACCGCCCTATAACGTTCTAGCAAGGGATGCAGGAGGGTTGAAAGTCCGTTCTAGGTATTCCATCTCACCTTTTCTAATCCACAATTAAGCGCTCTCTCCAACAGAAAGCGATACGGGGAGAATTACTTTCCACGGCAAAAAAAAAAAAAAAGTTGGGGGAAGACATAAAATCTTTAAGCCAATTATCCCAGATTATTATTTTTCTATTCCAAACACTAGTTAGCAGCCTCTTGCTCAGATTTCCCTTCACCCCTCTCACAGCATGCTGGACTCGCCCGCTTTTTCTAGCTTAAGCGTGCCATTGGCAGAAGGGATGTCCCGATCCGACAGATAAAACACGAGAGTAAAAACTAACGCCGAATGCGTGGAAAAGGAAATATAGATAAAAAAAAAAATACCGGACGACGCGAAGCATAATCTGGCGATATATGAGCTTCAAGTGTCAAGCGGGGGCGCCGCTTTCATTTGTTTAACCGTCGGCTTAGGGAGAGTAAAATATCGCCAGCCATATTTCACACGGCCCGTTACTTGAAGAGAGGGGGGGAAGAGGCATTTTCGGCGCGCGGTGATGTGCTGTTAAACGAAACGCAACGAATCTATAATTTATTTGAATTATCGTCATTCCCGCCTGGGAAGAATTGATGGCACGCGTCCTTTTCCTGCTGTTTGTTTGACTTGGCTCAACCCCTCCCCCCTCCCCCATTTTTTTTTTACAATCCCTCACCGAACTCCTACTCACGATGAAAAACCGACACGGATTTATTTTTTACTCTTTGCTCCTAAACCTCTCGTCGACACGAGCTTTGGAACGGAAATTCTGATTCAACAGTATTAAAAAATGACAGTGTATTCCCTCGCTGCTTTGATAGTTTTATCACTCAAGGACGTAATTCAGCTTAATTTCGCCGACGGACATAACCCAGCTTCGTAGGTAAGTCCAAATGCAAAATAGTAAAACAAAAACAGGAATAAAATTACTCTGGCACGTCTTCAAAAGGAACAATTTGAATTTTTTTACTTTTATTATTCGTAGGTACGACTAGACAAAACGAATTATGTTATATTTCATTTGAATAAATACTTTAAATATTTGTTTTCTATTTCTATACTTTAGTATCTTCTTAATTGCGATACTCAATGGATTATCACATATTTTTCTGAAAACGGTAATTTGTAATCGCTTTTTTTTTTCCATAACGATGACATTTAACATTTTTAAAAGCTTTTAACTGGTGTTCCGCTTTGAGGCAATTTTGCAACTGTGGACTAATATTTCAAAAATTAACGAACGTTTGTCGTTTATTCCAGGGATTTCAAAAGTTATACAGACACAATTCATGAAGGCTAGCTAACTGAGTAGTTTGGTGCCAGGTTCAATTGACACTTCCCTGCTCTTCTGTTTAGGCCGACACGTGTAGGCCTATGCAAAGTTGTAGTCGAACCTGAGAAATACGCTAACATTGACAACTATCAAAATATACCAACTGCTTGATAGCACTTTGGTATTAACGTCCTTTTATTTATTTTACGTCAGTACTTTCGCAATTAGGCCGTGTCCTACGTGGGATTCAGTTTCGGGAGTCAAAGCGCGTCATGTTAAAGCTGGAAAAATTCAAATGGATATAGTTTATTCGCGGTTTCTTCACACTTTCTTCATATAATCTTTGAAAAATCACCCATGTGTGACGTGTTTGACTGCTTCCCAAACATTCCATTTATCACAAGCGTTTTATGCGTCTGTTAACATAAACGGGTATTATTTTTTTTATTAAATCAACTTTTACTTATATTTTATCTATAAATTATAATTCGTTTGTAATTAATATGAATTAAAACAGAGAGAAAATCGGCGTGTTGTTAATACCTAGTAATAAATAATTTCCACGCAACATATTATTAAACTGAGTGCGCACGAATGTGGTGCGTCGTCCCTTTGGCGTAATTTCCCAGACTTGGTTAAGGTTACCTTTTACCATAGGTTGTGAACATCAATGTTAAAAGTTTTGCAAAGGGAAAATTTGCGCCCCCTAGGTAAGCGCTAGTGTCGGAAAGGTGCCAGATTTTCTCTATTTTCTACGTCAAAAAACAGGATAATTGCAATAATTATAACTCAAATATAAAATAACTTCGTAACTAAGTAAAATTTTTCTCTTTTATTATTTATGTTGCTTAGAATTTTAATTAAAAGATGCCTTTGCGACTACTGCGCACCTGGTGGCGGAAATTTTCCCTATGCCAAACTCCCCATAAGAAATCACGTTTTGTTCCTAACCTGAGTAGAGTAAACCCTAACTTGGCTAAGCTTTGTTTGCAAGCAGCGGAGGGATAGCCTGAAAGTAGAACTTCAGCAGGGCTTCAGAAGAGTTGGAAGTAACCTTGAGTTGAGTGTACATAATGAGTAGGGGCAGTGACATTTCGCGAAAAGATTTCGAGACAAGATAGAGCCCAAAGCACTGTAGGGTCGTCCAGCTTCTTTGATTGGCTAAATAATGTTCTGGCCCGTGTTAGCCGTTTGCGCACGAATCACGAAGGTCCAGTGTCGGAGTTACTTAGTCCTGAGTGGCTTGGTCAAAGACGGACACGGCCCCAGCAGCCAATGGAGGTATAACAACAGCTGAGGTGTGTATATAGTATTGGAGTCTACTGTGTGCTCCGATTTTTACGCGAAAAGTCACTGGCCCTAATAATGAGCAATGACAGTGTCCTGCGTGAACGGCACAGATAAGCACGAGCGCGTTAGCTTCAACTAGCTGTAACGAGCGTCAAAAACAAAGAATCTCGAATAATTCGAGATTATTCGCGCGTCAACGAGCCTCAATGGGGTCAGGGTCAGAGCAGAACTGAGAATCGAGAGTGTAAATGGTTGTTGTAAATTGATTATAGAAGACGTTCGTAGTAGGCGGGTGTTATGGAACATGAGGGACAAAAACCTTGTGTTGGGGCTCCTGCAACTGCCAAATTACAAATGATAGAATTTACCACAACAATGTCTTTACCGATGCATTTCACGTGTTTTTTTTTCTCTTGTAAGTTCTTTACGGTAAAGACACGGCCTGTAAGAAGCGCTTTTCTTTTTTTTTTTCACGCTTATACTTGAGCTGGGCGCTTCAACATTCCGTTGGGAATGTATTATTTTAAGATTATTTTTATCAGCATCTATGAGGTAAATTTAATTCATATTTTATAAAAAGTATTGGCGGTGGTTGCGATTGAATCTCTGCCCAACGTTTAGGAAAGTCCGTGGTTCGATTGCTCTACTAATTACAATATTTCAACGTAAATTTATTTTTTCGTTAAACAATTTTTTTAAAAATATGTTTACAGTGTATGACTGACAGCAAGTGTTTTTCCGCCTAGAAAGATATTATTCTCCGGAAAAAGGGGTGAATTCTTTATATTTAATCTGCTCTACATACTTAAAATATAACCCAAGTTACGTATGGAACTGCTTCTTCATGAGTTAATTACAGTAGTTAAAACTTTACGAGGTTATTGCTATTCACCGCTACAACGCTTATAATCTTGTTTCAAGTAAGGCCTTAACAGCGAACTTTAAGTGAAATTCAGCAATCGTAGTAGTGAGTATGCCGCCACTTATTTACCCACAGAACCATTACAGACTGTTGAGCATTGCTTAAGATCTACTTATATTAACACAGTGTATTATTCCGCCACATGTAAAATTAACGTTGTCTTGGGCCTGATCACTTTATCCATGCGTTGGTCAAGCGAAATTGTAAAGTTATTAGAAAAGTAAATTATTTACAAATTTTCTCTTTCTTTACTTAAATACATTTAAAAAATAGAAATCACAAAGTAGTAATTTCCGTATTCATAAATGTGTATTTGTCACTTTTAATTAAACGTTAAGATACGGAAATACCATCCCCCATCGTTACCAACTTAACTGGGCTTATGCCAGTCAGCATGCCCGTTAAAATGCATGCAGGTAAATGCAGTGACGTTTTCAAAGGTTGATTTCAAAATTGCTCAGTTAAGCTTTAACGGCCTATATCAATAGTTTTTGTTGATATTTATTAACTTTTCACTATTTAAGGTTTAGGCCTATAGTTCGCGGGACCTCCCCACTCTCTTCCTATGTCCTTGAAGAAGAAAACTTTAGTTTTGGGAATAGTTATTTTAAAGGTTCAGACTCAGCGAACACTAGCATGGCAAATACCAAAAAAATATTAGAGCGCATGGAAATTTTTCGAATAACGAAAAGTAACCTATAGTGCTCTTTTTGTATTTCCTGCACTGAAATTTCGTGTACAGAATATAATTAACTCTACGGAGTCAGCAAGCTCATATTCGAATAGCTGGTTGGAGGCTAAATGAGTATTTTCACTTCAACTTTTGAAAACTATTTGCCTGGCCGTAAATTAATTATTTATATTCTTAGGTAAGCGTTGACTGGGTCATTACAGAAATGTTTCCAAACTGTGGGGGAAAAAAAAAAAAAAATTTAATTACAGAAAAGTGCTGACAAACTATTATCCGAAAATATTAGTAAAATTACGGATCGCAGTTTTCTTAGTTATTGGTTGTCCTTAATGTCCATACAGTTTTCCGTAATTCATGGAACATTAATTAAAATAACTACTTATTTTTTGTTTGTGGTTCATGAAGTTGAGTTATAAAAATATAATTTTTCGTCGTGAGAATGTTTTTTTTCTAGTACAAAATATATATATTTAAAAAATGAATACTTATTTTATGAAGTGGGATTTGTACAAGAACAGAAGGCATCTCAGCCCATCCCGCAAGCGACTTTTCAGTTTATGATAACGTTAGAGAGTTAGAAGTGTAATCGTCTGTTAAAAAACTTTTTTATTTATCTTTAGTTGATACATTTTTAATATGTTATATTTATGGCAATATTAACAAGGTGAAAACACCTTCGCTTTATATTAAATAATTCCATTGACTTTTTCATATCATTATATTTATTTATTTATCTTATAATAGTCTACTCAGTAAATCCTTGAAATTTTCCAGAATATTCAATTTTTTTCATTTACATCAACTAAAATATAGGCATATAGTTGTGCATAAATTTTTATGTGATTACTTATATGTTTTATATGTTTCTTATTAAACATTATTTATAATCAAATGTATAAAATTGACTACCCAATAATAATAATTCATACGAATTTGCTTAACTACAAGAGTTATAAAATGATATAAAGTGTAAAGATACAGATTTTCATATTATTGATACAAATGTACGTTATACAATTATTTGAAAAAAAAAAAAAAAACTTTAAAACAAATAAATTAAAGGCTTAATTTTCTAACATATTCGGGTTTTAAAAAGATGAGCAATGGAAAACCTATGCATGATAAAGAATTCTCTTAAATATATATTTACATAACTTAATTTGCGTTGTTTTCCATTGTGCCATTTGGCATTCCCATAATATATCAATATATTATCATTAGTTTATATTGTGCTATTCTTGATTTGCGTAATTTACCAACACATTAATATTTTATAACCTGTAGTATTATTGTTATGTGCATATATGTAGTTACATTAGCGTTAAAAATATGTAATTTCCGCGTATTGCACTATATTTTTCATGCATTCCACATTTATTTTAATAAGAAAATTGAATTTTCTAAACAATAAAATGTTATTGTCTTGCATTTTAATATGAAACTCACAATTTCCGAATATTTTAATATAAGTATATTTAAATTATTGGAATTTTTATGCTACTTTATTTTGTGCTGAAATGGCATAAAATGAGAGTTTTTTTATTTTGCCTTTTTGAATTATGTTTTAAGTACGTTTTGGTCTATAAATATTTGTGTTTAGTATATTTAAGTATCTAAATATTGATAAAAAAAAGGAATGATTTTTGGTAAATACAAAAAAAAAAAAAGCGCCAATATCAGCATTTTACATCTTCTAGTAAAATAAATACGGATGTTTCAAATGTCTTCCCAGGTAAATGAATTTACAATATTGTGAAGAAGTGTTACAGTTTATCAAAGGCATTTAAGTAATTTAAAAAAAAATTGATTGGATTTTTGTGACAAACGAACTTCTTCCAACTCCGTTGTTAAATATCGTCGAAGACAAAAACTTAAAATTGTGTGAAAGTGTGACAGAGGTATCACGACAGGTGACACCACTGACGTACTGGTGTACGTTGTTGCAGGTGAAGATCTGGTTCCAGAACCGGCGGATGAAGTGGAAGCGCAGCAAGAAGGCGCAGCAGGAGGCGAAGGAGAAGAGCGACGGGGAGAAGCGCAGCGGAAGCGGCGCGGGCGGCAGCGGCAAGGCGTGCTCAAAGGAGNCGGCAGCGGCGGAGCGGGACGCCGACGACGCGAGCGGCGGCGGCGGGACGCTCACGGCGCACTCCAGCGGCGGGGGCGGCAGCTCGAGGAGCGCCAGCCCCAGCCCCAGCCCCCTGGGCGAGCTGACGACCACGCACGCGCCAGACCAGCGGCTGCTAGCTTCGCACCACCACCACCTGCCGCAGCACCGGCGCCTCGGTCTGCAAGATGGCGGCGAGCCGCTCTATAGGCCCTACGTCGTCTAACGGCTGCTGCGCCCGCCGTCGAGCGAACGTGGCTCTTAGACTAAAGATGACGTAGACAGATTTTTGTCTTCTACGCACTGACTTGCCCATCGCCAATACAACTGTCAAATTCGCGTGGCCGAAAGTCGTGAAGATGTTTGTTTACGTTTGAATTGTCAACAGACCAATCCTTTTATATGAATAAAATACTTTGAATAACTTGAACATATACTGCTCACAAAAAGTTTAGCATATTTCAGAATCCAGGATGTAATATTGAATAAAAGTAGTTTACATTTCATGTTGTACTCCTAATATCACATAAAGTGTAAACAAACACAATTCTCGTTTACGTCAACCCAGCATGAAACAAACAAAAGGCATAAACTGAAAAACAACTTAAACAAAGGAATCTCATCAGTTTCAATAACAAAAAAAAAAANAAAAAAAAAAAAAAAAAAAAAACAAAGGTCTTCTCAGATGCATTGACAAACTTCAATAATGTGTAGGACCTCCACGATTAGTGAGGCACGCTTGGATCCGACTAGGCATGCCAGAAACGCGATCATTAAACATTTCCTGAGGCAAATTGTCCCATTCCTCAACTGCGGCTGTTTGTAAAGCCCGGGGTTGAACCTACTGTGTTTGTGTACGTGCGATACGCATGTCGTTGGAGAGGAAGACGCCAATGTTTACATGATTCACACAACGTAAGCACTATCCACTCCTACTAGAAACACAAATATTACGTGTTAGTTGGCAAACGGAGAATATGCTAACCTTTTCTGTGAGCAGCGGGGAATATTCCAAACATTTTGTGAGCAGTATATTATAGTTATATTGAAACTAGTTTAAAGGAAGTGTCCAAACAAGAACTTACATAAACAGTGTTCTAACCCCAAGTATTGACTACGTTGTTTTCGATAATAACATCAGCAGAAAAGCAGACGAATGCTGGAATACAGAGAGTGGCTACTGTGCAGATCGTTTGCGCACTCTACCCCGTTTTTCCCTCCACGACGTGTGGGTAGACCGCGCAGCATCCAACATCAGCCACAACATTCAACTGCTTTTTCACCTCAAGTAAAACCAGGACTTGGGATAATGTTAGCTAATTGTTTACACAAATACTTCTTCTGAAAAGTTAGTACACTACCACCAACCAAGTTTCAAGGTCATATTTAGAGATATGTTTATTTCGTGGATTCCTTTTTGCACGAAGCTAGATTTCTCACTTATTTACGTGCTCAAGTGACAACTGTTCTACTTGCTATCCATTGCTGTCATGGTTAAGAGGTTTCTTTTTTATTTTACTTAGCTGCACGCGATATGGTTACATTCATTCCTGTACATTACTGGCCAAAGAGTGATTCAGGAAGCGAGAGAATGAAGAGATTTAGGCGGCTCTTAACATCGATGCCTTGAGAGTGTGTGAAGCGAGGTGATATCGAACAGCACCGGAATAAAAGGGTGGGGGTAACGGGAGATCCCCGAGAAAACCTGCACAATTCCCACATGCGAAAATCTGAGGGCGACCCCGCTGAGGACCAAACCCGGTTCGCCTTGGTGGGAGGCGAATAGTCTAACCACTACACCACCGTGGCCCCTAAAAGTTATTCAGGGAGCGTCCAAACAACTATGTTCCAGTAATGAAATGGACATTAAAATGTAAGTGCTTGAATTATAATTTGTCACCGAAAGAAACTGCAAAATCCACAGACCTAGAGTTATTTTTAACGTTACGCTAATTTATTTCAAAACAAGATTTTGTGGGAAAAGAAAATGTAAACAAACACCCTCTTCACTGTGTGAACACGCGATTTTGACAGTTTTGAAGTGTTAAAGACATGTTCAGAAGACGAAAAATCAGTCTACCTTATCTTAAGTATACGGCCTCAACCTTCATTTGTCAAACTGGCACTGAGTTCGTCATTCTAACTTTACATTCACGTTCTACATCAACGTTAAAAAAACTAACTGCTGAACCCAGACTCATGTGACCTAAAACAATGTAAACACGAGTGGCCGAAACAAGAAAGAAAGACTTTCAACGTGCAGTGTATTTATATAAAGATGTAATGGTGGACTCATCTGTGACTGAAGCAAAACCCTATTGAGTCCACGCACATCTCACCATAACTATGCGAATGAGCGCCAATAAACGTGTGTCCCTTTAAAACGTGTATTGTGACTCTGTTGTTTCTCCTGGAAATGGACCGGTACTACAGAGTACCAGAGGCACGGCAACATGCTACGTTCGATCTCGGCGTTGTTCAGGAAACAGCCTTTGTTTGACCTCTCTGTTTCAGCAAAATTATGAACAAGATCTCTATGAACACTAAAAAAAATCCTAATGAATTCACTTTGTGTGCTATAGATGTGATCATCTCATGACGTGTTCCAATTCCATACATAATTTTTAGTACGTCTTAAGTTTTCAAATTATAACTCATTATTTCCCGTAATTAAGCACATTCACCAAAAAAAACACTTTTTTTTTTTGCGCCTTGTTGATTAAAAATTAGTGAAATTGCTCATAAATTTATTTTCCCCTTGAATTCCAAGTTTTACACAATCGTACTTATGTTTATCGCCTCTCGCAAAATTGTATGGAAAAATAATACGTTAAATAATTTTGAAACAAAGCTCACAAATTCGAAAAGAAAATGTTATATTTGTTACAATTTGTGGATTTACGATATAGTTTAACCTTTTTCTTTGTTTGGCACATTACTCCATTTTACAGTATAATCAAAGCTTGAAAATATATTTGTGTTACTAAAAATCATAACAAATTTTTTATTTGTTTTGAAACAATCCGACAGTATATTCTCAAAAAAATTACATTTATAGCAAAATTTTTGTGTTTAAAAAATGTTTAAAATAATTTAATTGTAAACTTTTATTTAAAAAATTTTTTCGGCATTTTGAAAACCTACTATGTAATTAAACATTAATTCAACGAGTTGTTTATGAGAAAACACAGTTGCAGCGAGACGAAATAATTATTTATATTACTGTATTTCTTTAAGTGTGAGCAATCTTATAGTCTGCGGGAACTAAAATGATAACGGGACATAATACAATTGTGTCGAAGATTACAGATAATCAATCATGTATTTTACATTATATGGAATTACTTTCAACTGTTATGGTTCTCAGAAGTACAATATATAAATTAATGATTAGTGTGACTGATAAATATTGGATGATGTGAGCCGATTTCACATTAAAAGATAAAACGTGTTTCACCTTATGTTATAATAAGTAAATACGAGTTCCTAACTTAAGGCAGAATAAACTTAACGTTAAAGATTAAATCATGTCTCAAACTTATGTGTGTATTTATTTTTTCCTCTTCCAGACTGAAAGGAATAGCTGTTGTGAACATGTTGCGTACACAGAAAAAGTATAATGTAGTTGCAACAATAAATTTACTATTGAACAGTTTCTTTGAACGTATGTAGTAAAATTAATAATGTTGTAACAAGGTTAATAATTCTGACCATTTACGAAGTCTTATATTACTAAAATGCACATATACTCTTGCAGTATTAACGTTAAAAGCCTCTTGGTAATATTGCCGCAACCAAATGTTGTATAACACTAAAAATAACAAAAATAACAAAATATTTATGTTGCTGTGACGTTAAAGTAATGTCCAGCCAACATTAGTTTACACTGACTTGACATTGTAAAATGGCGGATACTACACAGAAGTGGAGATCGTCATGCACAGAAGGTGCAGGTTAGATTCTCCTCACTGCCTTAATTTTTTACTTCAAAGGTAATATTTGTTTTTGTGACAAAATAACTTTACTTAATTTATTTTACTCCCGGAATGTTGTTTTAAAGCAAAGTAAAAACAATAAAGTTGTAAACACAAACGTTAACATCAATTCCATACAACATTTGTTTGCCTCAACATAAACACCACCTTAATGTTGACATTACAGTAAGCAGGTAACGTTGTTACAAAAGTACTGCATATTACATTTACATTAATATTACAGTATATTACAGTAAGAGCAACGTTAGTTACTGACGGTTCATAGGTAACAATAAATTACTGTACTTGTGACATTAATACTGTTGGCACAACATCAGAGTTTCAACTGCGTAGAGATCACCCACTGGCTGGCACTTCTGCTGTTTGAATTCAGAACATTAAAAACTGATCCAAAAAATTAAAATCTGACCAAAGCCCGTCCTTGGTTAATTAAGCAGTTTTGAAATCAAACTTGAACAAATTCCCTGCTCCTTACTACATATATAGAAACGAACGGACTTTCTCACATGTTCCCAGTAAAGTAAGCAACTGTGTAAGAAAAGTAGTGCATCTTATTAAAAAGGCAATGCTTAAGTATGTGGGCAATAAATATTTTTAATACAAAAGTATAACACAGAAAAGAGATCTGGCACAATGGCGCCCGGCACCGAAGGCGGACCGGACCAAACGCTATGTTGTGACACCATATTGGATCCGGGTGACCTTGACCTTGAAGTCACGTTCATAACCTTGACCCTGTGTCCATTACTTTAGATAACCTTATACACAAAAATCGTAAAAAAATCCAAAATACAATTTTTTTTAGATTTCTAAAACATTTTAAAAATTTAATTTGCAAAACAAATTCTACAATTTTTTAATTTTTTTTTTAGATTTACATGCAGTAATTAGGGGGAGGGGGGTTATAAACAAATATGGCGGAGCACACATCTTCCTGGCACGACAACAAGCAGACGACTGACTCCCAACACCAACCCATCCAATTATTATGTTAAATTGACTATCAAGTCGACCTCTTATCCACCCAAATACCTTCTCTAACGAATCATGGGCTTACGTCACACCTCCTTCATTACTCGCATTCGTCGACCCCTTACCCCCCCCCCTCCTCGCACTCATGCAATTTACACACTACAGCTCTACCCCCACCACTACCACTAGACTGCACAGGTGATTTCATAATTCCATCACATTACACTCTCGTGGTTGGTTGTTGGCCACATGATATCTCGTCCTCTGCAGATAATTAATGTAGCCAAAGGCGTGCCAAATCACAGTTCTTCGTCTGATGCGAGAGGTGACAGATCGCATTCTATTCCCTGGCTATTTCAGCATTCGGTCTGGTAAGTGTTTTAATGTTCATTTCTCCCATCAAATTCTGCAGGGTAATACCGAATGTGCTCGCAATTACGCACACATTTTCTATCAAAGCAAAAACTGCCTAAAATTTCGAATACCATTTTGGACCAGCGAGCTATTGGAGTGTTGATATAAAGATGACGTATTCGTTTATTGATACGCCTACGACCAACATACCGACTTCATCTTTGGTGGTACCATTGTTGACTCCAGCTGGACTCCTTACACTGTCGTCGACACTATTCGTAAACCATTAGCACGAAGGCTTTATACATAATCGCGATTATTTTCTAGTAACTAATATATATATATATATATATATATATATATATATATATATATATATATATATGCAGGAATATCAGATAGGAATATACATAATTATAATTATGTAAAAATAATTTTAAAATAATTTTATATTATATGTACATATACATGCCTACAAACCTATAAAAATATTATATTATGTTTTGTATAGTAGATACCTGCGTGTTTTCCATTTATTTTTTATTTCATAAGCAACAAAGCGTGTGTGGGTTTTCTCAGAGTGCTGCCATATTTTGTACATTATACTAATTTTTTGCAGAAGTCCTTCTATGGGCGCAATCTGGGCCCTTTACTGAAAAAACAATCGCGATTATGTAGGAAAATGACAATTGTTCTGACACCATGATGAGAACATACATTTGGAAGTTATCATTCACCTCGTACTTCGTGGGTACGAATGATGACAACTGATTGTGATGAAAATGGATGGAAACCAATGGCTTCATCGTCGAATCGTCGAGGGTGTCGATACTGTGACAAAGTTTATGCTTTCGACTATAGTGCACTGTGATATAGGAAGAGTGAACGCCTGATAAACCCATCTCGTGTGATTTTTTAGTTCCAAAAACTGTCCTAGGCAGTTCGCTCGAGGCGATGACTTGAATAGACATGTCGAGGTCTGCAAATATAGTGATATTTCTCCTGCCGAGAAACAGCATGTGTCGACATCGCTACCTCCTCTTAATACGCCGCATAATATATCCGCAGAAGACGAGGGAACTATGGTAAATAAAAGCGACTTTTAGTGTATCATACAGTCGGTTCGCATGAAATATAAACTTACTAAACTGGCACGTGAACTGGACGAGCTTCGAAAAAAAATTATGTAGCACCAGTATCTGCGAAGATGAATACCGCCAACGACTCCCCAGCTCTCAAGAAAAGGGAACTCAGTGCTGAAAAAGAGAAAGGTGAAGAAAACGACAATGAAGACTGCTTGCATGCTGAAGGTGATGTTGTTTTTAGTGATGTACTCACGCCTCTCTCGATGTACTCACACATCTCTCCAACAAGTCTGCTACCACACGTGAACTGAAGAAGACAGAACGCGACAAGAATTCTCGCTACGTATTTCTTGAAGACCCGAATGAACTTGTTTATTGGCCCACACATTTGACTGACCTGCAAACAGGTAGAGAGATCACTCGCACGTTAATGAGATATCTTCAGTAATTGATGAATTGAAGGAAAAGGGATTACATCGAATGAAACCATTGGGTACTATCCTTGATCTGCTACCATCTTATGACAAAGTTCGAGTGTATTAAATAAGTAAAACAAGTATATTATATATACGTATTAGAGAGTGTTTCATTTCTTGAACATTTCCCTAATGTTTTTCTTAGGCAACAATATTGCGAGCAAGTGCACAAGGAGGGCTACGGTTCATTCGAAGTACGACTTTTTCGGGTCGTTCCTGATTTTAATTTGAAGAAGGAATGATCACGAGGAATATTTTTGAGCCATGTTTTGAGGCACGTGTAGTAGAAGACAGTGGAAGAGTGACAATGGAAGAGCGACGTGCCACTTCTTGAAACACCACCATCGTTTCGCACTCGGGAGAAAGAGACGACACTTCCCGTCGAGGACTACCGTCATCCTTCTTGATAATGGGTGTCGCGAGGCCAACGCTGTAGCGGATCCCCTGCGTTAACTGGTGAAGGGACGTACCGGAACATGCGTCGTATTCACCCGGCATGAGTCCGTTTGATCACGATCGCTTCGCCAAAATGCAGGAACTACGTCGCGGGAAGGAGTACAACACAAGGTAAGTCCTCGTCCGTGCCACAGGGCAGTTACTGCAGGACATTTAACACAGATGGACTCGCTGATTGTGTACGACGCCTTTCACAAGTGTGGCAGAAGGTGGTAGACTTGG
>NQII01001456.1:135299-236567 GCA_002778355.1 Clitarchus hookeri
TGTGGGAATCGTGCTGGACGATGCCGCTTGCCGGCGGGTTTTCTCGGGGCACTCCCGTTTCCCCTGCCCTTGCATTCCAGCGCCGTTCCATTCTAGGGTTTCATTTCTGTCATGCTCGGGGATGACGGTCACCTCCGGGTCCCAGCTGGAAAGACCGTCACTCGGAGGGTGTTGCCTTGCNCATGCTCGGGGATGACGGTCACCTCCGGGTCCCAGCTGGAAAGACCGTCACTCGGAGGGTGTTGCCTTGCCCTGGATGCGCTCCCCACACGCCATTATTATTTATGTATTTATGTACCACAGTTCGTCTCTCCACAAGACCTTCTTCCAAGCTGCTCCAAAGTTCAATGTCGATGTTGCGTGCACCACTCTAAACGACGCCACGCATTGGCGCGTGTGATCGGTGGCTTATCGGAAGTGGCACGAATANATGTTGCGTGCACCACTCTAAACGACGCCACGCATTGGCGCGTGTGATCGGTGGCTTATCGGAAGTGGCACGAATATGAAAACCAAGTGCTGTCGCCCCTACGCGGGAGAGTCAATCACTGGCCTGGGTGCCAGAGCTGCGACAGAAGTACTCTGGAGTTTGCCGACACTTCTTGTCAGACAACTGGTTCGTCCCAACGCGCTTCAGAGTTCGTCTGTCCCGATAACTTGGTTCCTTTGGCTACCAGAATGGTTATTTACGCCAGCGCTTCCGTGATGTTGCTACTTAACCATGACATCGCCAAAAGTGAGCTGAGGCTTGATTCACTAGTGAGGAATATCTCTGACGAATGTATGGCCCCCCGCAACCTGTACAGGATGATTCTAAAANTGTTGCGTGCACCACTCTAAACGACGCCACGCATTGGCGCGTGTGATCGGTGGCTTATCGGAAGTGGCACGAATACGAAAACCAAGTGCCGTCGCCTCTATGCGGGAGAGTCAATCACTGGCCTGGGTGCCAGAGCTGCGACAGAAGTACTCTGGAGTTCGCCGACACTTCTTGTCAGACAACTGGTTCGTCCCAACGCGCTTCAGAGTTCGTCTGTCCCGATAACTTGGTTCCTTTGGCTACCAGAATGGTTATTTACGCCAGCGCTTCCGTGATGTTGCTACTTAACCATGACATCGCCAAAAGTGAGCCGAGGCTTGATTCACTAGTGAGGAATATCTCTGACGAATGTATGGCCCCCCGCAACCTGTACAGGATGATTCTAAAATCATGGGACAAACATTGAGGGGTGGTAGAGCTCACTAAAACAAACAATTATTGTATAGGAATATATGGGCGGAAGTGACGCGTTGAGGCACAAACACAAAAACATAACACATTAACGGAAACATAAAATGTTCATTAGCAGCATAATTAACGAGTGATTCCCTACAGAAAATCTGAAAACAGTTGCTGGAAATGCATCCACCAACAGTCACGCGTACTTGGCGACCTCTACATGTGGCGTGATTGGCCGACAATGGTGGCGTGCGTGAAATACCCGGCGTATTTGAATCTGTTCGCCAATCACTCCACCGACGCACCAAGCTTTCATTACTGTTGGTGGTAGCAATTTAGAGCAATTATTATAAACATTGGTGTAAAAAGGCATTTAGCGGCAACTTCGTAAATCAACACTGTGTTGCATTTCATGTGTTATGTTTGTTTTTGTGCCTCAACGCGTCACTCCCGCCCATATATTCCTATACAATAATTGTTTGTTTAAGTGAGCTCTACCGCCCCTCAATGTTTGTTCCATGATTTTAGAATCATCCTGTATAATGCTCGCGGATTTCCCAACTGACTCATTGCGACGGCAAACACGTGTTCAAGCATTTGTATCTTCGCTTGAATAACTTCGCATTAATTAAATTAAATGCGTATACGGTTACGTTTGACCACGCAGAGCGTAAGTTAAAATACTAAAATTTGTCACCAAGTGTCTGCAAAAGACTACAGCACTTCAAAAATTGTAACAAGACAAAGTTAGGTGCTTCGTAAAATTTTTGTTCGTGTTCAAAACTCATCTGAGAAGGGAAAAATGTATTTTCTTATACAAATTTTTTATGCTAGGTATAATATCATAATAAAGATGTAAACATTTTCAAACGAACATTTTACATAAACGAAAGCGATGAAAAACTTTACTCTGTATATTGGCTCAGGATTCAGTACATTTAGGGGAAGTTGGGTTACTGATCATGGATATGTTTCGATAAAGTAATGAAGTAAATTCTGTACGTTCTAGGAATTGATATTACCATTAAAAGTTAAGTACCCATAATTTTACTACGATATCGGATAACATCTTGCCTACACTTTAACGTAAATTATCAAACATTTTTTGAACACTGCACTTCGGCCATTACAGTCATCTTTGGCTCAAGTGCTGGATATAGGTTTGTAGTTATCACAAACTTTTTTTTTCTGTTTTGCTGCACTATCTAAACTAAGCCAAGAGGCAGAACATACTGTATTAAGCATAGTTACAGAATTATTTACAATTATACGCCAGGGTGAAAGTCACCTTTAGGGACCAATAACCCCATCTAGTGATACTGATTTACAAACGCAGTACAGTGCCTTGATAAACAGGTTTTCTCATTAATTTGCCATTCGAAATAGCACTTGGTAAAAGCGTATTAACTATTTCTTTCAGTGGGTAGCATGTCGTTGGCATCACTCATATAACTTTGTACTTTCTAAGTGTGGTGAGATTATTCATGATCGTGCACCGAGACACCAGTTTCACACACTACACGACGTCGCGTGCAAAACTATCATCTGCTGTCTGCGTGAAAAANTCGTGCACCGAGACACCAGTTTCACACACTACACGACGTCGCGTGCAAAACTATCATCTGCTGTCTGCGTGAAAAACTTTTTCTTCACTACTTACCATTTGGCGATGAAACGGAATTGGTGATATAGCTACAAACCCTTCAACTACTTGGTTCACAAATAAACATCAATACAACAATGATCCCGAGTCCACAGTGTCAACTAGATCTACTCTCCTGTTGGACTTTCTGAGCATAACGGTGTGATGCGAAACATAACACATTCAGTAATAAAGACAGGTACGCCATTATAAGAATGATGCCACTGTTAACTCATCGGCGTAGGTTCTCTTCTGAGTTCTACTTCGAAGCTGGAGGGATTTGTTCCCGTTCTTCCTTTAGCATGGAGAACAGTTAATATTTGTATTTTTGTAGAGTGGTCAAAAGAATACCTTGAGTATGTATGGTGCATACATACTCAAGTTATTTCGACAGAAAATTTTATATTATAAAATGTATGATAATTTTATTTTTTTCTGACCATTACTTAAGCTACTTTTCGAGAAACCTAACCTAAAATCCTTATCAAATCCGATGAGAGCCATCGTACCACTACACTCTGAATCGGAACCAGTGAATATCTTCTGATTGCCAGCTGAAACTGCTCCATCCGGAATCAGTAGAATAATTAAACTACTAATATCTTCAATTAAAATAAATCCGCTAATTCAAAGAGTAAAAAATCAGTTGTTTATATTTAATGAATTAATAAGCACTAGGATAAAAAAACAGTAAATTACGGCGTGAAATAAATTAGTCTAAGTACTATTATTTTGTTGCAAAACAAAAATATTACCTGTACAAATATTTTTGGATGTGAATAGGCTCGAACCTTGGGTCAAAATGCCACAGATATCCCAGTCTTCATTTCTGTCGTCTGACCAACTGCGATACTTTTCCACTGTCACAGCCATTCTCGTATTTTGCGTAGTAACAGCAACATACTAGGTAACTGTAAGTTTCGTAATGTTGAAGTACTTCATGCTGTCAAAATATACCCATATTCTGCGCCCGTGTATGTATTTCCAAGGTTAGAAAGTCAAAATAAGTTAAGCTTAGTTCAAATTCTGTGCTTTAAGATATAGTGGTTTCAACTAACGAGATTTTCGCTGTTTTCTTGTATCCGCCATTGTACAGAACAACGAGATTCTACAGAATGAAACTGCTGTTTTTAAGTAACAGATTAACTACCAAGCAATAACTGTGCTAATTCGACAGTGGAATGATAGAACCAATTAATTATTTTATAAAAATTTTTATTTTCTTATTATTTGATCAGTAAACTTGCAGAAAACAAAAATTTTGTCGGTGAAAATTCGCGCAACTAAGTGAATCATCTCACTGTTGAATTAGTAAGAATTAGTAAGATTATTACTGATCAATCTGTCACTAAAAACAACAGTTCAAATCTGTAGTGTCTCGTTGCATTGTAAAATGGGAGATGCTAGCGAACATCGATAACTTCGTAAATTGAAACCTCTAAGGTTATATTTTAAAGCACAGAATCTTAACTAAACTGTATATTGACTTTCGAACCCTGCAGAGACATGTACGTGAGCAGAATATATGCGTATTTAGACAGCATGAAGTACTTTCACATCATAAAACATACAGCTGTTTGCCATTATAATTTCTTTGAATACCAACAATACAAGTCCCCTGGGCACAGACGTAAATTAGGACAGTGGTTAAAATGGCGGATTATAATATCCGCGACGTGCTTTACTTTTTGGGTGGGGGCTCGATCCCAACCACACCCAAAAATATTTCATGTGTACACAACATTTTTGTTTTGCGACAAAATCTCACATAGGAATGCTCTGTTTTTTTATCCCTGAGCTTATTTATTAGCCAACTATAAACAACTAGTTTTTCACTGTTTGAATTAGTAGATTTCTTTTAACTGACGAATTAGTGATATTTTGTTTACTGATTCCTGATGGAGCAGTTTTAACTGGTAATCAGTAAATATCCACTGATTCCGATTTAGAGTGTACCGAAACTAGGTATCTCACGACCGGATGGTGTGAGACCATACTTATTAAAGCATGATTTATAAAATAAAACAATATGAATTGATTGATTCATTAACATTTAAAGCATGGCTTCTTACAACTTGTACGTTATACGCCGAAGTCCGCAAAATAATATAGTTCCTCCCTCGTCATTTAACTTTGATTTATACAAAATTAATTACTTTAATCATGCTGTTCCTATCATTTCTGAGTTGTTTATTCTATCCATGAAGTATTCATATGGAATATGCCATAATCTGAAACTTTCTCAAGTTAAAAAAAAATCAAAATGTATTTTTTTGCTGTGTTAAAGACATTCTTTTATTTTATATTTTTTCTGCACTTCAGATAATTACGCACATTTTGTATATTAACTTTGAAAATTTATTCGAAAGTCGAAGTAGGGGACATAGAAGCGAGCCAGACTATCACTCCCATTCTGCGCTTAAAATAATGATTGATAACTTCCCGCAAATGCGTAAAACACAGGGAAATTTCTTTACATGTGTATGGAAATTTTAAAACAAGAAGGTCACAGTACATTGTTTGCAAAGGAAAATTATTATCCAATGTTTGGTGATACCACGTAAGTAGAGATAAGCGAAAATCACATGATAAAGTAAGAAAACGATTTAAATGACTGAAGAATCAAGTATCACTTATCATCAATTTTTACATTACTTTCTAAGTCGCCCACTGCCAATATCAACCTTAGCCACCCTTACCTTAGTTTACAAGAAACTCTCGCCCCCCCCCCTNCCAAACTCTGGCCCCCCCTAATGTTACAGCAATTTTGTGTGCGCTAATCATTATAGCGCAATACTTCATTAAAAAGTTGTTTTAATGCACGAAAAAAAATGGTATTATCTGCCAATAGTTACTACAGTCCGAAACATCAATTTGAATTGCAGCCATCTTTTGGAAGTGTGCTTGCTCGTATAACTACGTACTATGCATAGTTAAAAATATTTATTTAAAATTTATCCGGAATTTTAATTACGCACCAAACTCGTCAGCAACAAACGCATACACATACACTTTGCGAATTCTACTTTCAGACACAATAATTGATAATATATATCTAAATAAAACTCCCTTTCCCGATATTTTCTCATTCCAGCCGAGATTTTATCAATGGCCCCAAATTTACATACCCCGTTAGCATAGAAAACCAAAATGTGCCAGCTGTGCTACCATATCTCCTTATATTAATAAATAATTATGCATTTTACTAATCCCCAAAAGTTTAGTACCCCATCCAATACCTCAAGATTCTCAAGTCTCTTTCTCAGTAACTAATACCAGCACTGAATGGCGATATAAAAATATTTGGCATAATGCGTTCCTTTAATATATTCCGTTTGTGTGGGAGTCTGTGGGTTTAATTATAGCAGAATTGCGTTCTACACACTAACATGCGAACTCACAACCCTGTCAATGTGGCGAACGCACCCGCTAACTTATACATTTTGAATAATTAAAAAAAAACTTGACGTTTTTGATTACGGTGGTTTATTTTTTCCTCTCATTTAAATAAATCTACAAACTACATGCAAGCGAAAACAATTTATTTTTAAAAATATTAAAAATTTGGAAAAATTGGGTGTAGTTTACAAATGATGCAAAATCAATTGATATTACAATTGATGCAAAATATGATACCATATTAATTTGTTTTCCATAACAAAAAAAAAAAATAAAGAAATCACCAAAATGCACATAAATTATAAAACTTTAAAAAAGTGTACATCCTGGATACTGTGCTTAGAAAACGTATGTAATACACAAATGTTAAAAGTAAGCGCAAAAGTTCTTTTCACTGTAAGTACCTATAGCTACAATATACACAAAAACAACCACACTTGGCACAAATTGTTAGTAAGAGGTGAATTTTGCGTTATAACGCCTCCTACTATTTTGTTTAATGGGTTGGATGAAGAGTGAAGTATACAAACGAAAGGTTCCTACACGTTATGAACTACTAACTTGAATTATGGATGCTGTCGCTCAACTACAGGAATGTGCAGATGCGCTCCGAAAAGTAACACAAAGTGTTTGTTCTCTAGAGAGAAAAACAATACGGTGGACGGAAGAATTTTCGAAAATTTTCTCTAAACTGCTACGCACTCATCGCTGTAAAGGGTAATCACTAAAGTAGTTCTACATTGGAAACTATTTGGAGATAGGACGCATATACACTGAAGAGCCAAAAAAACTGGTTTAGGCGTGCGTATGCAAATAACAGAGGTATGGTACCAATCCGAGTGACGCGATGCGGTCGGCAGCTAGATCGGTTACTGTTGCTACAATGGCAGGTTATCAAGATTTAAGTGAGTTTGAACGTGGTGTTATAGTCGGCGCACGAGATATGGGATGTAGCATCTCCGAGGTAGCGATAACATTTCGATGTTCGCGTACGACCATTTCACGAGTGTGCCGTGGATATCGGGAATCCGGTAAAAACATCACATCTTCGACATCGCTGCTGCCGGAAAAAGATCGTGAAAGAACGGGACAAACGACGACTGACGATAATCATTAAATTTGACAGACGTGCAACCCTTTCTCAAATCGGCGCAGATTGGATTTGTGGACTGCCCTGCAGGATTCATGGTGTGAATTGCCTCCTGCATACCTTCAGACATTAGCCGAGTCCATACCACGTCGCNCAGTGTATATTGTTGCATGGGACGCCTGGGGTGCGTATCTGAGTTCGTGAGGGATGGAGGTGTTAATAAAAATAAAATAACTGGATTTGATTTTTAATTTATTAGCACAGCTATTATTTACGGCATTAAAATTATTTGTCTCCACTATTTCTTTTTATATTTCACAGTGATCGCAATATTTAATGTATATTTCAACTCTAATTAACGTTCTTCTTTATGTATCTAATGTGTTATTGTCAATTAACTCACGATCATCATTAACACACGTTCAGTCTATCTGTTGCCATTGTTTTTAGTCTTTCACTAACGCATCCAGTTCAATACTCCAGCCTGCAGTCGTATTCTTCACTGCTCTGATGTTCGCAGTTGCCGATTTTCGTCCCGCTGGTTGCCACGCGCTTATATTCTCGCTGGTCGTATATTGCTGAAACTCATCCATTCAACAACAACTCCCCGGCTCGGAGGTGCGACGTGCATTTTATACTCTGCTGGCCTTGATCTGGAAAGTTCAATGCACCCCGATTCACGCTTAGAGAAACTAGGGAAGCAAACCACTAGAACATTATTCAGATAAATACTGAAACTTAATACAACCAAGGTCAACACCGCGCACCCCGCAAAATGATTATCGTGTCAGCTCGCTTTTTGATAATATATACGTGGCACTTGGTTAAGCGTGCGTCTGTAATTCAAAATATTCCATTGACTTGCCGCCACCGATATCACATAACTGCTCTGTCCTTCTCTTCCACCCGCTCACGTGGGGCGGGCCAAGGTCAGCGGCGCAGACCAGCGACAGGTAACAATATATATGAACTTTTTGCTCACAATGACCTCTCCGTTCACCTCCCTGAGAAATAAACTTTCCTCCTGAGACGTTCCGTATATAAAATCTTTCTTTCATGTACAATTATTCTTCATGACAATTAGAAGTAAGAGAAGGCAACAAAAATATGCAATAATGCCCAAGATGCCCTTGCCCAAAATATACAGTCACCCAGCACTACTATATTCGACTCAATTTCAAATTCAGAAATTCATTCAAAATGTTCTTTCGTAGTTTTCTAGTAGTAATATAAAGGATATTTTATAAAATGTTACATTATTCTCGAATATTATTACATCATTGAATGGCCAATAAAATCTCAGTCAAAATTTCTTGCTAAAATCTTTACATTTTATTGTAATTTTCAAAGCCTGCAAAGCACCCCTAAAAAGAAGCTGATACATTTTAAGACATCTTATTAATTGACTGTGTAAAGTAACATGAGGAGATAAAACCGTACATAGTCAAGCCACTTTTACAATTTAAAAATTATAATAAAACGTTAATTTTTACTTTGAAAACTCTTTTGCGTGTTCACATTTCTTCGTTCTCAGATATTTGCAAATAAGTATACAAGTTAAAATTATTATGTGGTTGTGTTATGGTGGGACGCCCTAAATGATAGACTCTGCTGTTCCGTTACTGCTGAAAGTAGTTTTTTTTTTCTCTGTTTACTCCATTCAACGAAAAGTGGTGACCCCGTGGCAAGAGCCGAAATTGCCCCCTCAGCAACACAACTGCCGTCGTTCAAAGGCAATACAAGTTTAGAGAAATGATCTGTGTATAGTTGCTGGTCTTGTGACCCGATGCAACGGTTTGATAGAAGAGTTATAAATACTGCCAAAAGAAGAATGATTCTAGCATGTCGGCATTCACAACTTTTTGTTCGTGCAATACTTCCGTTCGGCACCATATAAATAATGAGTAATTCTTAGCATGAGCACCAACAAAATATTTTATGACATGGCACCTGTCATCTAATACATCACTCCAGACTTGACGTAGGAAACCATTATATAATATACAAAAACCTTTTCAAAAATTGTCAGCTAGCTATTTTAGGGCTACAGAAAGATTTGGGTATGTACGAATTCCGGAAACATAAAACCAACCACAAAATCAGTAAATATTCCAAAATAATTGTGTTAAAACTAACCTTGATAGTAAAATTTGTATAATATATAAAAAAAATTTTTTATATTTTAATAGGAGTTTTTTAGAAGATAAAACTTTGCTCAACTTTAAAAGTTATTTTCTTAATTTTGCAATTATAAAATTACATAAAATTTTATACATTTTCAAATAATTATTCCTGCATATGTACAGAGTTTGTGGTTTCTGTGTGTTATTATACGAAAACAGTCAACAATTTTTTATTCGAAAACTATATTTTGTATAAAATATTACTGTATATAAGGGATTTATTATTTAAAAT
This sequence comes from Clitarchus hookeri, assembly GCA_002778355.1. NCBI lineage: Eukaryota > Metazoa > Arthropoda > Insecta > Phasmatodea > Phasmatidae > Clitarchus > Clitarchus hookeri. The sequence continues at coordinate 145,065 of NQII01001456.1, forward strand.
ATATAGTCAATAAAACAAGCCCCTTAGAAATATATTAAGTAGTTTTAATAAATTTCTTGAGTTTATACTCCGTAAATATACGCACAGTGAGACTTTCCCGTTACCTTTAGGCCCTTTTTTGAGCATTAATACTGATGTTTGACACCAGCAAGGCTTTATTCAAGTACAAAATATGGTGAACGTGATATATTACGCAGCTTGGGAGAGAGTAAACGATATTCTGTCAAGCCAGTTTTAGTACATCAAACCCAAAAAATAGAGGAAGACGACATGGGCAATCGTGTAAAGATAACATTTTTTCACAAAATTCAAATGTTCTTAAATATATTCCTCTTAATAAAGAATAGACATATAGAATAGACATTTTGCTGTATGTATCGATTATAAATAACCATTAGATAGATTCTGAAACATCATACGAATGAACGCTTAAGATGACTAATCAGACGATACATTTTTCTGAGAAACTTGCGCTGAAGTCGGGCAAGTACGTACATTCACGTACCTGCATAAACCCAAGATAATGTCCTCTCACACTCCAGACTCCACTAACAAGTACATATATGGAAGTGCAACCAACTCGAGATGTAGTTCATATTTATATTACTCAGTAGCCCATTATTCATGAGTAAGAAAGCATAGCCATTATTCGCAGAATCCTAGACAAACTATTCTGCACACACTTCTTGAACATACGTGCACATCATATCTGCCCAAATCTTTACAGTGGATAACAAGTCACATGGTTTAGTTATAAGTCTAGAATATTTTAATTGGGTAAATAGATAGAATGTGTCACGATAAGAAAGCCACACTAATTCTCATTCTGTATTTTACGGAAGCTAAACTGGTTGCAGCTGAAAAATTACTTCATATTTCCGAACCAAAATAGTGCGAAAAGTCTGCGGAAAGCTATAGCATATAGATGCAGAGATTTTGGGGAGCCATGTTCACCTGAAGCTGGCCTCGCACAATCGCCCTTCCCCCTCCCGGCCACTCAGGCTGATTAAACAGCTGAACAGCGACCGGCGTTTAGTGGAAGAAAAATAAAACCCTTGAAAATAGCGCGCAAAGCGTTTCAGGAGCGGGACTCCTCGCCATTCTTTGCTTGTTTTGCGGAGAAGTGTGTGTAAGGGCGCCCCTCCCTTTTCTTCTCTATTCCCCCTATCGCTCTCTGTCTCTCTGTCTATCTTTCTTTCTTTGTGAATGTATGTATCCATGTAGGTTTTCGCGGCGAATAAAATCTTGCTTGGACAAAACTACGGTTTTACGGTGCATCTTGTATTGTTAATTATTAAAATTTCCTGGAAGCACTGTAAATTTCTGTTTACTTGCTGTGACCTCGTCACACGTATGTCAGTACTATAATAGCGTAAATACCGGAAGTCCCAAATTAATGTTTACTCTCTTTATACGTTAATAACAGAGAAACTGTTACGGCCTGCAGACAGTCTGATGGGACTAGGAGTATTTGTTGCTATAGGGATGCCGTCAGATGTGTGTGAGCGAGTGCAGACATTCTGCTGTCGTCAGTTCCGTTTGCAGCCACGAGCGGCAGCGCTGCAACTGTAGAGGAAGTCGCGAAGGAGACAAGGTTTTCTTTCGAGCAACGTAAGTGGACTAAGTGGATTTTAAAGTGGTGTTGAGGATGCGAGATCTTGATTGAGATGCAGAGACGATGGAAGGCAGCGTGTAACAACGACACGGTTACGTGACCACTTTGAGAGGGACGGAACTGTGTGCGATTTGAAGAAAAGACGGCGCGGCAGGAAGAGAACGGTGACAGGCGAAGGAAGTGTGGGGACTGTACTGCACACATTCACATGTTCCTCCACGACGTCGAAGTCCGTACGGCAAGCGACGTGTCCGTCGCATTTTAAAGCGAGTACAGTACTTAAGTGGAGGCCCTACATCCCCACGTTACTTCACGCTATGAATGAACACAACCTAGATAGGTGTGTCGAATTTTGTGAGTGCATTGTGAACATGAGCAACGACAACGAACGTTTTACTGACGTGATTGTTTGGTCCGATGAGGAAATTTTTAAAATTGAATGGAACTGTCAGCCACCACAAATGTATGTAAGGGGCCGATGAAAATCCCCACAGTGTGGTGGAGCAAGCAGTTGATCTTCCTGGGTTAACAGAGCTATGTGGTACATCTGCCAGAGGACTTGTGGGGCCGTTCTTCTTTGATGGAATGGCGACAAATTAAAGATACCGTGCCATGTTGCAGGAAAGCATTGTGATAGCTGTTGGCCGACTCTACCCAGATAACGATTACCTTTTCCAGCATGACGGTGCACCGCCACATTTCTGTCAAGATGTACAGTCACTCCTGGATGAAAAATTTGTCAGGGGGTAGACAGGCCGACGAGGAAGTAGCGAGTATCCACCCAGATCTCTAGATTTAAAGCCGTTATATTTCCATCTGTGGGTAACTCTGAAGAACGCAGTGCACGCCACAAATCTATGAACACTGGATCCCATGAGAGATATGATTGTGACCGCCTGTAAATCCATTCCCATGGAAACCATAGCTACTGTTTGTTGTTCTGTTCTACCGCGTTGCAGACGCTGTCTTGCTGCTGGTGGCAGACATTTTAAACATTTTGTAACTGTTATTAACATTTGCGCACACCCAACGATGACCTTGTAGTTTTAAATACAATCAGTCCCATCATATTATCCTTAATAGTTTTTTTGTTATTCCCTCAAAAATAGTGTAAACTTTAATTTAGGACAACCGTTATTTTATAGATTCCGTTTTGTCGACGTGTGATCGCTTCAGTGTTACAAGTACTGTATAATAGAAGTAGAAGCAATCTTAAAGCGGTGGATGACAAAAAAAAAAATTTCATTGTTAAATCATTGTTAAACTTGTAGCAGTTTAGGTGAGAAATTTTCCTCGAAAAAAATTAATATATTCCATTATTTTTTTGTTCTCTCATGTACAAAAATTTCAATTTTACTCTCTCTGGAACATGTAAATAAGATAAATCGAATCCCTACTAACAAGGGAAGAAGGAAGGCATGGTTTTAATTCATTTCAAGGTACACTTATTAGCAAAAATATTTTACAAAAATTCAAGGACAACCACCAAACAAAAATATTTTTTCATATATATATATATATATATATATATATTATATTCAATAGTTGCTCTGAAAACCATTACGGGGTGCATATTGGTAACTTATCTGAACTAGAATTATGGGATGTCGTATTTGTCTTGCATCAAGATTTAATATTTTGCACACAAAGTAGCGTGTTTCAATAATGAAACTGATTTAACCCACTGTCAGGTAACGCCATCTGCGTGAATATTAAATAAAGAAGGCAGTATACAGCACCCTAATATCAGTCCTTTATGAAATTCTACACCTGTGCCCTTGTCTCTTTACCTGTATTTCTTATTGACGCATTCTGCGTCCCTACATTTTATTCGTCAGAACACACGCTCTGGCAAAGCTCGCAGGTGGACGACCGCAATAAGGATTAAGGGTTTTGCGGACGTGATGAGGAGAATGGCGCCAGGACGGCCCAGCGGAACGACCACGTGCGGAGGAAGGCGGATGCAGCTGTATCCCGCAGCTGCCAAGGGACACTGAGCCCACACCAGTGGCTGAGTCTGTCCCGGGCTAGTTTCCGCCATAAACATTGAGAGCTTTTAGCAGGCGTGCTGGGGAGAATAACGACACAATATTCGGAGGCATAAGTGCGTCGAACCAAAGAGGCCACCCAAGATTTCCCGCACGTGCAAACAGAACAATAAACTTCCAGGCCAGAATCAAGGGGCAACGCCAGGCCGACTGCGGACCACAGGAGCAGCGGCCACATGTTTTACGACTCAGGGGGGACGCGGCAAGCACCCCGGCCACGTGCAGGGACGGTGCAAGTTGAATATGGCTATGGAGCCTACAAAACCACGAGAAGGAGGGAGGAACGGATCAGTCAGTCGAGGATCGAGCAGTCAGTCAGTCAGTTGGAGTCAGTCGAGGATCGAGAATGCATCACGATGTCGACCTCAGTCGGAGGCCGTCAAGCGGGACGTGCGGCGGGAAGAATCCGAGAAAAGTCAGTCAGACTTCGTCAAACGAGAAGGGTGTACCGGGAGCCGAGAGAAAACGAGTTCGCCAAATGCATCAAGACGTGGACCTCAGTCGGAGGCCGTCAAACGGGACGTACGGCGGGAGGAATCCGAGAAAACGGCAGCCGGCCATCGCCAAATGAAGAGTGCTGAGTGGACCCAGGAGGAGGAGTTCCGAGAGCAGGCGTCGGGACGCCCCACCAAGCACCGGAGCAGTTCCAAGTCGCCAGCCGAGGGAAGTCAGCGCCGCAGTGTCAGATAAGTAGTTCTACACCAGGTGTGAGGAATCCTGCCCCCCCTCCCCCACGACGCCAATCGCGGCGTCAAACCATACGTAGCCTACATAGAAAAAGGGGAGGGGAGTTGTCTCGTGAGTTCATGTACCAGTTAACCTGTTCAAGCAACAATAAAACTCGATTATGTGAACTCGCAAATAAAGTGTAATTTATTAGTAAATTGGACCTAGAGACAACAGTGTCGACGTATTCCTACGCCCTATCACTGAGGGCTAGCATCAAGTGCTGGCGCCTCACGCCGCAGAGCAGATTCAATACCTACTTCCAAACTTCAGCATTGGCAGGTATCATTATTATTTGATCTCTTTGAACTGAACTCTGCAACATTTCTAGTATGTGTTCCAGATATCCTATTTTTTACTGATATGTTCCAAAGTAAAATTGTATTTACTCTAGAAAAAAAATATTTTAAATTTTCTTACATCTACTACTATTTTTAACGTACTTCTACCCTGCATTGAGTACAATAAAACATATACCATTTTTGCAAACAATATTCTCAACTTGGTTTTAACAAGGGCAGATGTGTTCCTCGAGCAAGTACAGAAGTTTGTGGAAATAAGTAAATAAGTATATTTTATTAAAAATATTTTATCACCAAAGAATTGTCTCTGCGTTGTATTCAGTTTCATGGGACATATTTTAAGTATCAACTTACGAGTTACTCAATTTTAAACAACCTCCTCATAAATCTGCTTGTTAAACAATGAACATCAGGTATTACAAACGATTAGGTTCTACGCAATTTAACACAATCAGTGTGAATAAAAAACATTTATAGCACACTCTCTGCATCCTGCTGTTTCTTCCACCCAGAATTATATTTTTTATTTTGGAAGATTAGAAGTTCACTTTCTTTTACCGTGGATTTGCCCGATTCAAAAATCAATTTATTATTTAACATTTTTGTCATATTTAAATAAAAGAAAATTTTCCCTAAGATTATGTCCGCCTGGAATGTGAATTATTCGACGAAATTTGTGTGTTGTGGATTAAATTTTTTTCCCCAGATAGAAGCCCTTATAAATTTTAATTTTTATTTTCAATTTTGCATGCGATTTATTGGAATCAAACAAAATTCTGCCCGATAACACGTCGCATGAAAATACACTTCGGTTGTAATCCAACAACGAAATCTTAAAAAAATAATAGTAACCAAAATAAAGTATCGTGACAATGTTATTTGAACAAAAATCCATCCAACACACAGAAAAACTACAAAGATAAACAATCGTTTACTTTGTACTGCCCGGTTCCGCGCTGATACAGCATGATGCCCATTATTTCTTTTTGCATGATGCTGGGGTTGCGCTACATTTTTGCAAGATGGAAACGTGGCAGACATTGCCGTTAGCAGCTGGGTTTTCTCGGGGTACTCTCTTTTCTCCAACCATTACATTCAGTCGCTGCTTCATCCACCAGTATCGTCACTGAAGACATCAGTTGTTAAGCGTTGACCAGGTACGTCACTCACACACTCATATTTTGCATAATACTGGAACAAACAAACACATGCCTAAATACACTGAAGAACCAAAAAAAACTGGTACACCTGCCAAATACCGTGTAAGGCACCCCGAGCACGCAGAAGTGCCGCAAGACGACGTGGCATGGACCCGACTGATATCTGAAGGTATGCAGGAGGCAATTCACGCCATGAATCCTCCAGGGCATTCCACAAATCCAATCTGCACCAATTTGAGAAAGGGTTGCACGTCTGTCACGTTTAATGATTCTCGTCAGTCGTCGTTTGACCCGTTCTTTCACGATCTTTTTCCGGCCGCAGTGATGCCAAAGATGTGATGTTCTACCGGATTCCCGATATTCACGGTACGCTCGTGAAATGGTCGTACGCGAACATCAAAATGTTATCGCTACCTCGGAGATGCTATGCCCCATCTCTCGTGCGCCGACTATAACACCACGTTCAAACTCACTTAAATCTTGATAACCTGCCATTGTAGCATCGCGTTACTCGGATTGGTTCCATACCTCTGTTATTTGCATACGCACGCCTATACCAGTTTTTTTTTTTTTTTGCTCTTCAGGGTACAAAACCAACGATTTTATTAGTAGCAGATATTGGGGAATCGAACGAAGTGCCAGTATCGAAAGAAATGGGAACTTCCCGTAGTACGTAACCCGGCGATGGCCTCAACTTCTGACCCTCGGTCGTGATTTTCGCAACGGTGCTCAGTTGTGCAGGGTCCCGCGACTGTACGGGACCCTCTTTACAGGGTACCAGCCGATCACTATGTATGTATGGTGATATATCTGCGCGCGGCCCTAACACGCAGCGATAGCCAAATAACGGAATGGTAATTAACTCAAAATGGCCGTTTCTACCTCCCACATCCTTTTTTTTCCACTCCCACCACGACTCCCTTTTTACTGTAGCCCGCCCTATACAGCGCGGTCTGGAGAATAAATAAGCCTCGTGTCTGGAGTGCTGCCACTCCCCTCCCCCCCTTCCTGCTCCTCCTGTGCGTTGGCTGGAGACAAGCCCTGGATTCCGTCCTGGAAACTGGAACTCACTCCCTACTGCTGCCTCGGTAGTCCTTATCCGGACCGGGAACTGCAGAATAAAAGGAATGCCGTTACCCGGCGGTTAGGTGGGCGGAGAGATCCGTATATAGCTGGTTCTCATCTAATCAACCTTAAAAAAAAATCCCACCCGTGTCTGCTTGTGCTACAATGGAAACAATAACTGGGCTGGGGTGTAATTGGCGAAATCAGTTGGCAATGGCGCATTTGAGTGAGCGTGTATGAAACCGTAGTTTAATCGTTCGTTTAGTTAGAATCGTCGTAGAACTTTAATTAAAATATTTTATGTCAAGATAATTAAGGTAACATGATAATGTTATGACTGCTGTAGATTGTTTGTATTAACACGCGCCGATTTATCGTGAAGGTCACAAAAGCAAGACCTACTCGCTTACCTAACCTCGAACTTCAGGAAGGGGAGGAAAAAAAAAACAATTTAACGATAAGTATGATTCATATAACATTAGTTAATACTCTCATTGAGGCATTACTTATAAAATTTAAGATTAAATGATCTGCAATTATATTTGCGGCCAATCGTACTGAGCGTATTCCCGGTTGAATTGCATTACCTAGCCTAATGATACTTTCAATACAAACTATAAATGGTTTTAACTCAGCTCCGGTTCCTGTTGTAACTAAGTATATAATAATTGTTTCTGAAATTTTAATTCAGCAATATAATATAAACGATATTCGCCGAGGTAATGCTAGAGTTAATGTTATAGTTAAATGGCTTGTTCTTGTAACAAGTAAGGGAATGAACTTTCGACACTGGGCGAAATTATGTACTGTAACCATCACTTCTAATAGGCTCAATGAGAAACTTACTGTGCATGCATGTGAAGAGGTTAACATCTCATGGGCTGTTGCGCTTTGCTTTCACGACGATTTCATTTCTTTTCTTGCTCATTCGGAACTCACCAGCTGTGCCGACGAATGTCTGTTAACGGCCCGCGGTGTTAGAGAGTGTAGCCAGATTCACGTGAACCTATAACGTTAGCCGTACTCGTGGCTGGTATTTGTAGGTTAATCATGCTCAGTATCGTATTTTATAGTTGAGTGGTTTCATTCGCCCGAACGATAAATTTCGAAAGACGAATATTTAATTTCGTGCTATACTTGCTTACCAAAATAAAGAATGGAGAAATTGAGCAGGTAGGTGTATGGTATTTTAAAACTGAGGCAGTATTAATAAATGTTTGCCCGTAGTATGCAGGCGTCGTGTTGAACGTGTTAATTTCGATATTTTTATATGAGGGTCAAGAATGAAGGCAGCCATGTTCAGACACCCGGAAATCCCGCGGGAACATTTGACAACAAAACAGACTCCGCGTTGTTTTATGTAATCGAACCTGTGTTCACTGGCTGTTGTTTCATTTTCACCCATTAATTCCGGTGTAGTGGTTAAACTACTCGCCTCCTAGCTAGGCGAACAGGGTTCGGTCCCAGGTGGGTTCGCTCTCAGATTTTCATACGTGGAAATCGTGCCGGACGATGTCACTGGTTGGTGGGTTTTCTCGGGGATCTCCCGTTTCCTCCACCCTTGCTTTTCGGTGCCGCTCCATACTCACCTCACTTCACCCTCATCGGCTCTCAAGACCTCGATGTTAATAGCAGCCCAAATCTCTCCACTCTATTCCACCCTTCCACTCCAACATTAATTCACGGTTTCAGGTGTTCCAAATAAGAAATATTTTTGATGCGTATTTTGCATAAGGCGACAAAGAATTTGCTTCGTTATCACAACCAGTAAACTGTAGATTTAGTTTTCGGTTATCAGTGATATGAATCAGGCATAGCCTAGAGCAGTAGCACGGTTTAAGAATCAGTTACTTCCCAGGGAAGATCATTGGGTGCCGAAACTCGCATTGTACAGCACAGGCCAAACATAACCTTCCTTTGCAACGTGTAGCCAATTAATAATCCATTCACGGTTACTTCCAACTTTTCTGAAGCTCTGCTTTAGGTCATACTTTCTAACTATTCCTCCGTCTCATGCAAACACAGCTTTACTAAGTCTTTGAAATTACACCAAAGGGACAACGCACCGCATTCGTGCGCACTCAGTGTAATAATACATTACATAGGAACTATTTCTTACTATGCATTACCAATACACACATTATCTCTCCTCTCCGATTTTATTAATATTAATTACAAATGAAATAATACAATTTATATATAATACACTCTAAATCGTAATAAGTGAGAACTTTACTGTTTAAATCATTTAACAGTAACTGGCTGATTGAACAGCAACTTCAGTCAACTTGACTGATTAGTTAGAGAAAATATGTAAATCTTCCTTCAGTTTTTGATTCAGTGACATTTTCTACTGATTCACCAACCGTTTTATTCAATGTTTTTCAGTAATACATGTTTTGACTGATGGATCAGTTAAACATACGTGTATAAAATTAAATAACGCATAAACTAATAAAACCGAAAAAAAAAACTTTCTAAAGTGTGAGTTTCGTCTTTCATAATGCCATTTTACGATTTAATATGAACATTCAGTATTTCATTCCGTTTTTACGTCTGGCTCTCAAGACCTCGATGTTACGAGTCACCCAAATCTTTGCACTCACTCGCCCGTTTTCACGTAATCATCATAGTGCTCGGTTTCAAGGTTTAGACTGGCTTCAAATGTGGTGAAGTAAATGTACTCACGCGTACTCTTTATTTTAAGAATCCTAACTTTACCAATTAAACTAAAAACTAAAATAAAGGGCAAACAATTGAAAACTACATATGTTGAAAAAAATAATAAAATAAATATTCCCTCTTTGTGTTCAGCGTTAGTTTGGTAGCTCAGTTGTTAAAGTAACGGCCTTGAAAGTGGGGCGGGATGGCATGGGTTCATTCCTGACCACCCGCAAAAACTTTTTTTAATTTTTTTTAATTACGGTAGATTGCGCAATATAATTTATGACTATCGAAAATATGTTTATTTCTCGTAACGATTTAGCTAAATTCAATAAATACGATATTTAATTCGCCGCGCGCAGTTCGCCGTCACTTGCTCAATCAATGAAATTGTTTCACGTCACTTATTCTATCAGTGAAATTGTTTCATTGAAACGATCAGTGGTTTTCCACCGATTTTAAGTGGAGCCATTTTCACTGATTCGAGTAGTTTGATTTCCGTGCGAATCAGTGGTTTCCCACTGATTCAGTGTGTATATAAGTGAAAATTGGAATTAAAGTAATGTTAACATAAGTATAAAACGCTTATGATGAAGTGGTATATTTAGGAAACGACCAAACACGCCCTACATGGGGTGATTTTTAAAAGTTTGATTCAAAAAGTGTGATGAAACCGCATAATAATAATAATAATGGCGTGTGGGGAGTGCACCCAGGGCAAGGCAACACCCTCCGAGTGACGGTCTTTCCAGCTGGGACCCGTAGGTGACTGTCATCCCCGAGCATGACAGAAGTGAAACCCTAGAATGGAGCGGCGCTGGAATGCAGGGGCTGGGGAAGCGGGAGTGCCCGAGGGGGCCCACTGGCAACCGGCGTCGTCCAGCACGATTCCCACATGCGAGGATCCGGGAGTGAGCCCGCCGGGGATCGAGCCCGGATCGCCGTGGTGGGAGGCGAGCGCCCTGGCCACTACGCCACCGCTGCCCTGCGATGAAACCGCAAATAGACTATACCTACGCTGGGTAATATTGGGTCAACACCAGACAAAGTAGCGTAACGTTCAGTCCTTGCTCTCTTGTATGGCGTAACCGAGCGATGGCGCAGTGGTCAGCCACTGGATTCGCGTTCGGGAGGACACAGATTTGAATCCCGGTCCGCCCATCCTGATTTCGGTTTTCCAAGGTTTTCCTGATGCTGGAATGGTTCTTCACTACAGGCCGTGGGCGATTCCTTCCACCGTTCGTCTTCTCTGAGCAACTTGCTCCATCCCTAACGGTCTCGCTCTCGACTAGGCGATATTGTAGGACGTGCTTAACTCAAATATTCACATTGGTTAGATACGCGAAACTTTTGACTATCTAGCCATGGTGAGTTTAAACCCTCTCTCCAGGACACCTCTGTGTGCTTTGGCCTCGTAGACGAGAAATCTGTGATCTGAATTTGAAATATTACAATGGAGGAAAATTACTTTTTAAAAACGAACGAAATTGTTATTAGTAGTTTAAAATTCATGCACTTGTTCGTATGAATGTCAAAACCGAACAAAATCAATTCTTTGGTCTAGATATTAATCTAATATTTTTAATGTTATAAGAATGCAGTAAAAAATATTTCTTGGAAATGTTATGCGGTTTTCTCGTATTTCAATTTTAAACTTCCGAGTATAAATTATAAGTCAGGATAGTTTATACATAACACCTTGCTGCAGGCGAGCCAAGTATTGGATTTCAAAAAAATTGCAACATTCCAAACCTGCGAAATTCGCGTATTATTTTGTGAAAAGAAATACTTTAAGTACGTGTACTTTTGAACAATTTTTGTCAGTGGACCATATTTTATTTCACATGCCCCGGGTAACTCTGCACCAATCAATAAAGGCTTATTAAATGTGTCCACGAATCACGCGTATTTATGTCTGAAGGGAACTAACTGCCTCCACACACTAGGCAGCAACCAATTAACTGATGACACCGGTTCTACATATTAGTAAATTATTTACGTTCGAGATAAAATCGAATTTTCAATTGCTAGAACTATGACAATGTTAATTTCGCATAAGGTTATTATAGTATTCAAAATAAGCAGATAAGTGGATTAAACGCAGGACTTTCGAAAATACATCGCTTGCAGGTGTACAAGTTTGTAAAGTGCTCAGTTAATCGCGGGCAGCCTATAATCATGCATGCACGTAGATTGTTACGTTTGTGCATATGTTAATATAAAAGTGATTTGTACGTGTAACAAGGCCAACCGCAGAGGTTGCAAAACAATGTTACAATTTAAGTAACTTACCGTTCATGCAAAATAATCTTACAATTTTAGTAACTTACTGTTCACACTAAACAATGTAGCAAAAATGATGTAGCTATTTTAAGTACCATACTGTTCACACAAAATAATCTCGCAAGTTACGTCAATTCCAGTTGCCGCAAAAAAAAAAATATCTGGAAAATATTTTATCGTTATACAAAAAGTTCGTATTTTAATTACAAGAATGAATCCCACTTATCTTGGGGCCGTGGTGGTGTAGCGGTCAGACTACTCACCTCCCACCAAGGCGAGCCGGGTTCGATTCCCGGCTGGGGTCACTCTCTGATTTTCGCACGTGGGGATAGTGCCGGACGACAATAACGCTGGTCGGCGGGTTTTCTCGGGGATCTCCCGTTTCCCCCCACCCTTGCATTCCGGCGCCGCTCCATACCTCGCTTCGCCCTCTACTAAAGCTAGTCCTCCTACTTAAGTCGTGGTTTATGAATACGATATAGTTGGACCACCCTCAGTCCGGACTAATGTCGGACCAACTCCGAGATCTGGATCATCTCGGGACTACTATATCACGGTGAATAGGGTTCTAAGCGATTGAATTGACGTTCTGTCGTAGAAGCCAAAGATATGTTGATATAGAGATATCAATCAGTTTTGGTTGGTGGTACCATTCGAAACATTGCTAGACGTAACTATAAATTCTAACAGAACTTACAGGTACTGTTCTGAATTGAAAGGAAGGTGTGCTTCAGCCAACAATTTTTTCTGTATAGCCCCAAAAATATATTTAGTTGCCGTGACAAAATATTTGGTTGAGTATCGGTAAACAAAGTTTAAGCAACAAAATAATTTTTGTTCATCTAACAAAATACACTCTTGAATTAACAAAACCTCCCCCGTATTGGGACAAAAAAATCTTGCCAACATAATGTTTAGTTGAATAAAATGTAAGTATACATTTGTTTGGCCACTCATTTGATTGCTTTCGTTCAAAAATACAGCTTGGAAGTTTGTATTTTTTTGTAACAATCAGGATAGTAACAGTGTTTGTTGGTGAATTTATTGGTGCATAATAATGGTTATAAAAGTCCTAACAAAACAAGTACAACGGGAAACTAAAAATTAAAGGTGTAAAAATTTAAATATTTATTTGTGCTCGTATATTCCAGTATTCCAAATATATGTATTTAGAAACATTTCTATTTCATTAGTAGTCAGTTTATTTGCTATGGCGTAGCGCTGGAGAGCAAACGATCTATGTTAGAATCTCGGTCTGGCATCCATTTTTTATATTGACCGCAGAGCCAAACAAATCTTTAGTTGCACAAACCAAATTTTGGTTTGGGGCAAGTAAATAAGAACAACAAAATAATTTCGTTTCAACAACAAAATATTTTATTACCCCTTTAAAAAAATTTTTTTTCTCCGCCAAACCAACTTTGTTTGATTCAACAAAACCTTTTCCTCAGAGCGTTCCTTTTGTTATAGTCATAAATATAAATATAGTTCCTACTTAAAAGCACTTTACTTATATTAGAAGGAAGTGAGGTGTTTTTAAAACACGCTCTGTCGTTATCTTGCGATTTTTATCATCGTGGCAGGCCTGCGCCTCCAGGTCACGTTTGTGTTTTGCGCTGGAGTGTACCCGCCGAGGCGCGGGGTCGTCATGGCGACGCTTGATTGGCCCGTCCCATAATTGCGCCATTGTCTCCAGATTGGCTCCCAGAGCCGCACAAACTCATCACCACAATTATCACCGCCGCCTGCGACTGCCTTCCTCCAGGGACGAGCCGGCTCGCTCTTTCTCCGTCGAGCTTATGTATCTCGCAGCTCCCCCCTGCACAGTCGCGGGGATGGTGTGGCGAACACGGAGGCACGGGCTAATTGAAGAGGACCTCCGGAGCCCGGCGCGGGCAAAACACGCCTTGTTTGTCCACGGCGACTGTTTGTCGCTGGTAAGTCAACGCTAGCGAGCACGAGCTCAAGTCACACTCGCGCATAGCCGGAGGGTGCAAAGGTCAACTGCATTTTTTCTGTGAAATGTGAAATAACAAACTCATTACTTATTAGCGACGTTTCTTCAAAATGAAAGTCCCTGCTAGGAGAAGTAATTGAGTTCTTTCTGTTTTTTTGTTTGTAATTTTATTTTTATATTTGCTTGTGCATTTGTATTTAATGTTATTATATTGTATATTGTTAATGATAGACAAATTGATTCATTTTACTAGCAGTGAATGTTTGTTGTGTGCATTTAGGGTAAAACCTAGTTGTAAATCTCACACTCCTCTGAAGGAAACTTTTTATAATTCCTGTGCTTGGTGACGCCCATGCATTCGCTGTTACTTCTCACTTTTCTGAGGCCCTGCTAAAGTTCTACTTCGAGGATATTCCTCCGCTTCATGCAAACAAAGCTTATCTAAATCTAGAAAATTAGAGTAACGGGACAACGCACCACATTCATCCGCACTCAGCTCAATAATAGTTTGCGTGCGAACTATTTCTTACTGGACATTACCAACAATCGCATTTTCTCTCTGTTTTAATTAATATTAATTATAAATGGAATATTACACTTTAAAGATTAAGTTTAAGTAGAAGATCAATTTTAAAAAAATAGTAAAATATTTAAATGTTAACAGCAATACTAACCTCTTGTGATATATGACATATTTAGGAAACAACCAAACAAGTAATACAAGGTGACACTTTTAAAAGTTGATAGTCAGCAGTTCACTGGAAAATAATAACGTCTCGGGCATGGCATTTGTCGAGAGCAGAATCATACACACAGAAAAGTTAACTTATACCTGGTGGCCGGAGAAATTCGCGGAGTCGTTTTGCGACAAGCTATTACTTCGAACGCTTATACGTTTGCACTGTTTCTGCAATTGGAACATTGAGAATGGTCCGCGAGTTTCGCGAATATTCGTGCGGCGCTGACATAGACTTCAGAGTTCTTTACACGTTCGAGTTAGAACTATTTAATTCATTGGCCGCTACTGTAGCCAGAGGCTTCTTTTGGGCTTATTTCCCGTTCGAATCGGCTACACGTGACACTGCCGCGGAATTTCGCCTTGTTTTTTACTCGCTGGAGAGCCGTCCAGGGCATGTCCGAACAACTGTGGTCCAATCACGATCGAAACGCGCCGTTCTTGTAGGCTAACCGGCCGCCGAAGTAGTTCGTGAAATTCGCAGACAAATAAACAATCGAATAAACAATGTTTAAAACATTGTTTATTCGACACGCCCGCCAGCAATAACAAAAATATGAAACGAGTCGCATACAGCCGTGTCAAAAAGTAGAGTGCCTTCCCTCAAAGATGGAGATATAGCGAATGCGTAACTCGAACGCACTTGGCAATAGACTAGGTCCAATCTTTCAACGTTACAGCCAAAGCGCAGTGAAAACACTACTGCAGATGACATAAAGTCAGAATGTTACACTCTAAACATGAATCAGTGAGAATTGAGCCAAATCAGTGGAAACAGTGAGAATCCAGCTTCTGATAACCATTGTCAAATTGCTAATAAATACGGTGGCTGAATTTCACTGAGTTATTGGTGCTTTTCCACTGGATGTCAACAATTTCACTGCTACAAGTCACTTCTTCCCAGTTAATTTGCTTGATTCGCCAGTCGACAGTAGCTTATCAACTGACTTTCAGTGAACGTTATTTCACTGATTGATATCACTGGTTCGGGCTTAGTGTGTACATAATTCACGCAAATCAGTAAGAGTGAACCAAGTAACATCACAAAGACCACAAATCCTAAATCTGCACACATGTATATGTATGTAGTAGCGTGAATCTCAGACTGTTGTGTTCGGAGTTATTTCATATCAGGGTTTCTAATATTTTTCCTTGTTACTGACAAAGGGGGGGGAAGGGGGGGTTCGAGATAATTTATTTCTCTCAAACTGCCGGCAAACACTTTCGTTACTCAGCTCGTAGACAGACTTTATACAACCTCGCTGGCTTACAGAACATTCTCATGGTGCCTCTGAATAAATAAATTTATCTATTTTTACTCAATGTGCACATTAAAGAGTGAGTAATAAAAGGTGCATGAAATGCGGGAACAGCATGGTGCGAACCAGATTAGTAACATGAGAGAGAAAAACGTATATGTGCCCTACTATTGTTGTTCTTGATGCTAATATCCGCAGGAGCGTGCAAAGTCTTACGCGATTCGCCGCCGAACGCAAGTAGAAATTTTCTTCGGGAGCAGTACGTTTATAAAGACTTGTGAAATTTTATCAGTTTTCACAGCGCCATGAGGCGAGCACGTTGTCATAAGAAGAGATATATTTCAAGACCTGTTTTCCGGAATATTGGTTCTTTCGACTGCGATGTTGCTAAAGATGACTCTGTTTTCGTAAAGTAAGCTGCGACTGCAGAGGAGAGCTTTATTCTACTCAGTTTTATGTACAGATTTGCTTTGCAAGGAATAACAGCCCATAACGGATCTGGTATTCTCGAGGTTTGCTTTTCCAGGCATCCACACAACAGCACAGTGACTAGTGTGAATTATCTTAGTCAAAATATTCAAGAGACATTATATGTTGGAAGACTTTTGCTATTAACGAGATTGTTGCTACTTCCAATTCTGTTATTACTATTGCTCAGTCTCCAGTATTGTATTATAGGCGTACTTCACGAGTCGAGTATTCTCCTGGAGTGATATCGGCATACTGCGGAATACCGAAATGAGGTCGCCCAGGCCGGGGATCGAACACCGACTCTTAACCAGTGCGAGTGCAGTTTGTGACCACTGCATCCACCACTCTGTCTTATCTCTGTGTTGCTGAGGAGTGGGCGTGGTTTCCGACTTCGCACACGTCCTTGGGCAGGCCTGGCGAATGAACGTAACCTTTCCTTCCGCCTGCCTTCTAGATCGTTTGTCTGAATCCTTTTTTTTTTAAGGAAACTTTTTGCCCACCTTGCGCTTTTGGTACCCCAATCCTACCACACTTGACATACACAACGTGTTTCTAAAACATGGGGACAAACTTCGTCAGTGTATTCCTGACGAAAATTGTTATGTAGCACCTTCGTGTCGTGAACTTGAGCACCCATAGGTACTCTCGTTACAACACAAGGATGGCACATAAATGGAAGGCGGGGTCTACATTCCTCTGTACAGTAGTGTTTATTACTGGAAGCATAAATTATGGGCGTGCTCCTGTTTTACTTATTATAAAAAAAGGGATGTGTATAAGGTACACTTAAGGTGTAGTTGGAATCCTCTTTTTATCAGCACAAAATTATAGTTATAAAATGATATTATTCATGGGTGATAATTTACTAAATAAAGAATACAATAGTAAATTTTTTTATAACAAATGTTATATAATGTTTTCTATCTTCCTATAACAACGGGTAACAAATAAATTTATGTATGTTTTAAATACACTTTTTTTGGTGAGTATTGACCAAGTTATAATTTTCTTTTGTTAAATTATATTATGGCCATGAATATATCATCGGGTACCCGCGATCGCTTCATTTAAAATTATTCCTCGCTGAAAAATTATTTTTTTTAAACATCATTACTTTTTTTTAATTAAGTTGAAACAAAATAATTTTTGTAGTTCAACAGTTCCAATAAATTATTGAACAACAGACGTCGCGTCAGAAGGCAGAAAGTTCGGAGCACTCCCGAGCACATGCAGCAGGCTGAGACATTTTAGAGGTTACTTGTTGGTCGAACAGGCGTTACAGACGTTGTTGCTGCGGTGCTGGCCAAAGAAGTGGAATAATGTTCCAAAACGACTACGCCACCATTTGGTGTGCGGCTCACATCCCAAGAAGGATGAAAATGTTGGCCACGAGGTTAAGCCATCAGGCGAACCACTATAAATAAAAAATAGTAAAAAGCTTAGAAAAGGATCGTAAACACAATATACGATCACGTCTGAATAAAATAAAATATCCACAAACAAATTTACCCAAAACGGCGGATAAAACACTATTTCATCACGTGGATGAAGAAAGATTACACAATAATAATAAATTGAGCAGACTACATGCTGTATGGCGAGAATACGAAGAAGGAAGTAACCTGAGCGGAAACCTATATATACCAAGGTGTGTTCCGGACTTAATGGTCTCGTGCGACTAATCGATACATAACTCGGAAGTCGAGAAAGACGTATAATAATTCACAAATAAAGTTTTTCATTTCGCTAACTGCAATTTATAATTTACACTGTATTACGTACGTAACTAACTAACAAACATTAAGAAAATCATTTTTTATACAAACAGTTTAACAGAAAATAACAGGTAAATATTTAAACATTACACAATTTTCAAATGATAAAGTTTTGCGGGTGGAAGCATAGTTTTTTAGACATTAGTTCAAAACCATATCAGACAATTTATTTTTTAAAATGTTAAATACTGATAACAACTTGAAACGTTAAGAAAAAACTCCATTTTTCAAATTATAAAAATGTTTCGTCAAAATTAAAAAAAAAAAAATTTAAAACCTTTGACTTTACATTATTATTTACAACATATGAAGGACATCACATAGATAAACATTAATTTTATGTAACAGCCAACAGTAATAAAGCAATAATTGTAATATGTGCTTGCTAGTATTTATAGGCCTACACAAGTTACTGACTAGTAGCAGTCCTACGAATGGGTTCATAATCTACTACGAACCATACGCTACGCACCCATCAAGTGTGTCAAATGCTTGAGTCCATTCATGATCACTTCCAACTTTTCTGAAGCCCTGCTAATGTTCTACTTCCGCAAGGTATTCCTTCGCCTCCTGCAAACAAAGCTTAACTAAATATAGAAAATTACACGAAAGGGACAACGCACCGGATTCGTGCGCACTCAATATAATACAATTTTGCATAAGAACTATTTCTTACTAGGCGTTACCAACACGCCTAATTTCTCCCACTTTTTATTCACATTATTTATAAATAAAATATTAAAATGTATAGATAGAATACCTATACGTAAAAATTCAATTTAACTGAAAATAAGATATTTTTATGTTAAGAAATGTATAAAACGCTTGTTACACATGACATATTTAAGAAAAAACCAAACACGTCAAACATAGGGTGATTTTTCTAATGTTTGATTCAAAAAGTGTGAAGAAACTGCGAATAGACTATAGTACGTAAACTGATGTCGTGTAATAGGAATCTTCCATGTCAACTCTCATAGCGACTGGAATACCGATCGTGTAATATCGGCTTTATTGGCTCGGCAGTCGGCTGGCAAGTGAGTTACCAGGCTCTGGTTGGGGTCTGCGTTGCGCCATGTTACTGGCCAGTAACGCCATTTTTCTGTCAGAATTCTCATTGATTGCAACTGTCACGCATTGTACGTGTCTGCCTGCGAATCACGGACACTCAAGTGCAGGAGTTACCTAATTGTAATTGGCCCAGTCGGCAAAAGACAAAGACACGTGGCCAATAACCAAAATAAAACTGCACGTATACCATAGGGCATTGAAGTTTCTGTGACGTACCATTGCTGGTTGGTTTGGGAACTTTTGTTAGGGACCGTACGTGTTTATTGTATATAATTATTGGACATATGTTTTAACAAAAGTTAAAATTTTTATATTTAAATTTCTCTTCGATTGAGTTTGACTAATTCTGTAGTTCATAAACTTTGTTTCAGGGCATCTACTGCTGGAATTAGTTTGTTGTTTAGACTCGCCTTATGTGCAATATTTAAATGCAAATAAAATTATTGTAATTATTTTTTTAAATGTAAAGTAGACCTACTGCAGTAATCGTTCTGCGCGTACTTTTTTGTGACTTACCTTAAAATCACATTCTGATTGACTACCGTTGATGGTCGCATGACTGTATTTGTGTCTGACAGCAATAAAAGTATAACGTAAAGGGAAAATTATCAGTCGGTGACTATTCGAATACGTGAATAGACAATCGGAGCTCATCAGCCACTTGCATTGCCATATGCACAGGCCTTGTATGGCCTCGTTATAAAAAGTTACGCGCAATAACTTGAACGTGCAGAAACCTCGCAGTTATTCAGAAAATCCTGAATGATTCTGTAAAGTCGTTACTAGGGACGCAGGAATTTCGCGAATTCAATTGACGACAAGCTATACTGTAAACAGACGCATATAAGATTTTATTTTTCAATTGGATCGGATTGTTTAAGCAACGTACTGGATGAAAAGGAGCCAATAACTAATCTGCATGGAAAAGATGACCTAATCCTGTGATACCTGGTCTGAGGTTAAACACGAGCATCAGCCAATGAACAACTAACTGAGGCTCGAGTACACAGAGGTTTGTGGAGTCTAGCTTGTTGCCAACTGAATCCTCGAAATTCCCAAGCCTCTAGTCATTCCAAATAGTAGATTAATATACAGAGACTAGATGGCGTGGCGGTTCGTTGGATGTGTGTGTACCCCATTGTCTGATTGGTTTGCGAACCTCTGGGAACGGGAGACATGTGTTTGATTGGCTACTGGGTGCTGCAAAATCCTGTTGGCTGGGCTGCCGTCTGACAAGTGGGTTACCAGGCGTTTATGAGCGAACGGTGTTCCGGCATGTTACTGGTCAGTGACGCCATTTTGCTGACGTGAGGAATAAGCCTCCGTTTCCCCTCTGCATTGTTAAGTACTCAGAGGTCGGAATCCTGGATACATAGATACGGCCGGTGGAGTTTGAAAATCACGTTAATAGTCCCGCAAGTAGTGGAGGGGGGTGTTTCCAACCGGAATCAGTTGGAGCGCAGTGTATTACACACGGCTCAGGCGCTGTGGGTGTTGACGGTGGACGGGCAGCGGTTGCGCGACGAGGGTTGTGAGCACGAGGGGAAGGTGGGTTGAATGGGCAGGAAGTGATCCGGCTAAAAGCCTGCATGTTTGTATGCATGAGGCCAAGGGCGATGAGACAAACCGGCGGGAGGTGGCGGGATCACAGCGTCCGCCGTGAATTACTCCCCGGACACTCGACCAGCCTGCGCGATTAACCGCAGCTCTGGGGCGCATCACCGGCCGCGACTGCGCGCGCACGCGCCTCGCCGGCAGCGCTCGTGGCGGCCGCCGCACCAACCACGCTCCGCCATTTTACAACACGCACGCAACATAATGAAGTTTAAAACTGTAGAGTGAATATGGGGTAGAGCGATCACGCTGGCTGCGTAAAACCGCTCTCCGTGTTCCAACATTGAACTGCTTTCCACCAACACGACTTCCAGAACGTCGTGGACTTATTTGAGGTTAGAAAACTGTTTAGTAAACAAGTGATTTGAGATTTTTGTATACTTCCTCTAACCTATATGTAATGCAGTTTGATTAAATTCAAATTGGTAAAAGTATTTTATTCATATAAAAGTACTTCTCTTTTGAAAATTAAGATATAAACAAACACTTTCATCACTGTTGATTTTGGCTACATGCGCAGAAGACAAATAATAGGTTTACCTCATCTTTAGTCTATGTTTCGAACCATTATTTACCATATGGCCAAAATCGAGAAGTTTTTAGACTGTAATAAGCGTAGACTAAAGATGAGGTAGACTGATTATTTGTATTCTGCTCATGAACCCAAAATTTACCTACCTCACACCAATGCAACTGTCAAAGTCACACGGTTAACAGTGATCAACGTATTCGTTCTTAATTTAAAAAAACATTTTATATGTATAAAATGTTTTTTTACCAGTTTCAGTTTAATCTAATTGCATTAAAATTTGTTAGATGAAGTATAAAAACATCTCAAATCACTTCTTTAACCCATTCGATAAAACATTAATTTCTGAGTTTAAATGTTGCAATGGCATAATTTTTTGGTATAGTTCAATCACGGTTACTTCCAACTTTTCTCAAACCCTGCTAAAGTTCCACTTCGAGGATATTCCTCCGCGTCATGCAGTCATAGCATAACCGAGTCTAGAAAATTACTCCAAAAAGACAACGCACCGCATTCGATCGCACTCGGTATAATTATATTTGGTTCGGAACTATTTATCAGTAGGCATTACCAACACATCTGTGTTTTCTCCACTTTTATTCATATTAATTAAAACATAGACATTTTCATTTAGAGATAAAATGTAAGTAAAAGTTCAGTTTAACTCAAATTAAGGAGCTTTTATGTTAACACAAGTATAAAACGCTTGCGATCGTGGAATATTTAGGAAACAGCCAAACACGTCATACATGAAGTGATTTTTCAAAGGTTTGATTCAAAAAGTGTGAAGAAACCGCCAATAGAATATACGCGCTGTATTTGTGTTCAGCACTTTTCTTGCGACCGGAGAACATGGCGCGGCGTGCTCGATGATATCGGCATCAAACATTCATGTCGAAGAGGTGGAGGAAATTCCACAAATCGGATTAGCCACAAGGAAAATTGAGCACTGTTATCTTGCTGGGTACAGTACCTGCCATAAATATCATTCTCGTGCAACGTGCCCACGATGAGTGTAGAGTGAGTGAAGAGATTTGGGCGGCTCTTATCAGCCACATCTTGAGAGCCGATGAGAGTGAAGCAATTTGAGTATTGAGCAGCGCCGGAATGCAAGGGCGGGGGAAACGGGAGATCCCCGAGAAAACCCGCCGACCAGCGGCATAATCCGGCGCGATTCCCACACGCGAAAATTCGAGGACGACCCCGCTGGGAATCAAACCCAGTTCATCGTGGCGGGAGGCGAGTAGTCTAACCACTACTTCACCGCGGCCCTGTGGACACGGTGAGTGAACGGGTTAAATGAACAGTGTTCTAACCTCAAATCCTGTCAACGTCGTTTATGATAGTTGTGTTGGCAGAAAAGCAGTCCAATGTTGGAACACGGAGACTAGTTCTGCGTAGCCAGCGTTAGCGCTCTACCGCATATTTACTCTACGGTAAGAGGGTTTTTCCCACACAGAGAAGAGAGAGTCTCTCGAAATGCGTACAGAAGATCGGAAATCTATCATTAAATGTGTAGGAGAGAAAAATCCCTGTGTGGTGAACATCAGGGATGAAAATGATTTCTTCGATTTCAAGGAGGCTGGCTACTGACCGGTTCCTGGTCACGACGAAGTTGAAAATATCGAAAACCCACTAAATACGGGTAATCTTTGAAAGATCAGGTTTCTTCGAAGTCAAACAGTTTCACTGAAGTGGAACATTGGATTGAACATTACATTTCCGCAAGGGATTGACTGCAGAAGGCATCGCCACTGCACCTGTTCCTATGTTCACATGTACATCGAAAATGCCGGAAGAAAAAATTAGGATTGGAAGGATTTGATTCCATTCCTACCGAAGAACGAGCACGGACAGTTCTATGAAGAATTAACCACAAAAAGGAGCGTGCAGTTGTAAGGAATCATTATTTTCTCATTTTTCCCCTGCATGTAACTTATATCTTAACGTCGTAACGTCGTTTAAATGTGTGAACATTGAATATAATTTATTTAATTTAAATGTAATGTACTGGTAATGTAGATGTTTGGGCAGCACTTAACAACGGGGTCTTGAGAGCCGATGAGGATAAAGCGAGGTGAGTATGGAGCAGCGCCGGAATGGAAGGACGGGGAAACGGAAGATCCTAGAGAAAACCTGCCGGCCATCGTCTGGCACTATTCCTACGTGTGAAACTCCAAGGAGTGACCCCACCGAGAATCGAACTTGGTTTTCCTTGGTGGGAAGCGAGCTATCTAGCCGCTGCGCCAACCGCGGCCCCTTTACACACATTCACGTTCCTAAAAACTACGCTAGTGCACTTTATCGATGCACGAATAAAGTCACCCGGTGAATTTTACCCACAAGTTTCACAACACGGTTGCATGTACTGCTAGGCTGCACTGAAATAACTTATATAATATAATTTTCTGTTGACCACTTTAATTTGTCGTTTGCATGTATGAAAAATATTTATTTTAACTGTGCCTGATGTATTGTCGTAGAACGACAAACTTTTGTTTAGGAAATAACTTTTCGTAAGAGTTTAGTAGTACTTATATGGATAGTGATAGAACGTTTATGTTGTCACAAATTCCCAGAAAACATCCGCTTAAAACGAGTTCTAACACTTCCGTTCAATTTTAAGGCCGTTAAAGACCAAATTAACTGAAAAAATGAGATTGTATAATTTTAATAATACCAGGTTGTCACAATTTTCGTATTTAGTTCAAAACCTATGGTGTTTTGGAATTGAGTAATCATAATGTGCGTTGTAATAGCTGTTTCTAGTAAAAGGACGCGGTCTTCGAAGTGGCAACGTTGGAGACTCCCCCTTTTCTTCTTCTCACCCTTTTCTCCAAATGTTGTCAGGTTTCCTGCGCTCCGCGCTGTCACACGATAGTGGCTTTGTCCGTTCCTTCTAGCTGTAGCACCGCCAGTTGTTTTAAATACAGCACAGTGTTGTTCTTTGCTTTGAGGAATCAAATGCGCGTAGCCCGAGAAAAATACTTATGAAGATTGCCGATTTGAAAAAAGTACAGAACACATACCACTGTCTTCGTATTTTCTTATATTTTTAAAAGCACGTGAACATTTGTTAATTTGGCTTCTAATCAAGTTGATGTATAAACGTATATAGTTAACGAAAAGAATGACAAATGTGGTAACCTGATTTTGCTACAGAGTACTTGAGGCTACAGATGCGAAACAGTCGATTACACAGCAAACACGCCAGCAAAATGGCATCACGTACCAGTAAAATGTTGGCATGCCTTTCTCCAATCAGTGCCTGGTAACCTACTGGACAGCCGGTAGCCCAGCCATTAGGAAACCTTTCGTGGCATGCAGTAGCCAATCAGGCACTAGGCCCATTCCTACAGCCTGGCGCAACCAATCGGAAAACAAATACTTCAACATCAAAGAAACCGCCACGCCATTTCGTCTCTGTGTATAGTGAAATCCTTATGATAAAAATATGCGCAGAAGACCAAAACGCGTCGGGCGAGTCGGGAGAGTCAATTTCCGCTGCACGAAGGGGTGGAGGGAGTTGTTCAGTTCAGTAGTGACGGCGGCCGAGAGCAGTTGGGCGAGAGCTACTCCGTGAGGGAATGACACCTGTCGAAAAAAAAAAAAGGAAGTTGCGCCGGCGGTATATAACAGCGCGGTAGTAGAATGCGATGTTACCGGTTTGGTCTGTATAGCGCCAGCAGTGTCACGTGGTTTCCCTCCCTCCAGCGGCAGGCCCTCGGGAGAGCCCTCCCCTACGCTGCCTCCCCTACCTTCCCTCCCTCAAAGCTGCGCGAATATTATTTTCTAATTTGAACTATACTAATATACTCTGTGATTGTGCTGAATCTGAGGAATATGGAGGATGCGGTATTATGTTTCGTAATTTTTGCCACGTGGGGTTTGACACTTTCTTCCACGAGCAAAGGACCTTTCCTATTAACCAAAGATGGCAGATTTTTACACAAGTACTGGTCATTTCGTTACTTTTTGCATAGAACGAGACACAGCAAAAATGGTTTTACCAGGAGGGATGAACTTATAATTAACAACACGCTTGGAGTTGTCCACCACACTAACGGAAAAACCTTACTTGGGATCAATCTTGGTTTTGGAAGTGTTTGGGGGTTCCACGAAGGTGTAACCAGTGTCGTGCAGTATCCACTTCTCATCCCACGGTACGATACGATACAGTAGGGGCACGTCATCGAAGAAGAATAACAAAGTTATTGCAGACGTCCGTTCACTGATATTTGTGATGCTCAGTTAAATAATGCTTTTTCTAATCGTCCATTTTTTCTCACTTTCCTTATAAATTGGAAGTGGTCGAAATTGTTTGAACTGGAAAAATTGAACTGTCCAGCAGGTTCCCTTGCGGTGGTGGATGGATCCATCATCTCCACACGTCTTGAAAGCGTCCTTGTCCTCCCTCCACCTGCGTCCTCTACTGCCATTACTTTGGAACACGGTCACCAGCACCAACATTTTGAAACCAGCGACACACTGTTCGCTCTGAAGCGGGCGTCTACGCCCCAAACGCAAGTCCAATTGCGTTACGTTTCTACCGCCTTGTGAGTGTGTGGGGGATGAGCACTGAGATGCCTTCACGCCTATTTCTACCTCGGACCCCTACCTCGAAGTATTATATTAAGGTATTTCGAACGAGAAATTCAGACAATTCCGCTGATAATACGGCCCGTGTGCCGGAGAGTGCGGGTAAAGCTGCCCTCTACAAAGTATCCGGGTGCGAATTTGTCTCAAACAGTCACCCGGCGAGTTGTGGAAGCTCTGCTTCTCGCCCTCGCAGACGCAGACAGCCCACATTGAGAAATGAGCATTGGGTGCCACATAAATCCTCAATTTTACTACGAATACGGCAGCTCGCCGCATAGATAATGGTAACATACTTTTAGGAGACTATCAAAATTATAAATCGTTGAAGTTTATTGGCTGCAGTTATATCTGAGTGTTATGTGGCAAGTGTATCTATAACTGTTTTCACACTATTAACCGAAATCGATTTCTGCTTTACTTACAGGAGTTGACGCCCTCTTATTGCAGGCGACATTTTAACCGTCAGGATTTACGAATGTTTGATGCTGGTTCATAGAACAGTATGGCTTAATTAACAAAAAGTACCCTATATTTTAAACTGCCCAGGATCCACCGTTTTCGTGTAAAACGCACCATAAAAAAATTCTGATAAACTTCCTAAACTGTAATGGAAATTTTCAACCTATACAGTATATGGTAATAGTACTACGTATCAGGTTGAAAATATGGGAATGTTTAGCATTGCTTCTATACAAAGTTGGGAACTTCCCTACGCATTTGACTCTTTCGGCTGCAGCGATACAGTGACCAAGACGTAGCCAATATTGCCTACATGCTTCTATGGTATCCTGCTGTGCCCACTGATCCGACGATGGTGGAGGACATTGTTAACACTTACTGTAAATATGACTTTACAAACTGCTTCAGACCTGGGAGAAAGTTCTTTGACTTTGTAAAAGGGTACAGATTGTTATTCATTAGCCCAAATAACAGCAAGGGAAATACCACGTCAGCTTGGGACATACCCATATTTTGCAGTAGTTTGATGTCGAAGGAAGAACAGTATGTTCGAGTATAAGGCAGCATATGAAGCACCAACAGGTGCTGAAGAATTGTTTAAGTCCAACGTTTTCCATCCCAGGATTCATACAGTTGGCTCTTCCTCGATTACACACTTCGAACATAATTCGAAATTCAGTAGCACATAGTCGTTTTTGTACAATATGAAGAAACTTCCCGAACAAACTGCAGGAGACCACCACCGACTTAGAAGTTACTTTGAGTATTGGTGATAAGTTTATCGTTTCAGGACATGACTTAGCAGCAGTGCTTTCAAGTAACGTGACAATTCTAAAGGACTCGATCGAGCCCTTAAAGGCGCCTGAACTTATGAAAAAAAATAATTGACAAAATTAGCTGCTTTTCGCAGACCATTAACTATCACAGTAACTATGGCTAATGGTGAACGAAGTTTGTGTAAACCGAAGCTTATTAAAAACCTATTTAGGTTCTATCATGCTTGAAGACAAATGATCGAAGGAAGCTTTATCGACAGAAAACGATATTGCTCAGTCAGTGAGTTATTCTGATCTTATTCAGAAATTTGCTAGTGTTAAGGTGAGAAAGGCACACGGTTAAACACAGTTTCTTGGCAAGGCAACACAAAAGGACAGGTTGTATATTTATAATGCTCATCTCTGGCCTTTAAAGTAAGATCTAGTTTTACGTGCAAGCTGTTAAGTTAATTTGTTAAATACAAAATGTTGGTTATTCATGGCTTAGTTATATACTGTATTTTTCAGTTTTGAAAAAAAAAAACAGTATTGGATGCCCATATGCACATAAACTTGGCCAACGAATAAAATCACTTAAGATCGAAAAGAATGCAAGAGTACGTAAAATGTTTTTGTACGTGCATAAATTATCTGGTGAATATAAAGGGGAGGTGCCTTGGCGAGGCTTCGCATCATGCTGAAGAATGTGTAAGGCCGGCACTGGGTTGAATGTACACACAGCTTCGGAAAAAGAATGTTCCAACTGGTGAGGGAAGGGTTCGAGGAGAATATTTTGATGGCTTCAAGACTTAGGAGCGTTGGTATAAACACTGCACGACACTGTTCAAAGTTATCGTAATTTGTACTTCTTTTGCATAGTTTTAAGTTTCTTATAAGTCGTTCAAGGCACCTAACTTGATAATACACTGCAATTTATTAGGTATTTTTTAAAAGCAACAGTACAAAAATAGTAGGTTAAAAACTATTTTTAAGCTGGAAATTTTTATGAAGCAGATTATGACGGACGGTGTGGATGTATGAACATACATTGATAGTGTTTTTATGATAGAATAATTTAAATGTATTGTACGTCATTCTTTATTACCTTGTTTACATAAACACGGTTTTGAAATGTTATTGCATAAGCTCTGTGAGAGTTTTAATAAAATTAAAACGTATTCATGTTTCAGTTTTTTTTTAAGCATACGAATTCACTACGTCACCAACTGAACACTGTTTTACTCGGTAGCGTTGGGAGGAGGAGATGGAGGAAGTAAAGTTCAGACGAAAATTACAATTCCTCAATTAGCAAAAGAAAGTAATTGCGTAGCAAATTCGATTTTTGCACATTCGTTAATTTGCACTGTAATCTCCGTGGCATGTGAGCCTACACATAACACTAACATGTCTTTAAAAATTACAAAATTCTACGTTCTGTGTATTCATTAGACGCGGATAGGAAGCTACATCAGCCCCACGCTAACAAAAAAAAAGATGGTTCCTTCACATCGTCCTGTCTTGCACGGAATAACAGCCTACACTGCACAAAAAGTTCCGCACAGTAAAATACTGGTAGCAGAATTTCATTAAATTTCCCTTACAATTCCAACCTACATTCGTAGTCATATGGAATGATACTGTTACGTGTGTTACACACATTCGTAGGAGTTGTATCCAACTGAAGCCAAAGTGAAAGCTTTACATTTTAAAATACAAATTCTGTTATAGTTTATTCACGGTTTCTTCACACTTTTTTAATCAAACCCTTAAAAAAATCACCCATGTGTAACGTGTTTAGTTATTTCCTAAATATATCATGTATCACAAGCGTGTTCTAATTTTTCTTTTAATTTAAGTTTTATCTATATTTTATTTTATAAATTGTAATATTTCATTTATAATAAATGTGAATAAAAACAGTGGGAAAACACGTGTGTTGGTATTGCCTAGTAAGAAATAGTTCTCATGCAAAATATTATTACAACTGAGTGCGCACGAATTCGGCGCGTGGTCCTTCGGTGCAATTTTCTGGAAGTAGTTAAGCTTTGTTTGCATGAGGCGGACGAATATCCTGGAAGTAGAACTTTAGCAGGGCTTCAGAAAAGTGTGAAGTAACTGTCAACGTTCACTAACTTCAACTTGAAAACTTATTATAGGCTATTCAAGGTAAAGTGAGCACTTTTAAAAGCCCTCTAATTTTGAATAATAGTCAACAAATATATTTAATTATAGCCATAAACGTTAACTTCCAAGTGCGGTGGAATGTACACGCTTTGTTTATTACTTACAATGCCACATTTATTTTTCAAAAATGATTAAAGGATAGAAAAATGGCTGAATGGAAAAATTAACTAGGGCCTCAAAAGTACTCACTTTACCGTGAACAGCCTATATCTTACAGGGTTGTGTTGAAAATTTTCTAATATATTAGGTTATACAGCAAACGATATATACAATGACTATTGGCGTGCAGTGTATGATGTTTTGCATCACAAATTCTACACAGCAGTAATTAAAAATTGAAACCCAAGCAGTGCGTAGGTTATTTCTCAAAGAGTAAAAAGAGTACGCAACATTATTTTATCCAGCTCATCTCTAATGAGAAAACAATGAATTTTATTTTTAAGTGATTGAAGACGATTATCATTAATGTTACCCTGCTCCAGTAACTTAAAACTCATTCACATTTCTTACTATTACTTGGTGGAAGGTGAAACTTAACTCTTTCAAACGCACTTTAATTTACTGTTTTAGGTGTTGCAAACTGGAGTGGAGAGATTTGGGTGGCTTTTAACACCGGAGTCCTGAGAGAAAATTGCAAACAGGAAATTTTATGATGTGTGTTGTACTTAAGTCAACGCGACACTTGTTCCGTTGTCATATAGATCCAATGAGATTGTTGGCTTCATGTTCGGGTACATCAACAGGAACCAATCATAACTTGTATCAGTAACTAGGTTTATGAATCAGTTACAGCTTGGCAGTGTATAGTACATACCAAAAATTACCGTCGCGTTCGTTATCTACACAGTTGTGTACATTGGGTTGGAATGGGTTAAAAGGCGTGTAAGTTATTAATTTGTTTTAGTTTATTTATTTTTAATAAATTGTTTTATTTATTTTGTTGTTTGCTTTAGGTTTGACATTGAACCACATTTAATTTGACAAGTAGGACTGAGTGATTAGACTG
Organism: Clitarchus hookeri; assembly: GCA_002778355.1. NCBI lineage: Eukaryota > Metazoa > Arthropoda > Insecta > Phasmatodea > Phasmatidae > Clitarchus > Clitarchus hookeri. The sequence goes on from NQII01001456.1 coordinate 175,343, forward strand.
CTCTCCTTCCACCAAGGCGAACAGGGTTCAATTCCCGGTCGGGTCACTCCCGGATTTTCTCAAGTGGGGAACGTTCCGTGCGATGCCGATGGTCGGCGGGTTTTCTCGGCGATCTCCCATTTCCCCGCCCTTGCATTCCGACGCTGCTCCATTCTCACCTCATTTCACGCTAATCGGCTCTCAAGACCTCGTTGTTAAGACCCGCCCAAATCTCTCAACTCAACTCAATTGACACGCTTACTGTGAATCTAAGCTAATAACAAACTCATCACAGTTGCGTGACCAACATACGCGAAGAATGGGTTTTCTCTTCAGCAACAGCCAAAGAACACATGGCGTCGACTCGAGGATAAAAACTTTAATATCGCTCGTCTCTAAAAAAAAATGGATTTCGTAGGCACACTTACGAATATCACTTTTCTGCGGAATAGTCCGCCGTCTTTAACAACGTTAAGAGTGTAAGGCAAAATGCAATTTCCGTATATATATATATATATATGTGTGTGTGTGTGTGTGTGTGTGTGTGNGGGGGGGTAATATAGTTTTTACATTACGTACGCACACAGAGAAAGGTTCTTAAATTTCTTAATTGTTGAATATAGGGAAATTTGTTTGTGTTTTTTTTATTAGTAGTTATCCTTGGATTTTCGTAAAGTATTTTCTGCTGAGCATTTCTAGAATATAAATACGGCAATACCTTTCATTCGCTTCGTTAAATATTCTGTAAATTGTTTGGTTCATTTTTTTTTATATGTTAATCAAAAAATTATGGATCTAAATGTGCAATTAGAGGGAAACGACAACACGTTAAATTTTTTCAAAAACGAAGTTCATTAAAAAAAAAAATGTATTTCCTTGCAGCGGCTTCTGAGGGTCGAGGTTCACAGTGTTCGGGCGGCAAGTGTACCAGCTGGAGGGAGTTGCCCGGTTGCTGCGCGCGCAGCTCGTCCCCGCTAGGTGTGGGAGGGGTTTTAATTCCCAGGACAAGGCTGGGGCCCTGACAAATTGTGCCATTAACAAGCGTCGTTAAAACTAATTACTCCCGCATGACCGCCAGCGCCGCACTCGTGACGTCACGCAGCCGCAGCCAAGGAGCAGTCGGTTCGATAACCGGGGCGAGCGGCCGCAACGCTATCATGCAGATTGGCTCCAGCAGCCGGCTGGCTGGCTGGGTCTCTCTCTCTGCGTCTCAGATGGCGCCTCGTTCCAGTACGGCGTGCAGGCAGTGAGCGCGCAGGCCAGCTGTTGCCAGACAACATCACAGTCCCAGACACAGACGATGTAGACACAGACTAAGGACGAGGTAGACACATACTTAAGATGAGGTAGACATAGGCTAAATACTAGATAGACATACACTAGAGATGAGTTAGACACATACTTAAGATTTAGTAAACGTGGACTAAAGATTAAGTATACATATGTTAAGATGAAGCAGGCATATACTAAGGCTGAGGTACACATAGACTAAATATGAGGTAGATATAGACTAAAGATGAAATAGACATATGCTAAATATGATATACACATAGACTAAATATAAGGTAGACGTAAACTAAATGAGGTAGATATATGCTAAATATGAGGTAAACATGCACTAACCATAAGGTAAACCCCGATAAAATATGAGGTAGACATAGGTTTAAAGATGAAGCAGACATACACTAAAGATGAGGTAGACAGACTAAATATGAGGCAAACTTATACTAAACATGAGGTATACGTAGACTAAAGATGACGTAGATATACACTGAATATGAGGTGAACACATACTAACGATTAGGTATGCATAACTTACATATGAAGCAGTCATAAACTACAGATGAGGTAGAAATACTAAATATGAGGTAGAAGCATACTAAATATGAGGTAGACTCACACCAAATATGAGGTAAACACAGACTTAAGATTATATAGGTTAAATATGAAGCAGATTTCGACTAAACACGAGGTATACAGACTAAATATGAGGTATACATAGACTAAATATGAAGTAAATATATACTTAATATGAGGTAGACATCGACTAAACTTGGGGTATAGACATTGACAAAATTTGAGTTAGAAACATTCTAAATACTATGTAGACATAAATATGAGGCTAAATATGAGGTAGACATAAATATGTGGCTAAATATGAGGTGTACATAAAGATGAGGCTAAATATGAAGCAGGCAGATTTTCTTCTACTGCACATGTTCCAACATGGATGCGCCCTTGGCCAATATAACAGTCAAGTCCCATGATTAACAACGTTAAACTTGTTTGTTTGCATTTGAATTTCTACACACGCGCCCTTTTGTATTACCAAAATACTTTGACTAACTTGTATATAACTTAGTTCGAATAAGACTAGGTCAGATGAAGCGTACACACATTTTAAAGCTCCTACTTACATAAACAGTGATCTAACATCAAATACCATCCACGTAGTGCTGTTGGCAGAAAAGCAGTCCTACGTTGGAACACGGAGAGTGGCTACTGCGCAACTAGCGTTAGCACTCCATCCCATTTTCACTCCACGCGCTGAAAATTTTTTTATAGTAATGAGAATTTCTGAACATTTTAATTCATAGTTTACTATTATTTTATTATGTAACGCATGTTATTTATTTATTTTACTAGGTGATCGAGTAAATGAAGCAAAATTTTGAGTAGTATTGTCCCTAAAAAGGTTTTCATTACGAAATAACTCTCGTACTAATAGTATCCCTCATGGATTTTCAGCTGTGCCGCTTCCGACATTTTGTTATTCGTCTTTTTCTCTTCCTTTGCTATTACATGCACGTCAGCTACAGCTCTAGGCCTTTACACAGGACAGCACAGTGTAGGGAATCGGGAGGGCGAAAAAATTTTCCCGTAATATTTATTTGTGTGCATCTCAACCTTCGTTGTAGATTGACTCGTATGTTGTGCTCAAGCATAAATAGCCGATGTGAGGAAATTTGCTTCCTTGGCGTTGAAATATGTATCTCTCATAAACTAACGCCAAGCCTACGATCTCTCGTCGCTTAACATTGAAGGCATAATGGCGCATCGAGAAATTTGTCCCTATCAAACACTGCATGTGAAGTTAACGGGAATTTTCTCCGTCAACATGCAGTTTCTGCTTCTACCTAGATTCGGTGCTTCGTATTCTTGTTTTGTGCTCTTGATTCGTCAATTTTACAGTTATTTCAAGGATAATTGAGCATTAACAAAAGCCCTGCTTATTACTTTTTTTTTTTTTGTCAATTTTGTTTTATCCATATCCTTATGAAATGTGAGATTTACAAACATAGCCTAATCACGTTCCTGTTACATTTATAACTCTTGCGTCTAAAACTAAGCATATTGTTAGAAATGTCTGGGCTTGCCAGGTTCGTGAAGCAGTTAAATTTAATTTCCTAAATTATTTACATGACTACAAAAATATATACAGTTATGTCTTTCACAGTTTTCTATCATTCGTATTATTGTCCTTCATTGAAAATTGCAAACCATAACTCAATAACATATATTAATGTGAATTTCTCCCGAGTATAGTACACTTTTTTCATATTGAGAATTTACACTTTAAAGTTTCAATTTTTATGTTAACGTGATCCAAATGTTGGGTACATGAATTTAAGTAGCGACCCCCCCCCCCAACAAGATTTGTAATGCTTGTTACGTTAAAATTACAAAAACCTGTGCATACGCTAGACGCCATGTGCATCTGTTTAGATCATGGAAGCGATGACCAATAGATTATATAAACCATGTTGCATTATAAAATATTATTTCTGGTATTTCTGTGGTGATGTTGGAACTAAAATTATCCATATTATAAAATCTTTAATTCTCAGTATTATGACACATCAATTGTATCGACTATGATGCATCATCGATTTACTGCTGCTTTTAAATCCTTGGTTACTAGACGTAAATTTTATTTTCGTATATTTTAATGTTGCTTTTGTAACTAAAATGGTTAATGTGATAAAAGCGTGCCATTCACTTCCTCCCCCCTCCGCACCATCATCTAGGTCGATCACAAATACCAGAGCACTCTTCCGGGAGCACCCCGACCACATCTCGCAGTCGCTTCAAACCAGGGGCGTAGCGAGCGAAGAGGTTAGGGGTTGCAACCCCTCCCCTTTGACGATTAGGTTGTCAACAATTATTATTAAAATTATTAATGATGTAATTTTTTCCTATATTATTTCCTATTTAACACGTGCGTTGGCACCGATGATACAGGAGTATCCTCCTTCCTTTCACTCCAGTAAGTGTAAATCCCCTCCCCCCTTTTTTTCTAGAACATGAGAAATTTCTGGCTACGTCGCCACAGCTTCGCACACAAAGGTCGCTGTCTCTGCTCTGCCAATAACCGCCACAGCTAGTCGAATCGTAAGAAACACTCGCCCGACACCACAGTTCATCACTCTCTCAAAAACTCTCTTCAGCAGGGTATATTTTATACACGCAGGAAGGTTACTAGTTTCAAAATGTAACATGTAGTGTATATGATTTATTCTAAATGCTTATGTGATATCCCTGTTACCAAACCGTTTTTTATACTCAGTTCATATTATGCTGCTTATATGCACCTCCAGGATCATTGCCAAAAAGGGATTGGTGAAGGGGGGTGGGGGGAGGTCCATGGATTCCGGACCCACCACTTCTAGGCTTAAAACCAGTGGATGAGAAAAAGATAAGAGAAACACACTGGTGTCCAAAAATAAATGAACAAACAGACATGCGTCCCTCGCGTCATCATTTTGCCACAAGATAGTATCGGGGGACAGTAAATTATATAAAGCATAAATAAAGTAGACACTGTAACATCACATCTTGATGAACTAACAGGAAAAATTAACACATGTTCTGCTTTTTAAGATTCACTTTTCACACGTCCAAAAAACGGCTTACGTCTGCTCAATATGGCGTGTCATCACAGTTTGCGTGCAATAACTTCAGTTTTCGGAAAGACATCAACCAGCACTGCTCTATGGGGCTAAGCATTATTGTCCATCAGCGGAAAGTCTGGGCCCACGGCACCTCGAAACAACCAAACATGGGGTGCTGAGATCTCGCCACAATACCTGACAGCAGTTAAACCTTGCTGGTTTGCCCGTACGACGTGGTGGAGAGGTGTTCGAGTGGTTAGCATAATGCCTCCCCACGCCATCATTGATCCCCCTCCATACTGGTCTCTTTCAATGCTGTTTGAGGGCCGGAATAGTGTTACAGGTTCTTTTCGAATGCAAACACGTGGTGGAGAATCACTTTGAAGACCTAGTCGCGACTCATTCGTAAAGAGAACTTTTACCCGCTGTTCGACTGTCCAGTGGAAACGTTGATCGCTCCACTCTAAACGTATTCGTCTGCGAACACTCATCAGATGTACATATAGAGCAGGTATCCTACAATAAACTGTTGACCTCGATACAACTGTTCCAGTGGATGCTGTGAGGTCAGATGCCAGCTGCTGTGCAGTACTACGGCGGTATCGTCTTGCCATCACGGCCAAATAAACGGTCCTCTCTTTCTGATGTCATTCTTGGTTGGCCTTGCACTGGTCCTTGGGATGCAGTTACGGACGCTAAAAACTGCTGCAACATCCGAGAAACAACAGAATGATACACATAAAACCATCTAGCAACATCAGTTTGAGACCTTCCAACTTCCATTCATCCTATCGCCCTCAATGCTTCTTCTCTGTGCCATAACTGAACGTGCGCAAATGAATGTTGCCATTGGAGTAATGCGGCAGTAGACATTATGCACGTCGTTCGATAGGGACACTTAAGTAATCGCTTTTATGGTTTTAAAATGACAATAATGCCATATGCTGTTCAGAACATGGGTGTATTTTCATTTGTTTCCATTTTCCAATCACCCGTTATTATCTTGTGGCACAATGATCAGGGGAAGGGAAGGATGTGTGTTTGTTGCTTTAATTTTGGACAGCGGTGTATTACAACAAATAGCATTATGCATATGTAAATTTGCAAAGCGACTTATTGAATCAATTATATAAGTATATTTTAAACATATTTTTTAAATATTTTTATTTAGTGCAGCGCATGTGCACAAGCGATAATTCTTTCCTATAAGAGACCATGATATCCTGCCCCTCCACTCTTTTAGATGTAGTTGATAGGCAGGTAGTTAGGGCTTAACGTCTCGTTGACAGCGAGGTCATCAGAGGCGGAGCGAGTTGTTCAGAGAAGCAGGAATAGGGCAAGAATCGGCCATGACCTGTGGTAATGAACCATCCCAGCATTCCCCTCGAGTGATTTCCGGATTCCATGGAAAATCGAAATCAGGATGGCCAGACCGTAGTTCGAACCCAGGTCCTCCCGAATGCGAGTCCGAAGGTCAACCACTGCGGCACCTCACTAAGCCACTCTTTTATACTTTACAGACATCTGTCGATATTGAACTGACTGTTAACGCAAGCACAGTGCTATTCTACGCCGTACAACGTGCAAAATTTCTTATTCGGAAAGGGGGAGAGGGCGAGGAGGAAAATTAAAACTAACATTCCTCTGGTAATCTAAATTATTACGTTAGAAGCAAAATATTTTCTGTTAGTGTTTGCAAGTATACGTTTTAATCCATTATCAAATGTTCTGCGACGAAAATGACTCACGCCATTATTTTAAAATAAAACTATTAAATCAAAATAAAATTAAAAGTTTTTCTGTCCATAAATTTGTTTAATGTAAAAGCATTTTTTCCCCGAAATGTATGTAAGTAAACAATTGAATTTCGTAAAACTAAAATGGTGCCAGATTTAAGTATTACAAGCATTTTCTTTAAAACATATACATATATATATATATATATATATATATATATATATATATTAAAATTTTAAGTAGTCTGCACTATCCCTTCAGAAAATCTTGGCTCCGTCCCTGGAACAACCCAAAAATTCTGGGTTTAAATTGACCACAGTTGGTGAATTACAATGAAAATTGAAAACTGGCATGCCACTGTAAACTTATTATATATAATATATAATTAATTTGGTAATTGCTGTATTTAATTTAAAAAATGTGTTATCCATGGAATTATTTTACAACAAAACTTTATTTTTTAATAAGCCCTTCCTAACAATACCTGCGCTATTAATTTCTAGAGTATTCTGCTCTTGCGCACTCCAGAGATGACATAATCCAGCATCCAGAATTTCCTTAATGGGTGCGACATTCCACTACTTTTTCAAAGGTGTTATTAGTCGCTAGATGCAAGCTGTCAATCAAGTGTGGACCAAAGACGTAACATTTCCTTTCTTACCCGCACCCGCAAAACATCATCCCTTGCTGGACACGTCTGTTTGTAGTTGTTTGAGTCACCAGCACTCGCTGGCAGTCTCAGGGGAAGGGGATAGTGCATGAACCGCTGGACGGCAACAATATTGTAAAAAGGGGAGTCAGGGGTAATACACCGCTGATAATAATAAAAAAAACAGTCTCTGAAAACCGACCAAAACGAAAGGGAAGCCTCCACCACATGCTTAATTGATATTTGAAAAAAACAACAAAAGGGCCAGCACGAAGCCCGAATACAACCTGGACACACACACTTCAGAATAAACACCAATATATAAAAATAAACAAAGCAAATTCTACAACAAAAAGGGGGGATAGTAAATACATCTAGCGAGAGATTTAGGGATCGATTGACGTGTGACGGGTACAGGGGATAGGAATTGCACTGTTTTCACACCCTGCTATAGTTGTCCTGGGCAGCCAGCCAGCCAGCCAGGGCAGGCAGGTGACAACGAAATTTCTAGGGAAACACAGTCGGGGATGTCCCGACATATAAGGGCACACGGGGAATGAACCGAAGTTGAGAGAAACAGGGTAAGTCCCTTGAAATAGCTGATATAAGCCCTCGACGAAGGAATCCAGGGGTGCCCCCGACGAGAATTAGTGCCGACCCAGCTCACAGGAATCCCCGAAAACGTCCTGCCACACCCTCCCTCCGCCACAGTTGGAGCGCGCAAGCCGCTAACGAGACACGAAATCCTACACACAAAAAACCGTGCTAGGTACACAGGGGATTTCCCGATTTCTCTCCCGAGAAACTGCTGACAGCTAACTTGAATATAGCAGGAGACGGGTTAAATTCAGGCGCAGCCAAGGAAGGGGGTCAGACGTTCGAGATCAGTGGTGATCAGTGTTCACAAGCAATTGTTGACAGTCAGTTGTTCAGCCGAGATGGGAAGGAGTTGTTCGGCAGCCGCGATGCGAGACAGAGAAGGCAGTTAGTGCAAGAGGCAGTCATATCACGAGGCCGGGTTCGGATCCCGGCCGAGACAATTATCGTCAGCCGAGACGGGAGTTGTTCGGTGCTACAGCCGCGAGACGAGTTAGGTGTTCCTCCAAAATGGGAGTAATCAGTCGTGTGACGAGAACAGTGCCGAGAATATGAGTAAATTCCCAGAAACGAGTGGCAGCCCCAGACCGAGAGGCGTCATCATAGTCATGCGCCGGATGGCGACGAGGCAAGCAGTCAGTCAGTCAGTAAGTCAATAGTGGCGTCACGGGGGAGAGAACCCAGGAACAGCCGAAACTTCATGTGTAAATTCCCGAGACAAACCCAGTAGAAGTGCCGAGAACTTATGCGTTCATTTCCGAAAACATAGTGGCAGTTTCCGAGGTGGGGAAGTCAGAAACGCGAGCCGGACCATTGCGGACATCACCGCAGCCAAGGAGACGCGCTCTCCAACAAGGAACGCCAGCCGAGGTCGCAGAGAAAGCACAAGTTCCGGGAAACCAATCCCGGACTTCCGAGAGAGTCAGTCAAAGCTGCAGGAAGAAGCCAGCTGAGTACAGCACGCCAACGAGAGCCAGTACGAGGGCCCGAAATAGAGCCACCCAACTCACCAGGCCTCACTACCAACGAAGACAAGTCACCAAAAGCCGTAGTCCCAGATAAGTATAGAAACGTCTCCCTTCAACAACCTTCCCCGATGCATAGTATTCAGCCCACCAGCCCTTCAGGCCTACGACTTGCAAGGGGGCTCAGTCTCGCCAGTGTATGTAAATACCGATGTTACCTTCAGACAAATAAATTACTGGTGTGTTAGATAACGGAGAATACGAGTATTTGTTTACCCCTAACGCAACAACCAAACATGCCCTTAGTTATTTAACTAAATAAACTACTAGCCACCATCCTGTATAACTCAGGTGGCCTAGTAGCGACACGCGGCCTAGTAGCGACACGCTTCGCAGTCGTACTACTGCAGAGGGACAAAAGGGTGTACTGCAAGTCTCAACACCTCCCTACTTATCACCTAACTAGAGCCACCTTAAGGGGCTAGAGAGAGGGAGGGGAAGAGAGAGAGAGCGCGCGCGAAAATTTTTTTGTTCATAAAGCAAAAAAAAATAAAAATCACAACTTTCAACAATTATTATTTATTATAAGAGAAAATAAAAATGACAATTCTCAAAAGGTAACAACCATCATCCATACATAAGCCTAGATAAACTCTGTATAACCATTAACAACAAAAAATTAAAATTTAGTAACCAAATGGACAAGCAATATTTTTTTTTGGTACTTTTCTTAAATCCGTGGATTCCTTGCAAAGTTTTCAAGATTCTCAGTAAACTGTGGAAATACATTAGTATTTAAAACTCTGTAGCTGATATTAACACATATCCACAATAGGTATTCTACAAAAACCAGTGAAACAAGAATGAATAATTAAATAGAGACTCGCAGGTCTCTTTACAGGTTTATTTTACTTTGGTTTTAATGTTTCTACTACACATGTTTGTGATTTGTTAATGTTATGACTCTCGTATTTACATTTTTTCTTCTCTTTTCTTTTTAACATTTCAGACCATCATTTTTTAATGAATTGTGCTGTACTTGAGAGAAGCTAATCGCTGTTGGCATTTGAAGATAAATCTTGATTAAGATTAGTATGTTTTCATGAGATGTTTTATCTGGCGAACGAACTTAAATAAAAAAAATAGAATGGAAATAACTGAAATACTCTAATTATTTATACGGGATCTTTACGTCAGACGTTAGATCAGTTCGTTTTGGTATGGTTGATTTTGTGTTTTATAACGTAATTATCCTAATGAGTCTGAACTAAAAACGAACTTAACCTAATCTAAACAATAACAACTTACAACTTAAATATGTATCATTACCTATATAGTATGTAGGACTAAGTTCTAGCGTCTCTGGCAGCCATTAGTCGACAGGTTACTCTCTCAGCTCAGCTACTCTTCCCCAACTACTCATACAGCTATTTCATGGACTACTTTTTAAAGCGAGGGGGTCATTTTCTCTGAGATCAGGATAAAATGGCCCGATCAAACAAAAGAAATAAAAATGCTTATCCCATTATGTACAGTTTGAGCGGTCTCCTCTGAACCGCTTCGCCATCCGTCATTAGTAGTATCTCGCTTGCGCATCGCCATAATTTTCCGAGGATATCGCTTCCGAAAACCGACACCGCCTCGTCTTCGATGTGGAAGTCGGGTATTCGCGAGGCCCCGGAAACTTCTCGGAAACATTGTGGAAATCGGGCCCTTTGCCCCTTCCCGCATCGGAGTTATTTCCCCCCTCCCTCGACGTAGTCGACCCACCCTCCCACGCCTGGCACACTCACGCTCACTTTATGAACGCATCAGGCACATAAAAGTGTTTGACTTTGTTTTGATGGCGAGACTGATTCCCCGCCGAATGTTCCAATAAACCGGGCAATAATTAGAGCGCATCAAAGCGGTACACTCCCAGCCGCAATTTATCGCAGGGAATCGACTGCACACCAGCGAGGAGACGTACATCATTGCAACAGACACAATCGACTATTGTTTTCTTAGTGCGGGCTCTTGCCCCACGTTGCCACACAACTTACGCAAATCAATCATGCGTGGTTCTCGTATACAATTTCAACAGTTCTATTTTCGAACATTCACAACGATATCACATGAGTAGATTAAAAAAAAGTAAATGGCAATTAGTTTTATTTACTTATTTATAAATAATTCAGCTCCAAAAACATTTCATTTAAAGAAAATATTCATTTAAAAATGCCCGCGACCAAAAATTACTAAGCAGAATGAAGATGGTTCTGTAATTAGAAGTAACAAGCTGAAGTACAGTATACATAATGCTTGAGATAAACAGTTAGGACCTGCTAGAGTTAAAACACTGGTACGTTTTTGCAATTTTTAAGATGAGGTAAGAGTTTTGGCACATCTTGTGCGGGATCAAAAGCATCTCAGTCAAGCCTGGAAACGGTGTCATAAAAAAGGCTGCATCCAGGAAACAGTGAATTTAATCTCCAGTAGTTTTTGAACAACCTATTTGATGAATGTCGATTAATAATTCTCGAACTTCAGTATACAATCTAAATATTTCAGAAGACACTACTTCATAAAACGTCTAAAATAACAGATTATTACCGAGTAAATCTAAAGCTCTAATTAGCTGTTCTCAGTATAATAAGTTTGGTTCAGTTCGACATAATTTTTCTTCAAATAATGCATACCCCCATAAAACAATTAAGCCGACATTCAAAATATACATGCATACGACTACTTACAGGAAGGAAGGTAATATCTTAATCCTTTCTTTACAAAGCAAGGTAATATTTTCTTTTTACTAAATAATTTGAGTAATATTGTCAAAAAACTAAATTAAAGACATTAAGCATTTAATTGACTAGATATTTAACAAATATGATTGTAGCATTTAGCATATCGCCCCAATAAAGAAAAAAACAACTCCAAAGCATTTTTAAACCAAAATGGTATATATTATGAGTTATCGTACCCATTTTAAGATAGTAAAGTATATATTTAATTTATTTTTCTTGCCATAAATACGTCAGCTACACGTCTTTTCAGAGTAAGTCAAAAATGGTTTATTCTGTGCATGTTTGAACAAAATTATTTTTTTGTACAGACAATACGTACATACCCGCGTTATTTCATGTTTAGCATCAGGGTGTGAATTTTGAGTGACCCTACATATGAGCTTTATCGGAGTTTTAACGTTCGTCCTATTAATTCGTTACATTGCATGTCGCCATAAAAAAAATTACGTAACATACAATATTTTTGCAATAAGGATATAAATTTCATTTTAACTGAGAAACTTGCAAACGTGTGAACTTGGTACGTATTCTGTTATGTGTGCAGCTGGCAGATATGTGACCCGCTGCACAACGTTCACATAATTCATGCGCAATTGAAAGCAAGCATGGAAAATAAAATTTCCTGTCCGTAACTTTACGTGATTTCGTGCAAACTCTTACTCCCAGTAAAGTTTTTTGCGAATTAGGAAAGGCTATTTCATTCCTTCTCGTTTTACTAAAACGCGGTGTTTAATTGAGCGTTATAGGCTGTTTACGGTTACTTCCAACTTTTCTGAAGTTTCGCAGTTTCACTTAACGCATGGGTAAAGGCTGTTCAGTTAACTGAGCAGTTTTGAAAGCCCTCCTGAGGATCTACTTTCCTTCTCATTTTGTATTCTACCGCCACACGTAAAAATTAACGTTTCCATGGGCCTGATAACTTTATTCATCAGTCGTCCGTGTGGAACCATTCTATTTTTAAGCATTTATGTTTAAGAATATGGAAATTCGTGCTCTAATGAGTATAAAACAAAAATAATAAATTTATTCAAATACAATAAGTTCAAACATTACGCTCGTAACTCAAAGTCAAGAGTTAGAACTATTGTTATTAATTTGTTGCCAACTGAACTGGCAGCCCACGTCAGTTTGTACGGTAGCATATATGTATTTTTGGGGAGTGATTTTTTTTCAAAGGTTCATTTCATAAGTCACCTTACCGAGAACAACCTGTACCAGTCATAACGTCCATGGTGAATGATACACAGTGGCCAAGAGGATTGTGGGTGCTTCTTTTTTATCATGCTATGACACCAAGACTCGTGAAAAAGCAACTCACATATATCTGTAACGTCTGCAGAGTGGTCATGTTCTTGCGGAAATCACCTACGCAGCAGATGACGCACGTTGAACTATATGGTAAACGTTAAGAGTTCTTTTTTTCGAAATTGCTTGCCTTGTTTCAAATAAATATTCATATAGGCGAATGGTATCATGAACGCCATATTTTCATGCCTCAGAAAATGTTTATGTATAGACATCTCACAGCCATACTTGTCAATGTCATTGACGATCAACTAACTGTACAGTTCTAAATTGTGCAAAATATTCTTCGGAAATTTCTCTGAAACTCGGGCACTCGTGTTGTGTGTTTCTCCTCTCGTCTACATGACTTTACTCAGTAATGTTTACAGAATTCATAAAACGTTCGATTTACCAAACTACAACATGCTACCGACGTGTGAGTTTACTTGAAGGCCATTAATGGACCACGTACATCCTTTTATAACCAAGGCCAATACCAAGCGCTTGTTAATTTTTTTTTGTGGTATCTCTGTTTAAAACATAACTAGAAATTTTAAACAAAGTTTGGACATATTTCGGGCAATAAATATTTAACGCATCGAAACAAGAAGTTAGGTCCTCGCGTAACAGAATTATTTATTTTCTTAGTTTGTTAAATTTTAGGTGATCGTGCATAAATAAAATTTCGTTTTGATGTTCGTCGTTCCAAACGAATTATCTCCAGTATTCAAGACCCATTACAGTAAAGACAATTAAAATTATTCTAATGCCATTTTGAATTGCATGCATAAAAATGACACTTCTCATTCTAAATTATATTTTCCCAGTTAAAAAAAAAGCAGAGATTCTCGTATATAAGAAACTTTCAGCACAATAATATATAGTGCACTTTTAATGGTAAGTTATAGTAAACACTCAGTGGTTCTGATATTGTTTACGCCCATGAGCAAAGATGACGTATGTCAATAGCATATCAACGTGCTGGCCAGTAGACTCTCATAACTCCCTACTGTCAAACGTCCTTCTCCACTCCCTCTTGCTTTCATTTATTTCTGCTAATCGGAAGACCCCTTGCGTACTAAACGAAAACTTACGTGCGAGTAGATATTTAATACAATTAACTATATACATTCAATATGGTCAAGTATACATTGCAAATATGTATCCTTTCAGGTAAAGACGTTTTACAAGGAAATATGATCAGCAGAAAATATTAACTGGGAATATATATGCGTGTATGAGTGAGTGTGTGTATGTGGTTGTACTAACTGAATTTCTGTAATCGTAAATTATCCAAGATGTTAACGTACAGTACGGCAAAGAGACGGTTCGTTTGTACCTAACCAATGCCTACGATCAGAACTGCCTGTAGCTGTCATTTTGCAATCGTATTTGCTAGTACAAATGTAGTTTATAAATTAAGCAAGGCTGTTTATAATACCAAAAAGTTCTTCGACAGAACGATTTCAGCAATATTCTGATTACAGAACTGTAATAAATTAAAATTTGGTCACTGCTACACTGAAACTCTATTACAGAAATGTTCTTTTGCCATTCCTTAGTCTGGTGATTTTTTTTAAGTTTTTTAAGTTTAAGATCAACTTTCTAAGAAATATAAAAATATTTAACATTGCACGAAGTTATTTCCAAGTCTCTAAAATACAATATAGTGTCATAGCACGCTATTGTGTTCCGAAATTACGAACATAATAGAGCGAAATGTTGCCTCGAAATCGTTCATTTTTAGAGTACTCTCTCAACAGAAGATACCAATAATCCCGGTGACAATTTCAAACATAATTGGCTTTCAAATCGGCTCATCTTTCATATTCTTATCACGGCAAATAAGAGATAGACTGCGTTATTTAAATAAAGGTAATAATTAATTGGCTGAATTGAGGCAGTTTATCAGCTTGCAGTGACGAGGAATCAATACTGATAAGCGAACATCGCAGTTATTATTGCATCTAGCGGGTGCATCAAAACATTCTGTATCATATGCTTCATTGCACTCTCGCCGCTGCGCTAGATTAACAAGTGAAGCACGGGTTTTGCATTGATTGGTATCTAATGTAACTAAGGATATGTTATATTTATTTTATTCACAATAAACGGCGTGATTTGCAACGTGATTACAAACGAAAAGTTTTTATTTTATTTGTGGATCACTCCTGGTAGTCCGATATGACACGACACAGTGCTACCTAAGACTGGAGTACGGGCAGACAGCACAAACGCAAAAGCATAGAGATAACATGACGTAATTTTTATTTTACCAACATAGTAACCATCGTGTTGCGTAAGGTTATCTCTGTGGCGTACGTCACTAAGGCGTAACCTCCACACCTCAAGATTATGTAATCACATCACGGATAAGTTACAGCTGTGCTTGCCGTTTCCTGATGTTCGCTTAGTTTACTCGAGCGTGTGATCTCCACAGATCACGGTTGCGTATTGTTGCCTAATGACAACAGTGTCAATGTGATTTTGTCATCTGAACGACTGTATCGTTAGTGCACTTAATTTAGAAAAAAATGAGTGAGGTGTGCCTTTGGCGGCGACAACTATCCATTCGTTCAACTACCATCCGTACGATTTTAATGGGGGGAGTTTTGACCATCCACCGGAAAACTGTATGATTTTCTGATAGTTATTTATTTCTAGTGTTCAAGTAAAGGTTTTGAATCTGCCAATGGACGTGGCTCAGAATTATTGACCCACGAACGCAGATTCCTGTTTCTTATGGGGAGATTGTAAGTGAGAAAACGAAACTAATAAAAATCAAAGTTGGTTCGTATGCATGCATGTTGATTCTATATGCAATTCTACACCGTTTGACGGATCTGGGCCAAATTTGTCAGGGATGTCCTTCAGTGCCCAACTTAAAATACTGTATGGGCCAAACTCTATTCAAACTGCATTTCAGTGGAGTGTTTCCTGTGTTATAAAATTACTCTTCTCTTAGTACGATGGATTCTAAGCAGTAGACAAATGTTGTGAATAATATTATCTGAAGAGCCAAAAAAAACTGGTATAGGCGTGCGTATGCAAATAACAGAGGTATGGTACCAATCCGAGTAACGCGATGCGGTCAGCAGCTAGATCGGTTACTGCTGCTACAATGGCAGGTTATCAAGATTTAAGTGAGTTTGAACGTGGTTTTATAGTTGGCGCACGAGAGATGGGACATAGCATCTCCGAGGTAGCGATAACATTTGGATGTTCGCGTACGACCATTTCACGAGTGTACCGTGAATATCAGGAATCCGGTAAAACATCACATCTTCGACATCGCTGCGGCCGGAAAAAGATCGTGAAAAAACGGGACAAATGACGACTGACGATAATCATTAAATGTGACAGACGTGCAATCCTTTATCAAATTGGCACATATTGGATTTGTGGACTGCCCTGCAGGATTCACGGTGTGAATTGCATCATGCATACCTTCAGACATTAGTCGAGTCCATGCCACGTCGTCTTGCGGCACTTCTGCGTGCTCGGGGGGTGGGGTGAGGGCTACGCGATATTAGGCAGGTGTACCAGTTTTTTTTGCTCTTCAGTTATTTTTCTGCACATGAAAATTTTCTTTTTCATGCAAAATTGTCAGGAAATAATAAGAATACTCAATAACGCAATTAAAGTTAGATATTTTTACAGACAGGAGTGCTCTTATATTCTGTTTATATAGTTTTTTATTTCGATACCAACTAAAATGTTTTACATAAAATAAAAAACTGAAAATATGAAATGCAGTTAAAATTTTCACAGAAATTGTGCACTGCAATAAATAAAACAAATATAATAGATAAACAAGTAACATCGTTATTTATATATCAATAATTCTGAATCTTGTATTTATACGAAAATGTTTTCTATGTGAAATCAACTCCGAATATTTAATAACTTGTGGTCAGTTCGTAGATTACATCCTCTAAACTGCATCGGCGCAATTTCCTTTGGAAAATTTTATTGGTTCTGTTACTTAGAACAAACATTTCTGCATCAGAACTTTTTCTTTCTCTTACCTGTTGTTTAAAACCGAGAAGATAAGTTTCGTCCACTAGCGTATGGAACTGAGCGATATGTTGCTAACAGACGTATAAACGTCGTGTTGTAAATTTCAGGATAGGCGCAGAAACTTACTGGTACTCGAACACTCGACAGGAAGTCTCGAACAGTTTTCTTTAACGTGAATACGTCTTCAAAATCAGACCGACGCCGACGTGTGGCGTACTAGGAGGGAAACGGCGATGTGCCGTTTGCAGGGTGATCCATTCCGACGCTATACGTAAATTCGTGACTAACAATACGTTTGAAATAAATGTGGTCTCGTTAGATAGGGTATACGAATATGATGCGAGAATGGTCTCGAGTAGGCGCCGCGCATGCGCGAAGCGCAGGTGGGGGCCCGCGGCGACTGGCAGCAAGTCTGGACGTTGGGCGAAAAATTCCGGGCAGAATATCTCGCGACTCCGGTGTGCTAGCGCGCTGATTTTGGTGTCAAACGAAATATCTCGTGTATATATGCTGCTTTAAGCCATAAAAACCAAGTGTTTATTTCGTAACTTTTATTTCATTATTAATTCCCATATCTCAAAGAAAGTACTACCTGCCAACACAGACGTAGGTATTCACGTGAAAGCCCACGACCGTATGCCCGACACAGCCACACCCCGACATTTTTCTTTTAAATGAAAACCAGGCAATAATTACAGGGTAGCGTGTTTATAACAAGCATACGTTGTTTTATTACGATTTCCACGTGTTCTACAGAAATAATAGAGCATATATGCCATTCACGGTTACTTGGCACTTTTATAAAGCCCTGTGAAAGTTCTACTTCCAGGATATTCCTCCGTTTCATGCAAACAAAGCTAAACCGAGTCTAGAAAATCACACCAAAGGTGCAGCGCACCTGTGTAATGCAATTTTGCATAAGAACTATTTCTTGCCTATTTTGCACTGTTTTTACTCATATTAATTGTAAAAGAAATATTATAAAATGTATATATAAAATACAAGTAAAAGCTCTATTTTATTAAAAATATGGTACTTTTATATTAACACAAGTATAAAACGTTTATGATACAAGACATATTTTGTAAACAACCAGACACATCGTATATAAGGTAATTTTTTAAGCTTTGATTCAAAAGGTGAGAAGAAACCTCGAATAGTTTATGCGCGGTTTTCCTATACCCGAAATTCTCAAGGGAGAGCAACCGTACACGATTAAAATTTTCATAGACTGAGTGGAGTGGAGAGATTTGTGCAAATATTAACGTCGAGGTCTCGAGCACCGATGAAGGTGAAGTGAGGTGAGAACGGAGCAGCGCCGGAATGCAGAGGCGGGGAAAACGGGAGACCCCCGAGAAAACCCGCCGACCAGCGGCATCATCCGGCCCGTTTTCCACGTGCGGGAATCCGGGAGCGACCCCGCCGGGAATTTAACCCGGCTCGCCTAGGTGGGAGGCGAGTAGTCTGAGCTCTAACACAACCGCAGCCCCATTCATAGACTGAGGAAACAGCATTGAAATCAGGAGCTGATCTAGACTTCCGGTTTTTTGGGGGGAAGAGGGGAGGTGGTGTCATTGTCAGGTGCAGGTCTGGACTTACGATTAGTGACATGGGAGTAGGGCTCTGTTTAATCATAGTTTTAAGAAACAATATTAGTGTAATTAAATAAAATATGTATTTTAAACAATTCTTCTTGAAATAATTAATTAATTGTTTAAAATACCTACTTTATTAAATTTAATTATTATAGTACTAGCGACCCGGCCCGGCTTCGCCCGGGTACAATTTAGTTTTTACAGCGATACACTAATAAATAAATTGGGAAAAGACAATTACAATATTATATGATAGTAAATTAATAAACTATCATATATAACATGCATACACGTCACACCTGTCTCCGAGAGAGGTGGGCATAGATTATGGACCTCCATTTACCACGATCCTGACATACCTACCTCCTTCGGTTTATCCACATTCCTACGTGAACGTAACTTTCAGTCAGTTATTGTATAAATTATTTTTTCACAAAACGTTTCATAACTTTTAAAGTATTGGCAAAAAATGTATGCTATAAAGAACATTTTTCATCTGCATTAAACAGTTTTAATTATGAATTAATTTATTTGGATAAAGATTAAGTTCTTTATGGTTAAAAAAAAGACAGTGAATTTTACTTTTGTTTTTAATGCGTAATTTAAATTGTAAATACGCTTATTACTACTTATCTATCAAAGATAAATATAAGCTACCAAATTACTTTTTTGTAGATTATTTAATTTTACATAATTCTTTCGTACATGATTTTGTTATATCTCTAAAGGATTAGGCAGCGTATTCCATGAATACGCGCTGGCGGCAAACTTTTTTCCCGACTTGATTCACTAATACCGTTAATGCTTAGCTCCTATAGGTGCTAGGGCAATTTTTAACACACACAGACCTTCCTCGATAAATGCAGATCATAAGAGTAAAAACCGCATCCAAATACGTTCAGTGGTTCTCGAGGTTAGCGCAGTCATGCGGACATACAGACGCGCGCCAGGGACTTCCTTTTTTTTTTTTTTTTTAAATTTGAATTTGCCCTATTTAAGAGCGCTTGGAACCATTTTGGTTGAGTTTTCTTGCTGCCCAATATTCCTTCATGAGTTGTGACTGTCTTTGTTTTCTTTCCTCCGTGAAGGTGTAGTTGTTTTTCCTTCTGATTTTGGGTTCAAATTTTGCAGTGTCGACCAATCTTCTGAAGGTTTCACGGTCTCTCGTGTTTTCTTCTGTAATTGAAAGTGATTTTAGGTCGTTTCTGACTTCTTGTAGCCAATTGGTGGGTGTTTTTAGACTGTTGTTGTGATCGAAAATCTTTTTGGTTAGTCTGTAATTGTCCATTCGTTGTAGGTGGCCATAGAATTTTAGCCGTTTTTTTCTAATGTTCTCTGTAATTGGTTCTACTTTGGTATAAAGTTCGTTGTTGCTTTTGCACTATACTATGTAATGATAGTTTAACTAATGTTTGAAAACATTCTCATGACAGTTTCGTGGCAATGTTAGGGTTTGGTAATAAAAGGGGAGGGAGTATCGTGTCCCCTGTGACCTCCCTCTGGATCCACCCCTAAACGAAATGCAATAGCACGCAGGACCTAGAATTGTAGTTTTTTTTTTGTCTCGGTTTGTTTACTTGAAGAAATGGAATCCAACTTCACCGCATTTCTCGGTTGAGCCAGACCCTGGGGGAACAGTTTACAACTCCGCCCGATTGCGTAAAATGTAATCGTCAATCGACAGTATGGCTGTTTTTGTAAGCGCCCCCTCTTCATGTCAACAGTTTGGTATTGATGCGGGTTAGATTACGAACTAACCTAAAATAACATATAAAAAGGACATGCACATCTGTAACTACAAGGAATCGACCTCGGGAAAGTTACGTCTTTGCGACCTTGCCAAAGAAGATGGCTTCAGTTTGGCTCACATATTTCAATCGCAGCACGTTAGTCAGGTTTCAAAACTACGAATAAAAGTATCAACTGCAATGATACACCAGCCAAAAGACGTATAACTTGCAACAATAAAAAAAAATCCCCAAAAATAGGGTTCCAAGCGAGGGTTTCCTCGCTCTGGCTAAGTTACTTCTGCAGCTCTATTTAACGCTGGCGATCACTATTACTATTAAAAATGTCATAATTCATATAATTGTAGCTGAGTTAACTGGAAATTACTTAAATCAGTCTCTAAAAACATTTCTGCTAGCAACTATACAGAATATATATAAATTCAACCGAAAAACTTACGCTGCGGGTTAATCACGAAAAAATAAGCTGAAAACATTTACGTCCAATGGTAGAAAGTGTATCCTAAGGACGATACATGTCTTTGAAGATGGACCTGAAACACTAGTTCATTGCAAATATTAGAGACAATTTTTAATTTGGAACCCTGAGAGTCGGGATAAGGGTAGCTGAACACAGGTCTGCAAACTTCACAACACTTGTCGCTGCCAATAAATTATTTAACGTAAATAATCATTGTTACCGCCCTTATTTCGAATCAACGTCAATGGCACGATAGCGTATTTGGGATAGGAATGACGGATTATTAAATCCGCGTGTCACAATCAATGGAAAAGGTCGCCTTGTGTAAATACCCTAAACCTCGCCGTTTTCGAGTAATTCGTGTTCTAATCTCAAAATAATACTTACCAATACCTGACAGGTGGGCAACACGCGCAACACCCAAGAACACACCGTTGTGGCTGTCAGAGATGACAGAGATTTACATTACAGTGGCACTGTGATAAACTAGTGCTTCAGGTCAAACTTCAAAAATGTGCGCCACCCTTGGAAATTCACTCTAGACCATTGGTCGTATACATGTTTCCGACTTCTTTTTTCGTGGTTAACATGCAACATAAGTTTGTCGGTGGAGTTTAGATACATCCTGTAAACTTGTCAATTCAAGCACTACCTAAAACCATTTTTACGCGATGCGAAGTTAATTTCACGCGAGATTTTGAATGAAAATCCTTATGCGAGATAACTCAATACGACACTAGTTCACAAGTAGTTTCGAAAGAAAACCTGTAGAAAAATGTTTCCTTTCGAAGTACGTAGCTATCGACTACCGCGGAAAATATTTGATAGCCACGATTTTGGTTTTTTTTTAAGTAGCAACGCGTATATTAGAATATAGTGAAATAGCATCCTCCAGCCCCACAATGCTATCTTAATACAGCTGCATAAAGCGTTGTTAATCGTAGCACGTTTTACGAAATTCCTCTTCATACAGCTTATATACCATCTTGTCATATCTCTATGGATGAGATACGAAGTTGGTCACATTACCAGCGTAAAATGCCCTATAGAAACGTTTGTTCCGTGCAACTCGCAACGAAAAAAAAACTGTACATGTTCTACCTCCTGATCTTGTACAATATATATCTCATACAAGTAATTATACTAACCAAATTTGGTGCAAGGTTTGCATCTTGCACGAGTTTTGCGCGTATCTTGCCAGCTGACAAACGCACTTGCAGTAAATTTGACAGTGAAACAGGGAAAGCTCTTTGTTTTCTTAGCGTGTTATTAAAAGCCTAGACCACGCTCATGTGATATACAGAACTAAATATTTAATTTCGATCATATTCAGCTCTCGGTACAGCTGTGCCGTCTCCGAACTTTTCCGATCGTGGTAATTTCTTTCTCGAAGTAAACTGGTTGTGTAAGTACATCATAACGAATTATTTTCTGTGTTGCGCTCCGATTGGCTGCTGTGAAGTAAATAAACAAGGTCATTAAGGCTTGGTTTCGCCTCTTTTGTAGAAATTCTTCGTTTTTGTGTCATAATTTCGGATACATAGTAATTACTGGCATGGTACGATTATAGAAAATTTACTTTTTAGGAGTTCTTTAACATTTTTGTGCTTAATTTTAATTGCGTTTCATCTGCTAGTTATAAAATCTCAGGAACATTTTTATATTTTATCAACAAGCCTTTTTGCAAGCAGGAAATAGCAAACGGTGAAAATTATATACAAAATTATTAAACAAATAGTAAATAGTAAATTTTTTATAATCGAACATTTTCAATAATACCTCTGAAACTGAAATTATGACACGAAAACGAATAATTTCTATATAAAAGGTGAAACCGAGCCTTAATGCTGGTAACCAAAAACATCACAATTGTATGCACCATTCAACTTGTAGACATGAATTGTAAGTACTCTCTCACTCTCGCTCTCTCTCTCTCTCTCTCTCTCTCTCTCTCTCTCTTCGCATAACAAAATTTTATATCACATAGTTTTTGCATCATAGATTGTCCAAATCACAATGTTAGTGTTTTGGGACGTGCAGATAAAATAAACGAAATCATTTACAACAAATTTAACTCATTTTAAGCTATGCTTAGTAAAACTATGTCAAGGTCACCTGGATCCAAGGTGGCAATCGGGTTACGCTAGTGTAATTTTTTACCACGGTTTTGAATATTTAAAAAACAAATTGGGGTTTTTTGGAATTTGTCGGGTTCAAGGTCATTCAAGGTCATGATCATAGGACCAAAGTCAAGGCCATGGGTCAAGGTCGAGGTCACCTGGATCCAATTTGGTGGTTGGGTGACGTCGCAACATGGCAGCCTACCGGCGCCTGGTGCCTACTCCCCGATCTCCTTATGCCCGAACGCAGATAATTATTCTACTGATATACTGAAAGAAAAAATCCGTTTTCTGTAAATTGGAATTTGACATTTTCTGTATTAAAGGATTGAGAAATGTAAAATTACTTCGAATATTACATATTGTGGACAAGGGTCATTGTGGAAAGACGTAGTGCATGTTGCCAAAATAAGGTTTTAATTCAATTTTCGTATTCAAAACAGAGCTTATTAGAAGAGCATTTCAAAATTATGTATTTCCGATACCTGGAAAAGGTTATTGATTTGGATAAAATATCGTTGAAATATATCGACGATTTATATATATATGTATTTGATATAAGATAGTCATTACGATATTTAAAAACAGCTAGAAAAACCAAGAATCCAAAATGGCGGAGAGAAGGTTCCTCTTGAGATGTGTCTTTCATTATAAAACTAGCTGCTAAGTTACACTCAGTGAGACATAAAAATTACAACTGCAGTTTGACAACAAATAATAAGATACCTTATTATATTGTGTTACGGATTTCGTGTTTCAGACCTGTGTAGCAATGAGCACCGATCATTTAACTGAACTGGATTGCGTCGGTATTCAGCCTATATTCCTGTATTCCACTCATGAAGTGGAATACAGGAATAGAATATTACATTTAATATTTACTGGCTAACGCACCTTTGCACAAGCTTTACTAATCTGTCTGTTTTTAACACAGATTTATTTAAATTCTGTGCCAATCATTTGTTTGGGATTTTTTATTCCAATAATAATTCTTTATTTTGTATTAACGACACAAGTGTTATTAAAGTATTTTTTATAAGAATTTAGAAAAAGCATTTAATTGTAGGTCGCCAAAAAATTTGCTTCATACCTGAAAAAAAAAACAAAATCACATGTATTATTGATGGAACCTTGGGATAGGCACTAACAGAAAATACGTAGCCTATTCATGTCGTTCATAGTCTTCTACTATTATTGATCTCTCGTTTCGTTTTTCACTATGAACTTATAGGACATTTAATACCTTCAGCGAGATTTCAGTGGCGTACTGCATGTATTGGCAATGCGTAAACGCGACGTATGCACGACTACACGTGTCTCTCGCGCTCTCTGTTTAACTGGAAAAGAATAGAAGCAATAAGACTCTAGAGGCTTAGTTTATAAAGAAATGTATTATATCTGGTATAAGAGCAAATGGTTGCTGCAATTCCAGGCACGTCACACGATGAGATCCAGTCCAGGACCTCCTCCAATGATCACGTACGTGCATGATGATGGTAATATGACGGCACCGACACCAAAATACGGTAACATCAAATGCACACGCGCAGCCAGATGGCCTCCGGGCTGAAATGAACCCGGGAAGAATAACGGTGTCACGTGACGACAGGCCTGCCAACCTCTAACATCAAATATTGACCTGTCCCTGAGGACGCACTGCTACAGGCTGTGCCGCAAGTAATTCACCGCCAGCAGGTGTCGAGCTGGCCACTTGCACCGAAGACTAAACGAGCTACGGTGTATAGTCTATTCGCGATATCTTCACACTTTTTGAATCAAACCTCTGAAAAATCACTCTATATATATGCCGTGTTTGGTTGTTTCTTAAATATGTTATGTGTCACAAGAGTTTTATACTCCTGTTAACATAAAAGTACCTTATTTAAATTTTGTGAGTAGATTATAATATTTCATTTATAAAAAATATGGATACAACTAGGGAGATATTATATGAGTTGGCAATGCCTAGTAAGAAATAGTTATAATACAGAATATAATTAAACTGAGTGTGTGCAAGAATGATGTGCGCTGTTCCATTGTTGAAATGTTCTATACTTGGTTAATCTTCGTTTGCATGAAGCGGAGGAACCGCCTTAAAGTGGAACTTCAGCATGGCTGCAGATAAGTTCGAAGTAACCGTGAATGTAATATATTTATTTAAATTTTCTGCGCGCGTCTTTGAAGTAGGAGAGTGGCTTCAATGGAGCACTGCACCTGATTGTACACACACTACTAAAATTGATATAACAGTACTAAATATGTTGCATATGAAAGAAGAATGCATATATTTGGAATACTGCAAACCGTTTTGCTAGAATTTACTTATTCAATTGTTTTAAAAATTGGTTAATAAGAGTGTATTTTACTGAATGCTTCAAAAAGTACATTTTTGCAAGAAAACATTTGTCAAGTATAGGGAAATCATAATAACTGCTGTGGTTGTATGTAAAAAAATATTGGTAGTAACGTTAAAAAATTATTTTTGATAATTATGTTTTGTTTTATTTATTTATAAAAATGTATAACTTTTGGGACAGATATCGATGTAGATAAAACCAAATAATAAAAAAATATTTGTGAACATTACAAATATTTTATTACACGCAACCAGAACCATTATTTATAGCCTTTCTTTCTGATGATTTTGTTAGTTAAATGTTTTTTTCTGAAATATCCAAAATCAAAATATGCGTAATTTTATTTAAAGAAATTGTTCTTAGTTGATTAAAAAACATTTAAATAAGTGAATGATACCAAAATATTATACAGTATTTAAAAATATATCAATTCTTCTTTCACATGCAACTTAAATCGTATTTTTCTGAGAATTTTGGATCATAGACTTAAGATGACGTAGAACGCTTATTCGTCTTCTGCTTATGTACCCAACATTAACCCACCCCAAAAGAACACAACTGTCAAAGTCACATGGTCAACAATGATGAACGGGTTTTTTTATATCTTAATTTTTAAATTACAAACACTATTATACTGATAAAATACTTTTACCAATTTGAATTTAAAGGAACTGCATTGCCAATTGGTTTTGGGAAGCATAAAAACATCTCAAAGCACTTGTTTATAAATCTGTGTTGTAACCTCAAATCGAATCCCCGTCGTTTTTTGCTAGTCGTATTGGCAGAAAAGCAGTTCAATGTTGGGACACGAAGATTGGTTGTGCGAAGCCAGCGAAACCGGTCTACCTCATCTTAAGTCTATGTTTTGGTTAGAGTTGTAATAATTTTTAATGAGATCTGCATGTTGTACAGTCGGGTGCAGTGCTCTATTGTAAGCCACTCTCCTTCTACCTTAACAATAGCTCACGAGAGAATCGTTGAATTCGCGTATTCAATCTGACACGTGTCGTTTGTTTACTTCTGGTTTTATAACACATTTGCCCTTTACAAAAAAAAACACACTTACGTTACTTGATTATATCGTAGGTACATTAAAACTAGGTCAGAAGATTCATGAAAACACTGTGCCAACTTAAGTGGTTTCAACAGTTATTATGGAAAAAAACAGATGTTAAATTTTGCGGCACAGAGGTGGTTTCTGCGCAACTGGCATTCACACTCTACCCCATACTCCCTACGTGACTTGAACCAACTGGAGTGACCTCACACCCCAGCAATACGGCGCTAGGTCAACCGCATATCGGCACCCTGCCGTGGCGAACCATGGGCATATCGCAATTGCATGTTCCAAACTGCACACTAGCCCCGTTTTACAACGCACGTAATGTATGCGTAAGAAAATTGACAAGGAACTCGTAAACGGAACAAGCGTACTAATCGAGGTGAATTTTCGCAATTCTGCAATACAAATAAACTTTTCAATCTGCAACGATGAAGTAAAAAAAAAACATTATCGGTTGCAAATTACTGAAATAAACTTTATAAAATACACACTACATATTTGCCCCGAAGTGCCGCGTCCACCATTTTGCGCATCAATGGTTATTTGATGTGTTTTAAGATCAATTCTACGATGCACAGACAAAGAGTACTTAATAATATAAGTAATAGGTAGAGACCAGAAAAATTCGCGAGTTCAATGACCTGCAGGCTAGACTCTCCAGTATTATGTACAAATATGCCGATATCAACCACCCATTGGTTGTCTGCTGTCACAGTAGAAGGCGACGATTGGGCCAGCCTTCTCCAGGAGGTGTCAAACACCGTGTGGACTAATGGCTTAAATTTAAACATACGTGTTTCGAATTCTAGCTTGTCCCGAAATGAATCCGCGAATTTTTCAGGTCTCTAGTAATAGGGCAATGAGAGTTCTGGCACAGGTACCGAGGTCTAGGGTTCAGGATTACTAGCCTGCTATGACATCACAGGCGGCCCGCGGCCTGAGACGGCCATTTTGTGAAGACACCCGATCACCATATTGGATATTGGTGACAATGACCCTGTGCTCGTGACCTTGAATAACCTTCTACCAAAAAACAAAATAATCGCAAAAATCTAAAGGAATTCTGAAAATCGAGGAACATACAATTTTACCCTACCCTTCGCTCACCCCACCAACTCTCAACCCACCCCCTCCCTCCCTACCCACCTCCCAATCATAAAACATAGAGAAAAATCACAAAAATCTAAAAATTTCATAGTAGAACGTGCCTAAAAGCTATATAATTCCACTGAGAACAACAGTGGTTGGTAGTAAGGTTATGACTTACTGTCGCCTGTGTGTTTTTTATATTTTATTCTGAGAAACGTCCATGTATTTTAACATCTTCATTTCGCTATTTTTACTCTATGTGATTTAAATAATTTGCATTCTAAATTTTCCCATAATTACAATTTGATCTGTAAATCTTGAAGCAGTTGGAGCTTAATTCACATTAAGTATTTAAGATAGGACTGTGAATCTTTATACGATTTGTCTTTGGACAAAAACCTGCGATCACTGAAAACTGTTGTTGTCATCAAATTGTCTGGCACTGCACAATTTTAGTGAAACAGAGATTAATTAGAATTTTAACGTCAGATTATATATCAGCGTCTCAAAATCGACGGAGAAAAAATTCAAGATCACCACAGTTATCGAGAAATTAATTCATTATTCTTCCTCCTACTGTCGCGGGCCACCAAGTAACAAGTTCCCTATGGAACCAGCGCTGGCCTCACCAAACCTCCCCTCCTGGTGGCCGATACCTATTAAAAGATTATACCAGAAGCACTTCTTTCTACTGTACGTTAATCTCCCACAAACAAAAAGCTAAATCGGCTCTTTCGTATTGCAGGGTAACACCGGGAACTTGCGTTTTTTTTTTTAAATCCGCCATGCTGGCCGAACAGAATTTAATTGGAAAATCTAGTGATTTTAATCATGCATACCTAACGCGTACTGCGCGAGTCCTTCTTTCACGTGAGATTAAGCATGGCGGCATACCCTTAGCACAAACACGGGCTCGAGTGAGGGACTGGACTTATATTTGGGGGACAAACGGTAAACCAGTATCGTTCCCCGCCTCCTCGCCCACCGAGCGCAAAGAGCATAAAACTATACCACACTGCAGACTTTCCGAACCGTCACATTCATGGATGTCGGTAGGAAGCAAGTCATGACCAATATCCAGACGGGCAGGAAGAGTTTCCCCGGGTTGAGCCGCTGACGCAATGACGCACTCAACTTGCCAAGGGCCTCGTCGCGATTCTCCGCCACCGTCCACTGATCACTCACATTGACCCCTTGAACATTAATTATCCTTTAGTTATCCGTATTCTTAATCCTTTTTTTTATTAATGGGTTGTCATCAGGTTTCCTTGGTAGTACTTAGTATACCCAGGAAAAAGTCAATCAGGTGTTGTTTAGTCCGGTGATCTTAGGTATGCCGTCCGGGGTGAAGGACTAATACCTTGCCACAGTGTACCCCGTGAAGGGCTTGCTGTTGTAGTTGAAGGCAAGCCTCCCATATATACGGACGGCATCCTTATAGATCGATTACGGGTCAAACTCCCCCCCCCCTCCAGTAGCACTCTTTCAGCAAGCTGTTGAGCGCTACTGGATCCGTGGGCAGACCTGCCTGGGTGACGACAAGTCTGTCCACACACTCCATTCTGGGGAAGAGCACCTTTTCTCCCCCGTCCATCGATCTAACTAGGAGGGCAATAGCTGCCATCAGTATCGTCGGGTCCTCTAAGCGTGAGAGTTGGGAGCCACGAACCATTTGGTCGTACAGCTCCCAATGTTCCTTGGGGTTGGCTCCCATGGGCCAGGTTTGCACTGCCGTGTCAATGGTGTTCCTAGTTTGACGGCCATTGGATGTTGATGATCTTCTCAGAAGGAGCTACCAATTCACTTTGCGTCACTAAGTTTTGCAGAATGGAAATTTCTCTCTCTCTTTCTCCACCACTCTCTTCGTTTTCCTTCTGCTTTCTTTCCAGGAGGTTCAGTGTCTCAGCAATTCTTTCTCTGTTTAGAGTGCATATCGCTCTTCTTCTCTGGTCTCTCAGCATTTCGCTGAAATTCCTACCCAAGTTGTTAAATCCCTCTCTCACGAAGTGGACTGGATCCCACGAGCACGGCCATTCTCTCTTCTCTGGAGTTGGTTCCTCTTTTCCATTTCCAGATTCTTGCTGTTCGTCCAGGTCTATAAGATGGAGGACAGAGCCTACCATCTGTGGACGTGGACGACCCGGACTGTATGGTGTGTGGAGTGCCTGACACTTCCACCCACCTGCTCTTTGACTGCCCAAGGATTGAGGACCTAAGGTCCTCTTTCGAGTGTAGGAACGGACCTCTCACTTTAAGGAAAATGCTGTCATCAAGGGTCCTGGCTCCTAGAGTGCTAGAATACCTAACGGCAGTGGGAAAGCGAAATGAAAGCTTTGACGTGTGGTGGCTGAGCCACAGTCTGAGTAGAACACTGGGCATGGACAACTCGGACGTATCTAAAAATCAAGATGTCTGAGCACCTCTTCCCTGTTGTAGTTCTGGAGAAGAGTGTGTTAGAACAACCTGCACTTAAATCAACTCAAGAAGCGAAGAAGAAATCACCTATAGTGACACGACAAGTGCCACCAAGTAACAGAGGGCCACGTCAAGGACCCGGCCAGCACGCAATATTTGTAAATGGTATATAAAACAGAGCACCGAGCTAGGAAGGGGAAAGTAGGCCAGCGAGCCGCATATAAAGGCGGTCGCGCAACAGGTGAGGCGAGTTTGATAGACGACGCCGACATCGAGGAGCGGCGAAGTGCAGCAGACTCCAGCCTAGGCGGGGAACCCTCGACCGTGGGCCATGACACGACGCATTATATTTATTCAGTGGCGAGTGCCCGCAGCAGAGAGTGCCAGGGGACGTTAGGCCGTAGATATCTGCCTGTCAGATTGTAGACTTTGCAAACAGTAAGCGTTATAAATTATGTCTTTGTTATTAGCCATTGAAATTAAGAATAAGCTTCTTGCGTGTGTAATGACGAATGAAAAGCAAATTATGGTTAGTCTGACGCTTGATCTTTTTATTTAACCGCACCTCCTCCCCTCTCATGTAAATTTCTTTGGACAGCCTTTGGTATGCCAGCTTAAATCAACGCTGTTACATTATCACCACCTCCCTCCCAATACAATAAATGGGATATCTGGAATTTATGTAGACCTCATTACACTGAAGCTGAAATAGCGTACTGGACCACAAAATCTGCATTTAACATGTAGCCACATGAAACTGTACGTACACTACAAAATTGATTACAAACATAAATTAGTTATGCGTTAATGTAAGTTTCGTTTCGTTCTGACGTTACAAACCACACTGTAACTAAAACTATGTGACTGTTCACAGGAACTGTTCAAAGATCACACCACAATCACCAGTGCAGGCAGTACGTACATCGACGTATGCAAGGTTTGTTCAGACTTGTGCATGAGCCCAGCCCTGGTCGGACTGATTTTCTTCCGTAAGAAACCGGCAACTGGTAGGTGGGCGAGGAATCTAATGTTTCGCGGGTAGTTTTTTTTTTTTACTAACCTACCCTAATTCACAGTGTTAGATGTATGTCCGAGGTAGGGACGGGAGCTAAGTGTGTCTCAGGGGTAGACCCCTTACGCGTACAGGGGAGGGAATACATGCAAAAGGGCATGCATCGCGGTAGCGAGGGATTGGGCAGCCATGGACGCGAATGGGGCCATGACTACCTCCCTGAGTGTACATATAGTTAACCCACAACTAAGAAGAGAGAGAGGAGAAAACCGGCACAGGTACCGCTTAAACACCCTCGACAGAATTTAATTCAAAATTATTGTACCCATTAATAGAAAATGCTATAGGAGACAGTTAGGTAAGAACCGTGCACTTTATTAGTGCGTAGAGAAATATTAGTAAAGAGGGGGGCCTCACGGGTCTGGGGATTTATAAGCGTTGTTCATGATCTCATTTGGTTTTAAAACCCTGATCCGGAGATAATGTTTATTGACCCTCGTGGGAATTTTATCGCAACGAGTATTTAAATATCAAACTCGTAATTTTATGAGACGGCAAAGTAGCAAACAATCTTCTTGAACTGACTTGGGGTGACAGAAAACAAACCATAACTCAACATTTATAAAAATATGAAGCTACCCTATCAGTGAAATACAAGAATATTTTCTAAAATTCGCAAATAATATAAGAAATATATAATAATTGTATAGGGTTAAAAATGAATTTATAGAAATAGTTAATACAATTACCTAGTACTTATAAATTGGTTCAATAAAATGCAAATATTATTAGCGTGTTCTTATAGCTAACACTTGGTCACGTCAAAATGGACATTGCCCTTAAAGCCTGCGGTTTAATGTTTCAAATCCCCAAGACGGTGCCTTCTTTTGCAAGATGCTGACAACCTAGTCAGTCAAGACATTCTCGCCCTATAGCTATGGCACCACAAACTGGATTACATTGACGGTCCAACGACTAAAATGTTTGTAACGTAATTGCAACCTATTAGTTCAAGACCCAGAGGCCCATTGCCGGGCTTAACGGAGTGATACATATTCAAAATATATATTTTGGTGCCCGTTTCGCGGAATGTCCCTTTACCCCACGAGAGAAAACAGTTACGCTACCAGCTCAACGAAACTGTTGTGAGGGTAGTCTACTGTTCAAGGCGTAGCCAGAAAGCTTGGCTCCATTACAAACATCAGTTTTGTGTGCTGTTCGCGGTTAAACTTCTTAAATAAAACTTTGAAAAATGTCACTATATTATTTAAATGGGCACACTGACTGGCATGCTTCCAGTAAAGTTGGTAACAACAGAGGGAAAGTAGTTCCATATCTTAACGTTGAATTAAAACTCTTAGGTAAACGTTAGTGAATACTGAAATTATTTCTTTTTCTGCATGTTTTTTTTAATGTGTGCAAGTGTAAGAATAAGCAAATTTGTCAAATATTTTATTTTATAATAATTTATAGTTTCACTTTGCCGACGCATGAATAAAGTGATTAGGCCCATCGCAATGTCAGTTTTAAATTCGGTGTAAAAATGCACAAGGTGCGTACAAGCAGATCTTAAGCGGGTCTTTCAAAAGTGTCCACTTTACAGTTAACAATATATAACAGTGGTTAAGAATGTAATTGAAAGTAGTATGCAGAAAACAGATAAATATATAATTACAGCTGCTATGAAGAAGTTATTATAAGTAATACTCCCAATGTATCACACTTTGAGCGTAGAACTGGAAAACCCATACTCAAAACAGTTTTTGATACAACGTAACACATTTCAGAAAGAGAACTTTAGCACATATTGCTTGAAATGGCAATACAACTTATCTGTGTAAACAAGAATTATTTTTACCAAACCTTCAATTGGTGTTTTGTGGTGTTGCAGCGTTTTTGTGGTAACATTAATGGAGCCCCATCCTTGAAGAGAAGCTCGTGTGGTAATGGATGCTGTAGATGAACTCTTTAGGGTAATGGACTGCATTGTCCATTTTCACAACTGTATCCACAGATTTTACTCCAGTTCGACGCCTTCGAACAACTTTAGCGTACTATATTGACGATTTATTATATCGTTAATGTTGCTCAATTCTCGTAACATCTTTTATGAAAATATATTTTTTAACTGTTTGTTGATTAATTTTAAAACAACATACTAAAGATTTTATAATATTGTTTTTGTATTCTAAGCATTTTTAGTTTTAATGCTATTGGAATATATTCAAGTTATGGTAAATAAGTTTAAAAAAAATTAAACAAACATCCTCGCCATTGTTATAACATGTGATTTTAACAGTTATTTAGGCTATCCGAAATGTAAGTATAGTTCGGACAGTTATGTTTAAAATAAGAAATAAATTAAATGTTGCAACAGTGGGAACTATATCCCAATTCAGTCTTCATCGAAAATGACGTATGAAATGATTAACCATGGTATAAAATGTGATTTAAGCCCGTATACAGATCTTCATAAGTAAAATAACATAGTGCGCTGTGTTTTACTAACAGCACAGTCTGCGGAAATAAGCTATTTATTTATTGACCATGCTCAGTTATGGCAAAATTTTTCTGCGACTGTAAGGAAAATTAAACGTTTTTTTCTCAGTGAGGGATTTATTTCATTTCTATTCGTACTTGTTTAGTTTGACGAGTTATTACAAAACATGTTGGTTTGAAGGTTGCAGGCATGGAAGCGATGTAATGTAGGTAACGTATAGTCTAAAACAAATTCGAGTCAGCTGTTTCACTTTCTTATGGATTTCAAATTATAAAAATCTTTAAATTAGTTTATAGATATATTGCCAATATTTAAAAAAGCACATAACGATATCTTATTGGGTTAGTGAGCCATTGAGGAGTATTCTAAAACACATTTTACCCCTTTTCGCCATGTAAAGAGTTGAATTTAAAAAATATCTTTAAATAAATTTATAAACATTTATATATGTAGCTTTTTGAAGTAAATATAATAACATTATATTATCGCGTCATTGCGTTATTAAGGAGTCCTCGAAAACACCGTGTTTACCACCTTAGGAGCTGAGTTGCAAAAACTCCATAAATTTGTTTGTATGTATTTGCCTTATGATTATTGCAGTATGTCTTATGAAGCTAAGAGCATACGATATCTCATCGGCTTAGTTAGCAATTGGGGCGTCCTCAGAAACACATTTTACCCCGTTTCGCCCTCTTGGGGGGGGGGGGGAATTTTATAAATTTCTGAAGTGGGTTTTAGGTATTACTATAGTCTACCTTTTGAAGCTAAGAGTATAACGATATCTCGTCCGGTTACTGAGCCGTTGAAAGTCCTCGAAAACACAGGTTAAGTCTTTTCTCAAACTAAGGAGCTGAATTTCAAAAAATCCTGAAATTTATTTTTAGACATTTATACAGTTAACGTTTCGAAGCAAAGAGAACCAATATTTCACATCAGGTATATGCGCTATTACGGAGTCCTCGTAAACACAGTTGACACATTTTCATCCTCTTAAGGGTTGAATTTCAAAAAATTCTGAAATATATTTTTTAGGTGTTATTATAGGCTACCTTTCGAAATAAAGAGAATAACGATATCTTATCGCGTTAATGCGTTATTGAGGAGTCCTCAAAAACACATTTTGCCCCTTTTTACCGGCGTATGGGCTGAATTAAAAAAAAATCCCGAAATCTGTTTTTGGTAAAGGCGACTTTTTGAAGCTAAGAGCACAGCGATATGACATCCGGTTAATAAGCAGCATTGTTGTCTAACTGCAGACAGGCCTAAGTAGAGACGTTCTCAGGAACCATAAGCGAACATCGTCAACGCAGAAACTACGCAGCATCAATATGAACCTCAGATATTAACTGCGATCGTTCCGCTTCGCCTAACCGGAAACACGGAAAAGTGTCCGGGATAGAAACATTTTCCACTGACGGTCGTTTAGTGTGTGGTTTGTCTTGTTCAAGTCAACAAGTCTTTCTTTGTTGCGTGTTATGAGTTTGAAACCCGAGCGGCGCATGGCTGTAAATATCTTATAAATTATAATTATTTTAATTTAAAGTCATTTGCCTGCTTATTAATCTTCAAGTATGCGGTGTGCGAGAGTTAACAAGTCATTGAATCAACGAAGCTAATCGCGTTCGCTTTATAAGCTGATGTCTGTCATAAACTCAGTGTCTCGTTGAGATTGTCGGCAAGGAAAAAAAAAAACTGGAATATGCGAGTAACGTCTTTTACGACGTCACGTTATCTTGACGCCCCCCCCCTCCCCCGAAACGGCCTCTTCCCTTCTCCTCCGCCGAGGAAATGTTCGAACACTTCTTAGTTTAATTAAACTAAACAAGATTTTGAACGCAGTCATAAATTACACGGCTCGCATGTGGCTAGTTTTATTATTTCAGTTAAACGAAAGCGTGAAGTGGTAATGGTTTTCGGCAGCCTCGAGTTTCTCCGACTGTACTGCGGTGCGCGCTACTAGCTGCGCCGAAAACATCGTCCTCGTAGGCAGGCCGGCGCTCAGCATTCTCCCCCGCCTTCTGCTAGACGCTAATGTGTACTATGTGTAGTGCTGGGCGCTAAGCAGAGTCGAGTTCCCACTTACAACTTAGTTTTGTGTTAAAAAAAACTTAGGACCTGCTTGCACAACAAAACCTACAAGAATATTAGTTCACTATGCCACACAGTAAATAATAATAATAATAATTGTGGGTTTTACAAATTAATTCCCCAAAAAAATTGTAACATTTCAAGCGAGTTATTGCATGTGTCAAACGCACTGTTTTGTATTTTTTTTATAAACTGTTCCTTATATGAACTGTGTTCCTCTACTATAATAAACATTCAGCTCAGAGGGCTTGCTTATTAAAAATAAAATATGACACCGGCTTTACATATTCGACAGCAATGTGTTGTAGAATTGTCTTTTAATGTATTACACTGTTACAGACATAATATTGGCAACAATTCTACAGAGAATTGTTGGTAAAAATTATTTTTTTTTTACCGCGATGAGTACAAATTAATTTTCCATTATATGTTTTTTCTAGAATGCGTAAAATTTAAACTACCTAACAGTTGTACGATTTAGGTAATGATTTTATAGAACTCGTAATACTTAAATAATAAACATTTTATTTTCAAACATGACATTGAATTTTTGTATAACCTGGTTAGCTAATAATGATAATGAAAATATAAATTTGCTAAGAATGACAGAAAAACAAATGAGTCAGCTGGGTAGTTAATATTCCACTATTTTAGCGGCAGTGATTTATTGGTCCAAAAGAATCATCAGTAAGGTGAAAAACCGACTAAATCTCAATTATTCATCAGTCCACGATTTCGGATTATGGATATACTAAAAATATAAGTAAATTTGACTGAAACGAAATAATTGTTTATGAAACCTTTAACGTCACAGATCGTGTTATTGACAAAATCGGGGCTATGACTACTGCTCCTTGTGTCCTGTTTGCTAAGAAAGATGTTACAATACTTCAGCATGATGAAATATTCCTATTTTCAAGATGTCATATCTAACTCCTATAACAGTGACGGGATTTCTGAAGGCTGTTTATTTTACTTGATGTATTATTCAGTTACTGAATAAATTTGAGTTGATTAACACGAACGTGTTTGTTGTGATTTAATTTCAGATTCCTAAGAACAGTTGGGCAGAATTTGTGTACGATGTTTGGAAGTTTACATAATATTCGTCTTTAGTCAAGAAAAATTATATTTTATGGAGGTATCTATAATTGTGAAATAGTAGTTCTGGCAAATTTATATTGGGAAATTGATATTGTCACTACTGGTTGCACAACACCATCGGCAAATCAGGGCCTAACATCTGCACGTAGTAATCATGCCGGACGATGCCGCTGATCGGCAGATTTTCTCGGGGATCTTCCATTTATCCCTTCCTTGCATTCCGGCACTGCTCCATACTCACCTCACTTCAACCTCATCGGCTCTCAAGACATCGATTTTACGAGCCGCCCAAATCTCTTCACTCACTCACTTAATTCACACATATTATTTGCACAGTAGTACCGCCCGTCAGTCTGACTCTCCGCAGTAACGACGCTCACTGTCCATAGTAACGACGCTCACTCTCCATAGTTACGACTCTCACTCTCCACAAACGACGCTCGCAGTCCACAGACTTCACTCTCGTTGGTTGTCGCCGTCGCTCGTCACTCGCTGCACACTTATCGCTCAAGGCCACGCGAGGCTCCGACTGTCAACTTGGAGGACCGCCGCGCTTACGTAGACCAGCTGGCTCGATACAGAAGGTTCCCCGCACCCCGAGTCGCACTTTGGGAGGCGAGGGCAATGACCAGAACTTTCTTGCAACGATAAACCCAGACATCCAATCTTCAAGGACGGGACGTAGCACGAGCCCAGATAGGCTTATCGGGACACACGCCAATCTTCCGCGGCCGGCTTGTCTGTAGGCATACTCTTCTCCGGTTACTAGTGATATCAGCACGCACCCGAGGAGGGAAAGGTGAACGGAGCGTATACAAAAAGCCGCAGCCCACAATCTCTGCGCGCGCTTTTCCTGGAACTGGTGATGCCCTTGAAGCGCAGCATTTCGCACGCCCGAAGGGTTGGGCAAGGGAAACGACGCAGAGCGGCGGCATGTAACAGTGTTCAAATCATTCAAGAACGTTTATTACGAAGATTACAGCTTTGAACTCCTCTTTTAAAGTAGAAGTTTTAAGCGTTAAAACTTATAATTTTTTTCCGAATTAATTTTACAAGAAAAACTGCGCTTTTAGTCCACACCACGGCTGTAAGCGTAATCACAGAAACGAAGGTGCATTCAATCCAGGTAAGTGCTCTTCACGGTAAACTGGGCACTTTTAAAAACCCTGCTTGAGATCTACTGGTATGCACGTTGGGTATTATTCAACCATATGTAAAATGAACATAGTAGGGGCCTGCTCACTTTATCAATGAGTCAGTCATTTGAAACTGTGAAATTGTTATAAAAGTAAATAATGTATGAATTTGTTAGTTCTTGCAGTTAAGATGCGCTTAAAACAGAAAGAAAGTAAAATTAATAACTTTAGTAATCACAAATGTTTTCTCACTTTTCATTTAAGCATTAAGACGTGGGACTATTTTCCCTCACTTAATTCACACCTGACAGTAGAATGACGTGCGATGTATACAGATGCGCCTCTTGACAGGTAACGGAACAAGTTGTTTGCGCGTTTTAGAGCATAGCAGAGGTAACCTTAGTGTTAATGACTGAATGTGTTTTCACAAGGCCCTTCTTCTCCTTCTGGGGCCGCGGTTAACGCAGCGGCTGGATCACTCGCCTTTCACCAAGGCGAACTGAGTCTGATTCCTGGTGACGCGTGGCTACCAACTTCTCTGGGCGCATGGCAGCGAGTGTGCACGTTATAATGCATGCAGGTAGGTGAAGTGAAATTTTTCAAAGGTTGATTTCAAAAGTGTTCAATTAACCGTGAAATCCTATACGAGAATCAAGCACGCTGCCTTTTATTTTAACGTAAACCTTATATAATTACACTATACCCTTTCACGTGATTCCTTTGTAGCAAAGTGCGCATCATACTGTATACGGCAATATTTTTTTCCGCGGAAATTCGACATTAATTGCAAAATTACGGTCACAACACTTCGAATTGCTGAAGGGTAATACGCTCTAACGGAAACGCCAAGACAAGATGAATTCGTACAGAACCTTGAGTTTATGCTACCGAGGACTGAAAAATTTCAACTGCCGAGGTTTCATGAGGTAAACAGCTGTCATCCTCCACACATCATCAAGAAAAATAATGGGTTGACTGACGAGAGGGAAAGGTATGAAAACGTAATAAGGTAGTAAAACGTAATAAGTATCTCACGAATCTGCTTTCATTTATCACGCTGAAAATTCAGCTCAAAACTTGCGTAAATCATTACTATTTCTGATATCTTAGTAAAGAACAAGAAACATGCCTTTCAACTTGAAATATATCCCAGTGTTAGTCTCCAGATATTTTCCGATCTCCCGTGGCGCAGTCGGTTGGTGCGCCACCAGTCTGGGGTGCGGGAGGTTCTGGTTTCGAATTCCAGGTAAGGCAAGGGTGTTAGTTTAAGCTCTGTAATAAGTTAGTTTGTAAGCCGTCCCTTGGTAAATCTTCAAACATAATACCGGGAGACGTCAATGAGTCCTCTCAAATCCAAAAACTCAAGGTATTAAAAAATGTTGTAGTTTATTGCTTGGAAACTTTGCATTAGTAAGTTTTACTGGAATGACAGCATTTTACGTAAAACTACTAAATATAATTTAACGTGGCTTTTGAGAGTGCATTATAAATAAATATACACAAAATACGTATCCTGTATTGCATTCTATATACGTTTTTTTAAAGCCACACTGTGAAAATAAATAACGAGCAATGGCATAAAACACTTTCTACATTATTTATAAACAATTATTTATTAAGAGTGGCGGATTACTGCGCAAGAGTTTCTTACACAGTGGAGTTGTAATTTTTTTAAGTGCGACGTGAAAAAACTGTTCGAAATTAATGTATTTTAACAAATAATGATTCCGCAGCTAAACGCGTGAAGTAGCATTTTCCAGAATTGCTCGTTGATAAAATAGAATTTTTAAAATTTCTGTCAACTCTCCTCAGTCTACACGAACACAGCATATAATGCGAAGCACACGCCGTCTCTTAAACGACAGTGTTTTGGTAACAGAGCGTGGTCATGACCAAGTGAAACCAAAACGGCTCGCGACGCGACGGCGAGCTATTTCCTCAGGGGTACATGTTTTCCGCGAGGCTAGTAGCGGCGGGGAAATTGCTTTCCCGGAGCGCGGAGCGAAAATGAGGTGAATTAGGTCTAGATTAAAACTCCCTCCCTAGATGGTGCTTGTCTCTAATTAGTCCCAGATTAAAGTAATACCAAGGGAGCTATTAGAGCAAAGGCCCGCTGTAGTTTCCTACATAATTAAAAGTGTTGAGCCAGCGAGCGAGTTAAGAGAAATGGCCGACTGGGGACAGAACAAGGTGTTCGCCAAATGGCTTCATCAAGTACATACTGTTCAGGAACAACCTCACAG
This sequence comes from Clitarchus hookeri, assembly GCA_002778355.1. Taxonomy (NCBI): domain Eukaryota; kingdom Metazoa; phylum Arthropoda; class Insecta; order Phasmatodea; family Phasmatidae; genus Clitarchus; species Clitarchus hookeri. Next base: position 215,182 of record NQII01001456.1, read on the forward strand.
ACGAGCTCCGTATGATAAACCTCTCTGAACGGAATTATAATCTCCCCAGCTTTATTGCTGTACTCAAGAAGTTACGACGCAGTTCTGGCACTATCGTTTGTTCCCTTCCATAATACAATTTTTTCTTTTCTGGTATTAAGACGCGCAAAACACTTCGACCTGGTCTCTTTATTAGATTTTGGATTCATCTCTTTGCACCATACTATAACATATATAAACCCCCGCTTCTTGCCAATCCTATCTACAGTTCATTGATGGTTACTTCCAACTTTTCCGAAGGCCTGTTAAAGTTCATCTTTCAAACTATTCCTCCGCCTTATGCAAACTACACCAAAGGGACAACGCGCCGTATTTGTGTGCACTCAGTTTAAGAATATTTCGCATGAGAACTATTTTTACTAAGCATTACCAGCAACACTATTTTCTCTCTGTTTTATTCGTTTTATATATACATGAAATATTATAATTAATATTTAAAATATAAGTAAAAGTTCAATTTAACCAAAAATAAGATAATTTTATGTTAACAGAAGTAAAAAAACGCTTGTGATGCACGACATATTTAGGAAACACGTAATACATGGGTTGATTTTTCTAATCGTTGATTCTGAAAGTGCGAAGAAACTGTGAATAGACTTTAAAGTATATTCGTGTTTACTTCCAACATTTCTAACGCATTGCTTATATTCTCTTTCGAGTTACTCACTACTCATCCTTCCACCACATGTAAACATAACAAGCGTGGAAAAAAAAAAAGCCAAAGAAAAACCCCCGTACTGTATTTTGCGCAGTACAAACAATTAAAAATAAATATTCCTATACATAACAATAAAATATTTTTCCAACTTTGCATACCTGAAAATCTAAATATGACAGTGAGAAATATTTCACTTCACCAATGACATTAAAAATTCCATTTAATAATATTTTGCATAATAACTACTTGTTACTAGCCGTTACAAACATATCTCTTTTCTCCTTGTTTTAATTCATATTGACAATTATAATAATATGTGTATAAGTGAAAGTTCAATTTAAGAGAAAAATAAAATGCCTCTGTTAATGTTAAAAAAGGAAGTAAACAGCACTCGTGATACATAATTTATTTAGGAAACAACCAATCATGTGATACATGGGGTGATTTTTTTCAAAGGTTTTATTCAGGAAGTGTGAAGACGCATGGACAGACTATACCTTAACTATAGCTCAAAAAGTTGGTAGCCTAGTTGCTAGAACAACACCACGCACGCACTGTTGCGATTCCGGTGAAAATAAATAAGAGGATTTTTTTCGTATGCCGGAAACATTGTAAACATCGCATAGAGTGGGTGAATTATTCCAGCGTTTTCTCATATTACTTGAGGTATGCATAGATGGTTCATGGTTGACTGAGAACTTTCGAAAGCTCTGTTAAGTTTCTTCTTCTGATCCATTGTGTATTCTTCCGCCAAATATAAAAATGAGACAGCATCCCAATTAACCGAGAAAGAATTTACTATCTTGTCCTATATTGACGTCGTAGAGATTCCTCTCTGCTGTCATAACCCGAGGGAGATATGACGATGATGTACGCTCGCCGCTCATAGTACTCTCGCATTCTCTGCAACAGCTGTGTTGTTTTAAAAAAGCTAACCTCAAATTTTCAGTAGCGTGGTTTTTTTTACGTATGCAGTAGTGCTAGAAATATTTTATCAGTTTAAGGGGTCCGCTTTCCTGGCGCTTGAACTGCGTTGCAGAGTGCTTGTGATACTCGTTTTTTCCCCACGAAACTGTTAAACGTGCCTCCAATATGCTAATCTACGAAAAGAACACGTCTTTCAGACGAGGCCATTTGAGCGCTTTCAAGACGTCGCGATTATTAGGAACGCCATTTCAGAGCACTTCAAAATAGCTAAAAACTGCCCTTTTCAAAGAGCTGTATCTGAAGATATACGCGTTAGATACATACTGAACTACTCAACGGCCCTGCATCGAACCTTGCTGCAAACCTTCCACCAATCAAATGAAGAGTCACCGCTCAAAGTCCCGTGTGTACACGCAGCACGACGATAAACTGCGCGCCAGTTCAGAGCCTTGCGTTTAGTGTGGACGACGCACTCGATGCGCGCGGAGGTGTCGTCTTATTGCTCCCGCGCTTCTGGGCCCCAGACGCGGGAGATGGCTCCAGGTAGGCGGGAACCTTCACGTAATTATTACGGTTTGAAATACGCAATACCAACTCTATTATTTATAACACGGGACACAAATAATTATGGTGTGATTACGCGCATGCTTCGTTTCGGTTAGGTGTGGACGATATGACTAAACTGTAGAATATGACTCTGCTTTGCACATAACAGAAAAGTTTTAGGCCCTTGAAAATTAATATTTGATATGTTAAACACTGACTTATGAATGTATATACACGTGTAGTGTATCAAACACTCAGATTTGGTTTCACTAAGAAAGTTTAAGGAATATAAATTGTATTTGTGCCTTAAACACTACTTTTTTTTAAGCTAAGCGTTATTAACTGCTTCATTTTGGCTAGTTGACACAACTAATTTCAAATAAATGTGGAAATAAGGAAGAGCTGTTTGTAAATAATTGTGACATCCGAGATTTATTTTAGTTCCTATGGAGGCATAGTTGTATAACGAAACTGTTATTATTTTATTTAAAGTTATGCCAAATATGTTTTTCTCAAAGTGTGATATTAGAATAGCCAACTTGTTTACAAAATATGTTTCATATTATTTTCAAACAGTTAGTACGAGACTTTCGGAGCTAGAGGATGCTAATTTACTTCTGATTGGCTTGTTACAGACAATCTTCTTGTTGTTGCATATATATTCTGTCAGCCCTTCCATGTGTTATGTTTTCCTGTAAGCCTAATGCATCAGTATTACAAAATATCAGATTTGATACATTATATAAATAAATTCTGCACCGCCAAATCTGGAGGGGTGACCATTTCTGTCATTTTTCACCGTTTCTTTCCTTCCCCGTCGGAGAAATAACGCCAATAATTCGCAGAGGGTGCACGCCCCAATTCGCTCAGTGCGCCGGAGTGTGCGAAAGTGAGAGTGGGCAGTTAGTGAGTGGAGAGATTTGGGTGGCTCTTAAGGGTGCTGGGTAAGCTATGCTAAACAGTGAAAATCATGTGTACCATTATCGATCTTTTTTTGGGAAAATGAACAAAGTTAAAATCATGCAGTTTTCGGCAGTGTGTTTTTGAATGCTGTAGAATTGTTTGTGACATTTTATATCTACAAAAATCTTAAGTCGCAGCCAATGTTTCACAGGGCGGAAAAGTGATCGTCTACCATTCCCACTTGTTTCAATGACACTAGCACAACAAGCTTGTCTCCTCTCTCTCTCTCTCTCTCTCTCTCTCTCTCTCTCTCTCTCTCTCTCTCTCAAGCAAGTGCATTACGAGAAATGTGTACAACTCCCTGCTGTTAGGGGATACTATTATTGAAAATTGTGAATAAGTTATACAATAAAAATAATCAAAACTGCTCGGTGTTAAACAATTTCTCCTCCAATGCATTAGTAAGAATGATGACATACAAAGCGATGTGTAAATGTGTTGATTACGTCATGGTTAGCGATTCAGTAAATGTAAAACCCATGCTCTGAAAGGTCTGCTCGAAAATATTTATAAACTTATAGGCTGTTCGCGGAAAGTGCTGAAGAATTTCGAGGCCCTAGCTACTTTTCTTTTAAACAAATTCGTTTCTTTCCGCCACTTTTTTTTAATACAAACACTGTGATTAAACGCAGTGCATGCATTTCGCCGCACACAAAAATCAGAGTCCAGGGGTACCATAAAATATATTTATAGCCATTGTTCCTGTTGAGAAGGTTATTAAAAGTACTCCTTTGCCAATTATAGAGTACATTCCATTTGCGCAAAGGTTAAATATATATCGTTTCCAGTTTACTACAAAAAAATAAACAATCATAAATATTTAATTGTGTACTGCATGTATTAAGAAGTTGTATAAAATAATATGGCGGTATTGTTACCACTAACTTGCAACTACGTGAAAAATGAGATTTCTTTGAAATAATTTATTTAGTAATTTAATGTTTGGCGCATTCTTGGGGATTCTTACACTTGCACCGAAAACAGACTGTCCAAGCAAATTTGATAAAAACAAAAAAGTAGCACCCAGTTATTGTTTTCGTTTTAGACAATGTCCGTTAGAAAAGGCACAAGGTCCGCGGCTTCGATGAGAACAGGCTGGCGCTAATCGAAGCTGGTTGTCGTACCACATGTCGGAGCTGGTTTNCAAGGTCCGCGGCTTCGATGAGAACAGGCTGGCGCTAATCGAAGCTGGTTGTCGTACCACATGTCGGAGCTGGTTTTCGTACCACATGTCGAAGCTGGTTGTCGTACCACATGTCGGAGCTGGTTGTCGTACCACATGTCGAAGCTGGTTGTCGTACCACATGTCGGAGCTGGTTGTCGTACCACATGTCGAAGCTGGTTGTCGTACCACATGTCGGAGCTGGTTGNCAAGGTCCGCGGCTTCGATGAGAACAGGCTGGCGCTAATCGAAGCTGGTTGTCGTACCACATGTCGGAGCTGGTTGTCGTACCACTTGTCGGAGCTGGTTGTCGTACCACATGTCGGAGCTGGTTGTCTTACCACTTGTCGGAGCTGGTTGTCGTACCACATGTTGGGGCTGGTTGTCGTACCAGATGGACAGACCCACCCTGACACTAAAGACTGGAGAGTAAGCGACGGAATATAACGGCGGGGAGGGGGGGGAGTACTCCTAGAAATCCGCCGTCCAGCGGAAACGTCCACCATGTTTTCCACGTGCTAAAATTCGGGACGATATCGCCGTAAATCGAACCCGGATTACCTTAGTAGTAGGTGAACTGTTTTGCGATTACTTCTTGGTGGGCCCTTTATTATATATTTATTAAAAACCACAAAGTAGGATAGCTGCTTGCGACAATTCGTTATATTTATTTAATGTATGCATTCTTTCTGAATGAGCGAGTCCAGATATAAAAATATATTTTAGTGAGGCTAATTAATTTTGTGGGACAAGTTTGTTGAGTTCCTTAGTCAGCATTGCAATTTTTTTAAACACGAAATTATGGTAGTTTATCGCGAAAATGTCAGCTTGATAGGTCCCAATATTATGTGCTCATGTCTGGAGTATTTCTTTCGTTGCAAGCTGTAGTACGTGAGAAGCTGTCTAGTTATTAGACTGATCCAAATTATGCCCTGACGCCTAACGTACTTGATTCGCTTGCGAACAGCCACGAATATGTGAGCCAATAATATCTGTAACGAAACCACAGAGGTTTGGAGACTTCCTTGGCTCGAATTATTTTAGCAATAAATCACAATATATATTATTCTTGTTTACAAAACAGTTGGAAGCAAATTTTGGTAAGAAAAATGGTTATTTGGAACACAATCTCAGTCTTTCACACCTATATTTATTTTTTTAAGTCTGAGCATCAGTGAATTTTTACGTAGTTGTAACTGTGTAGATTTTAAACCGCAGTGTAGTTTTCTTCGGTTTAATTATTTTATTTGTGTAATGTTTAATTTCTACTATGTTGAATGTACAATCCTAGAATGCAAAAAATAATGTGTGTGATAAAATTAATTTGCATGTATTTCACAACTGGTCTTGGGTAAATAAAAGTGGTACAACAGGCAATTACTGCTATGGTTAACAGTATCGTGAGAAATTGTTGGAACTAACCATTTCAATGAAATTTTTTTTACGTTTTTTTACATTTCAAGTCGCTTTCCTTTAACCCTTTTGGCTTCTTGTTGTGCTGTTTTTATGTAGAGCCGATCTTTTATATCCGTCTTGATGAACATCTTAGGACCGGTTTTACCACCTCCTGTTAATATCCCGGTCAAAAATTAGCTGCTGGCAAGCACTGAATATCGTTTTACTATTTCTGGTCAACGTCTAGCGACGACTTCAGTTCCCAGTTGCTGGTTACCGAGGAAGGAACAAGGGGCTACCCATCCAACTGGAGGTTGGGGAAAAAGAAAATGGCGTCATACTTGGAATGCATGCCATAAATACGACGATAACGAGTATCTATGTAATAATAAGTACACTTGAGTGATTTGAAATACTCCCCAGAGTTTGCGATTATTTTTTCGTGTGTTCATATTATAAGTACCACCGTCGAGTAACATTTTGACTTGACTTTCGAATATGGTATTTACGTTTTGATTATCAATTCTCGTTTTGGACGCTACTGTGCTGCTAGCTTGCAGCAAACTGTGAACCACAGAAGACGTAGCGCGGCGGACGCCCGCTGCACAATAAATCAAAGTGTTGTTTTGTGAATAAAAAACTGTTCAGATGTTGGCGAGTATTTAAACAATAAAATGAATTAATTGCTAAGTTAAATTAACTATAATTCAATGACAAATTTGTATATTGCTCATATGATGTTTCACTAAAGTTGTAAATATTGAAAATATATGTTAATTTTAGTTAATAGTAATTATAATCAATTGGGAGTAACAGATTTGAAACGAAATATTATTTTTGTCACAAATGTACTGTTACATATATGGACGCCTGACTGGCGTGTCTGAGTTCCTGAGGGATGGAGGTCTTAATAAAAATAAAAGAACAAATTCTATTTTTAATTTATTCACTCAGTTATTATTTACAGCATTAAATTATCTATCTCCAGCATTACTATTTTTATTTTACAGTGAGCGCAAAGTATAATGTATATTTCAACTCTAATTAACGTCCTTCTTTATGTCTCTGTTTGGTCATTGGCAATTAACTCATACCCATCATTAACACACGTTCAGTGTAGCTGTTGCCATCATTTGTAATATATTTCACTTACGCATCCAGCTCAATAGTTCAGCCTGCAGTCGTACTCTTCACTGCTGTGATGTTCGCAGTGGCATATTTTTCTCCTGCTGGTCGCTTCTCTCGCCGCGTGCTTCTCTTCTCGCTAGTCGTCTATCGCTGAAACTCATCCATGTTGTTTTTTTTTTTTTTTCTAACCTACTTCAAACTACGTGTTATTTGGGCCCGCGGTAGGTACGAGGGATTAATGCGTCTCAAGGCTGAGCCTCATACGCTTAAAGGGCAGGGAATCTCATGCAAAGGAGGCGTGCATCGTAGCGAGGAGGGATATTTGGCAGCCATGGCCGAGTTTAGGCCATGGACTACATCCCTAAGGGGGCTTATAGCAAAGCTATAGTTAAAGAAGGGAGAGGGGAAAAAACCCGCACAGACACGGTAAAAACCCTCTCGACAGAAAAGAAGTTTCAAACTTTCATGCATTAAAAAATGCAAAAGGAGACAGCAGGTTTGGTAACATGCTTTAAAAAGGGGAATTTAGCTCTAGAAGAGAAAGTGGCTGTGGGTGCAAGCACCCTTGGGGTATAACTGCTGTCAATATGACTGCGCATATGTCTGCACAGTAATATTCACAGCAGCTACATTTGCAGGGCCATCCTGCTTCTCGTATTGTGCATCGGGACCTGGACGGCTCAATTCTGGCAGCCAACTCCGTCTTCCCTCATCCGTGCTGACGCCAGGAGCTCCACGAGGGTGAAGGCGGAGAGGAATTTGCGGGTAGCCACCCCCTCTCCATCCTTCAAAGTAGTCGGTGGTCCTGCATGTTGCCAGCCCCGCGGTGACACTGTGACCTACCAGGTCTGGAGGCGAATCAGCTGGCCCAGGCGAAGCCTGGATAAAGGCGGAGAGGACTATCTCGCGGGTAGCCACCCCCTCTCCACATCCTTCAATATGTCGGCGGTCGTGCGAAGGCTGGCTCAGCAGGACAGCTGTGACCTACCAGGTCTGGAGGCGAATCAGCTGGCCCGGCGTGGAGACTGACGCCAGCAGCTTCGGAGTTCCGACGCATTCCAAATCCTTTCCAGAGCCATCTTCTATTGAGCCACCCAGGTACCCGATGTCCACGACGACGGCGCTGAGGCACCGGCCAGTTGGTCCGCGGGCTGGTATTAGAATATTCCCAGCCACTCCAGAGCCTGGAGATCCCCTATCCGCCACCTGGGGACGCGACGAGTTGCAGTATGGTCGCTGCGCCCTAGCTGCTGTAGTCGCCTCGTGCTGAGTCCGCATCCTTCGCTGGTCCCAAATCGACGGGTAGATCCCGGGGCGGCGCAGCCGCCAGCACGATGTTCACTCCACGACAGCCAGGACTCGTAACTCATCCATGCAACAACTGCCGACCCGGAGGCCCAACACGCTTTTTATAGGGCTGGCCTTGACCTGTAAGTGGGTGGAGGGGAACCGAGTAATTAGCCAATGAGAAACATTGGCGGAGCAATTAATTATATTGGAAGGGGGTGGGCAATTAGCCTATAAGAATCAGGGGTGNGGGGGGGGGAGTGTAGGGTGGCAGTTGTCTGCTTGGCGCGGTACTGGGAACCACACCAGCAATGCAAAATAAATTACAAACGAAAACACCAAGATGGCGGGTGAACGATGGTGAGAGACAAACTCCAGTAAGGTATAAACAAATGACAAACAAAAAAAAGATGGCGGACGGTGACTGTGACGCCTACAAAGATGGCGGACTGCACCTACCAAGATGGTGGAAAGAGTATAGGTGTCGGGGGTGACCTCCGGAAATATTTAGGTTTTTTAAGTACATTTTTTATAATTTTTAATACATTTTTGGCACTTTTTCAATTTTTTTATGTTTCGTATTTTTGGGGTTAAAGGTCAAAGTAAAAGATCAGGATCAAGATCACCTGCATCTAAGATGGACGCCGGTTGACCGGAATGACAGAGAACGAACAGCTCCGATGCTCTGGTCCCCGGTCCCGATGTGCCAAATTCCCCATAATTCCTGTACCAAGGTGCTATAACTGTAAGCATATTATAAAACGAATTAGCCATGAATCGCTCGCCACAAATTGTAATTAATATAGAAGAACCATTAAATGTAGGAACTTTTGTAATGACGAGTAACGAGGCATCGCAACACACACTCTGCTTTTAGAAGACCCAAACCATAAAGAAAAGAAAGAAGTTCACCTTCACTACAAATAAAAAAATTGGCGTAGCTGTTTTATACACACAAGACCTGGAGACTGCGAGTGCATCACACAGCTATAGATGTGAACACAACAGAAGCACAGGCCACAATGACTGCAGGAAAAGTACAGTACACCATTTACCGATGCAAACAAATATAAAAAATATAATGTAAAGGAAACTAGTTGTAAGCACTTACTAACCAGCGCATATTGCACAAGTGCACAAGTGTCGATCATTGTACATCGCGTTAGATGTTGCTAATCAAGGCCAGGTAGCCTTGGCTAGTGCGGCAGAATAGTAAACGATTTCCCTACTTACCGATCGGAATGAAACAGTCAAATTCAGATTGCAGCCAACATTCACAACCCGCATCACTAGTGGTGGAACATGCCCACTCTGTCCGACATTGTATGATTTATTATCATCTCGAGAATCTGTAAGGTAGCCAGCCAGGTGGTCGACCGATGGCATAGGCACTGCGCAGGTCTTAACGAGTCGAAGGGATCGTAGATACACTAGTCGTGAGTCAAGTCAGGCTCCAGGGTGGCAGACCAGCTATGTCACACATGCACTTCCCTTTACGAGAGGAATTCAGTTATACAAGGCAAGGTAATAAGTTATTTAATGTTAAATACTTGATGTGAACCAGGCGTTCACTGGTACCTTTGTGCCCACTGTGACTGCCGCCGTAGTGTCCTCTACTCCAGATGCACCACACCAGCAGGCATGTGGGCAAGAGTGATAGTGTATTCAGTGTTATGTACTCAATCAGTGTTCGTCAATATCGTTTATTCAGTGCTATTTAATTAATCAGAGTTCACTAATATAATAACATCAGTGCGACATAATTGATCGGAGTGCATGAGTATAGTTATTTAGGGTTATATGTATTTATTCAGTGTCATAATTATCAAGTGTATTTGTCCATGTGTGTAAATTGCACCAGTGTCATTAATTATCCAGAGCTTAATAATTTAATCATTATTATTTATTGGTTCAGTGCATCTAATCAGTATTTATTTATATCACATTTATCGTGTTTTAAAGACAGTTATCACATACCCAGCCAGCCAGGGACATGTGACATTATTAAGTTGGCAATACAGTGGCTGCTGCGATACTAATATTTAATATTAATATAACCCTGATTTATTGTGTATTTGTGCAAGGGTAATTGTGTTTTATTATGTAAGTTGTGTAGGGTAATTGTGTTTGATTATGTTAATTTAAGGTATATCAGTTTCTTACATCTCATAAGCATTTTTAAGTCGCATTTATGTTTCATATTTCCACCGCTTGGCGTCGGCCGCGCTTAGGTAGCGGGAGCCGGCGCAGTTCTCAGTAGGCTTCATCCCTTCAACGCGGGCGGACGTGGTAAGCCTCTCGTTTCACAAGAACCTCGGTACCAGCCTCTGAGGCTGCAACCTCATTCAGTAATCGCATCATCACATCATCCACGAAATAACTTGTATTTTATGTTTCATCACACCGAGGGGAGAGCAGCATCACATGCCTTAATTAATTGTAAGCCATTAGTGTGTTACCTTGTACGACCACGCGGTCACCACATGTCTGTTTCGGTTAAAGTGTTAAATAAAATAATAATCTTTCATATAACCAATAGTGCGTTCATTAATCCAGGCGTGCGCAGCGGCCATACAGTTAGCATTTTCCTATTATCTAACAGTGTGGACCTCGAGTCCCCTAGGGTGAGTAACCACGACCCGATCTCATTGCTCAACACTGAGCTGGCGCCCGGCACTTTCACAACTCGAGATACACAGCACGCCCAAACCGTCTCCCTTCGACAAGGGACGTACCGGCACACGTCATCCCCTATGCCTGTATCTTCTTTAGTACATTCATACTATATACATGTACTTATTTGTAAGGATGAAGGAAAAACATGCGAACACTCTGGGAAAACCCATTTTTTCCCCACTCGCAATAGCAGGAACCGTGATGTCATGCGATCTTGACCTTGACCTAGATCTTTGACCACCATTCCCGTCAACATCTATGCTAAGGATGAAAGGAAAAAAACTATATTTTGTTTATAAAATAATCATGGAACACTCTGAGAATATTCTTTTGCCTCACTCACAATAGCAAGAACCATGCATGACAACAAGCAATGTTGACCTTGATCTTGGATGCCATCATGTGACATTGACATTTGGCCACCATCTTCTTTGATGCCAACTGAAAAGCACTTTTAACTTATACATATTCTTCACATGTCTTATTCGTCTCTCCCGAACAGCTTAATATTAGCAAGGTCTAAAACCAATGAATAACACAGAAGTAATTTTTATACACTTTAAATTTACTTTACATAGTTTAAGAAAAAGAAAGTGATAGGTACACACTCAACTTATTCTTCATTCAGCACAGCAATTATGATGTCTGTATTGTAGAACAATTACTGCTCTGAGCATTGAATCCACTCTTATTTGTATGTATCACACCACAGTTACATATGGGCAAGTCTTGTAAGCGATGGTAAATTAACAGTTACTATCTCCATGTCGTCTGACATTAGAACTGTTGGTAAATGTCTTGCCATAAAACTTGCACACAGTCCCTGATGAGTAACACCAACTTCCAGAGACAGCAAGTATTCATGGCATCCTCGACGATGAAGCTGGTGTTACATATGGCAAGCCTACAAACACTGATTCCGTCTTCATTTTGTAACAGCCTACGCCAACTCAATGCATGACTCTAGTCGTGGCGATCTGTTTTCCACCGCACCTGTCAACCAGTGACAACCTTTATTACATGATGCATGTTTATATACTATTAACACTTCATGCCAGACAGTTTGTGTTGCCTGTATCGAGTTGCCTCAGTAGATTTATAATGGCTGTGTAGCTCCAAAACAGCAATATGAGGTATATTCAGGCCGATCGCTGTCTAGTCTACTAAGTCGCCAATCAGACCACCTCAATCTTGTTTACATTTGTTCATCTTTCAGTGTTAGATGCACCTTTTTTTTCCTGCTACTTCAGCACCCTTCCCACGTTCATTACACCAGCTCCTAGAATGTGGTGTGTCCGTAACATTAGCACGTCCTTGAAAACACTTTATGCACTGGAGACAGCCGAGACTATCTTCACCCTGTTACAGATAAGCAGGTAGATGTTTGTAGCCACATTTTATTTCATGTAGTGCATACACCAGAAGGAATTATTTAGGCAGGTATGCGAGCTCAGTTTCTTTGTCGAGCACTGCAAGTGATTTAAGTTTTCCATGTGTCACACTAGCTAATTAAATTTTATGACTGCTAGAACAGCATGCCATCGTTTTCACTGTGCTCTCATGATGAGAGAAAGATGTTTTGTATGATTTGTAGCTACGGTACAAGCTGCTTTTATAGACCTTAAATGATGCAGTTAACTTTCAAGTCACTCGAAGTGTACTGTGCGGTAGCTCGGTCGAAGGGTGTACTGTACGTGGGGAAAATCTTTTGCTATTCTGCTGTACTAACCAAGGCTACCACGTCAGTTTTCAGACGCATGGTCTTGTCTAGCAACGACTGATGCGATGTACAGTGCTTGTTGCTTGTGCAATACGCGTTGGTTGGTAAGTGTTTATAAATATTTTCCTTTTTTATTTCTGCTGGCATCAGTGCGTAGAAGTGTTGACCTTATCGCTCCTGTACTTCGCGACCATAATTTTTTTGGGCTAACAGAATGTACAGTGTTCACGTAACAGTGTTATCGTCTTTTGCATGACAAATGGTTTAAATGCATGATGTTTAGTGGCAAGCAAAGGAATACAGACTTTACAAGTAGTAAAATGTGTCTGAAAATTATCACCGCTGATAAATGGTGTACTGCACTTGACTTATTGTAGATTTTTTTTTAGGTTGGTCCTTGTGAACATATGCTATTTTCCTGTTGCCAGACATTCAGGCTTTTTACTAAAGTTCTCGACAAAACAGTAACACTGATATCACTATTATGGAGTGTGGAACTATCGGGAATTTTTTTATAGTAGAGGTTCAATACAGCATCGTGCTTGCAGCACATTTGCGTATATGTTGCTCCTTTATTATTTACTGTTTTATGCGAATTATTATTTCATTTATGACATGGTATCATGTTGCACGTGGTTCCCTTCAGCCCTCGCGTTAGGTTGATGCTGCGATGTGGTGGTTTAAAACAAGACAGAATAGGCTGGCTGGCTCAGTTGCTATTCAGACTATGAAGAGTGAACAGCGGATATGGAGAATGTGCTCTTCTTCGACAATGGAAAATATTAAGGGAAAGTTATTTATGTCACTACTGCAATAAGACTGTTTCTAATGTCAACAACTGTAGACAGCACGATGCTGGTTGTCGTCAGAATGCAGAGCGTACTATGTTCACGTGCGAAAAGTGCAAATCATGGTTTGGACGTCGTAGCAGCCTGCCAAGTGATATCTGCGAATATTACCAGGTAAATGTGAGAGTTAATCTGCAAGTGTTGAGAGCAGTTCTTTGCTCCTGCCAAACATTCACACAACTATTGTGACAAGACGTTTACATATGAATACGATGCAAGGAAACATGAAAAAGTACTTATGTGAGGAGCACCATACATATGACATATTGATGTGATAAGGGTAGAAGAATGTATGCATGCGTTGCCGATTTAAATAGCCATTTGAAACTCTGTATGTCGCAAAATTGCTCTCAAGCTGCCACTAATAGTATATCGGAAATTACACCTGGCACATCATCACCATCATCACCTGATTGTACAACACAGTTTAAGTCAGTGCTCTGCGAACCAAAGCCAAATGTCAATGGCTTTTTCCTGAAGCAGCCTGCATTCAGGGGGGCTTCTAAAAGATTATGTTCCACCGAATATGGAAATTACATCGAAATATGTTTGCTCTTTCCTGTCAAGTATGAAAACTAATATAATAAACCAACTTATCGGTTCTGTCAAATATAACATGTGGCTGAACTGTAGCTATAAGAAAACAGATCCCCACGATGGTGAATATTGTAACAGAGTCTTCAAGGCCACGAATGTAGCTGTGTATCGTGCATCTACAATAGAAAGCTTTGTTGTTGATAGTATACACAAGTTATGTCAAGAGGAAGAAGAAATGGTTACCAAGGGTTCTGGTTGGACCCTGGCTTCAGTAAATCATCTATAGCTGAGAACAAGTGAACACTATCTGCTTAGCAAATAGATGCATACTGATTTCCCTCTAGCCCACTACAGAGAATTACAACATGTATATTCGTCTTTGGCAGGCAGAATGGTGGTATAAATTACTGCAACCACAGGAAATCACACACTTGTTAAACTAACATGTGCAGCACCGGTACTGTGCGAAGGTATCAGTGAGGAGTCAGCAGTGAGGAGTCAGCATTGCGTAGTATTACAAGGGTTTGAGTTCACATATGCTTGAAGATGATGAAAACCACCAAGGATGCGCAATCGAGTATGTCCTGTACGACTACATGCAAACCTTCGCCGACTGTTCAACAATTGCATTGAAAACAATGCAGTTACTGTGACAAGACCTTCAGTAAAAGTTGCAATCCATGCCGTCATTAACAGAGCGAATGTTCAAATAAACCGACCTCAAGAATACAAACATGTGATATGTGCACAGCATTTGGTAGAAGTGATAATATATAGACACACTAAAGTACATCTAAAGGTAACGCACCTTTGCTTGGCACGAGACAGCATGCATTGAACTTATTGACGCAAGACAAGGTTATGGCTAGCCTTCCTGCTGATTCGTCGTACAAACTAACGATGGTTCGAGCACCCGTAACATTATCCGGGTCTGCCTCGTGTTCCCTAAACAGTGCGTGAAGAAGTAAATACAAGTGTTGCAGGCATGCACTATGTAAAGTGCAAGCCATACGGATCTTCAGAAGTTGCGAAAAACAAACATGCACCGCTAACATGTAAAGTTTAAAACGAAAATGTTGCGACTAACCAGGATGCCGAGAACGAAAATGTGGGCAGTAAAAAATAAATTCGATTATTGATGAACTCAGAGCTAGACACTTAATTGAATGACATATTATGTATGTGTGTGACTTGGTTAAGAATATGAATATACATAAAAATTAGAAAAATAAAACAATTGATTTGTTTTAGTTTTTTAATTTCTATCATCTAAGAATGTTTATAAATGTCTGGTAGGCTGCAAGAAAATGTCTTTCCACAATACTTCCTCTCACTTCCTGATGAACAAAAAAACATTGTCTTTGAACTTCTTGCTATGTCTTTTCAGACTATCACCACATCGCAGTTATCATAGTGTATGCGATGCTAAACATGCAATGACTACTTTCATTTCGTCGTAATGTAAGGAGCGAATCTCCAGAGTCCCTTGCTTTTGGCGATGCAGTCAGTGTTACAGATGGTAAGTCTTCAACCATTGATTCCGTCTTCATATTTTAACTGCATACACAATCGCGCTAGATAAATCTAGTCGTAACGATCTGCTTTCCACCATGCTCGACGACGAAGTGAAAACCATTTTTACACGATGTATGCTTGTCTACCATTACAACTGCATGACAGTTTGTGTTGACCATTTTCGGTTGTCACAGTGCTTGTTATGTATTTTTTAATGACTGGTCGGCTGCAAGTATTTGAGATGAATGTACATGGAGTACGGTTATGTACAAAATATTTGTTGGAGATACAGTTCGATGGATTGTTGCATGAGGCGTTCGATACTTAAATATGTAGATACAAAAGTTCTGATTGCGTATCATGTTTTATTTTTACCTGTGAAATGATTGTACACCTAGGAGACTGAACCTGCGATACCTTATTATCAAGGATGGTGCACTGTCTTCAGTGCAGTTAGGGTACATAATTTAATTCTTGTAAAATTTCAATAGCATATTAAAAAAGTAATATGCTTATCATTCTGAAGTTTACGTGAATGTTTTGTCAAGGTTGGTGTAATTACAATGATTGTAAGTGACGAGTTGTTTTCTTGGTTGGTGATGTATATAATCCATTCACGGTATCTTCGATACTTTTGAAAAGAACCTTTGAAAAATCACCCTAGCCGTTAGCCACNACGAAATGGGCTTGAAAGTAGATCTTTAGCAGGGCTTCAGAAAATCTTGAAGTTACCGTGAATACATTATACCATGCACGGAAAGGCAGGATAGTCATTGTGGTCTGTGCTTTTGAGTTCACATCGATAGCTGCGAGATGCACTCGTGGTCACCAGGTATTCTGTGTATGAAACAGCATCACCTGTTATTATTATTATTATTATTTTTTAGTTAAAGTAACCCTCTTCTCTTTGTTTTGGGTCTTCTAAAAAATAGAGTACACACATAGTTTAAATGTATATGTGTTTCGGTGCCTCGTTACTCGTCATTACAAAAGTTCGTATATTTAATGGTATTTCTACATACACTAATAAAAATTTGTGGCGAGCGATTCATGCCTAATTCGTTTCAGAATGTGAGTACAATTCTAACACTATTAATATTTTATGTATTCAAATAAGTACATGTATATAATATGACGTGAGGTGGGGTTTGGAGAAAGGTAATGACATCACCGCTGCACTGTTCTTTGTGCAGAGTTCTGGCGGGAAACATTCGCCAGAGACATATTGTAGATTTCTTACTCGCTGCTCTGCTGTTGTGGGTCGTGGCCGAGTCACCCATGTGGCTAGGCTGTTCTCCCGATCCTCTACGTCTCAATTGAAGGGTAATTAATTGCAGTCCGATATGTTCCTAGCTGTGGGCAGTCGCAGTCGGCCTAGTACTGCCACAGGTGCCCATTGTGAGATGGACAGTTTTGCTGATATCAAGTTGGCTAAATGCAGATACAAGTACATGTTACACTGAAAACACTTAAAAACACTTAGGAAGTCTGGTTAGTGGGTCCAGCTCACAAAATGCCTTTAAGAGGCAAGGCTTGTAAATCAAAATTATGACTTGGGGATTGCAGTCATTTATTAATGTTTCGACACTACAAACCAGTTGATGGTGCTCACGTCATTAAGCTGATCCGACGCACTAAGCAAGTCGGGGGCTGACGTCGGAAAGATGAGTGTTTTTTGCTCTCCAGATTAGAAAGGTGAACTTACACTCCTGGGACTGTAGGTCTGCACGAGGTAAAGAAGTGCTCCTTCCGGGCGATGAAGACACGTTAAGTTATACTGTTCTGGTCGAAAAAGAAGTTAAAACTATAGTTCTTGGTGGAAGACAAAGAAGTTGATGAAGTACCCGGGAGATACGAACCGCACAGCCTGCTCCGTTGAATGCCCGCTTCAGACTAAATGTCTGCCTGCATTTTTCCAGCCACTTGCAGTAAAGACACAGGTAGTCGGGAACATGTGAGAGTAAAAGAAACGCAAAATATAGTTAGGCCTTTAATTATTTACAATGCATGGGTGGGTAAGCTCCCTTAACTAAATGTAGGCTGAACACTGTCCCTAGCCAAAATTTACATTTTTCTCTATACTAAACATGTTACTTAATATTCATGACAATGCACTTTCGTGCTGTTAGTTTTATGGGTACATAGAGCTGTAAACATGTCTATCCGAGTCTGTGAACATGTTGAATGCTGCAAAATAAACATGTACACTTTTACACTCGCTATTCCTACTAAAACATATGAACTGAGATGCCCCCAGTCAAGTGATGCCTGTGGGGACTAAATTTAGTTTGGCATGGGTGAAGCCCATGCTCCAAGTAGGAAGTCATTGACACTTCAATTTAACATAATTTGTAATTATGTTTAGTAGCACAGTTTACTTGCGGTTCGCATATTGAGTAAACTGGGAAGGATTTTGTTCTGCTTTTGGGGACTACTAACACTCCCAAACACTTAGCGTTGTACAATGGCGTCGGTTGTTCATCTACGTCCTGATCAGGGGTGCTACGAATCTTGGTATCGCCTTTACGCGTGCTACACCCTGACGTGGCAGTACTGAGTGTGAGCACACGTGCCATTCGTTTGGGATCCGAACCACGACACTGTCCTGGTGTCACCCACATGGTGGGATCAAAGTGGGGCCGTAAACTGACTCGCGCAGTGTTGGGTGAGGCCAAACACCATCGAGATACTGTAGCTGATGGCCACGCCCGATGTTCTTGTCGTCGGCATGGTGCTCGCCGTTGTTGTATTGTGGTGCAGCGAACTGTCGCGGAAACCAGTGAGTATTGGCTCATGTCAAAAATTTAAAACTAAATAAATTGTTACCTCCTTCTGTATGACTGAATTCCTCTCGTAAAGGGAAGTGCATGTGTGACTCGAATGGTCTGCCACCCTCGAGCCTATCGAGTCTCCTGCGGCTAGTGCTATGTACCATCCCTTCAACTAGGTGAGACCTGAACGGTGCTCGCGCCACCGGCCAACAACCTGGGCTGCTTTACAGATTCCCAAGATTTTAGTTGATCGCTAAACGTCGGTCGGGTCGGATGCGTTCTGCTGCTAGTGTTGGCTGTACTCTGAATTTGATGGTTTCGTTTTCAATCGGTTCGTACAATAGTTGTCTGCCATTCTTTTGTACTAACCTGGTCGGGTTGGTCTTGTCGAGCATTGTCTAATGCAGCGTATAGTACCGGATGTATGTGTAATATGCGATTTGGGTGATTGGTAACTGCGTATAATTATTTTCCTTTCCATTTTTTAAATATATGTGTGTACCCGTGTGTAGCAGTGTTGTCCTCTTTCGTTCCCGTACTTCACAATGGAATTTTTTTCGCCTAACCTAACGTACAGTGCTCGATGTTCGCGCAATATGCATAGCTTGGTAAATGGTTATAACTGATTGCTTTTATAATTATTTTCTTATGTCTGTTTGCCTCAGTGCATAGCAGTGTCGTCTCCTTTTTGCTACTTATGGTTTAAATGTACATTGTTCAATAGCAAGCAAAGTAACACAGTCTTTACAAGTCGCGTACTGTGTATCGCACTTGGTCCATTTAGATTTTTTATTTTTTTATTTGGTCCTTGTGCACATATGCTCTTTTCATGTCCTCGAGCATTCCAGCTTTTTTTTTAATCAAAGAAAAAGTTCTTCAGGAGTCAGTTCGGATTTTTGGACCTCAGCGTTGGGATTGCGATGTCATTTTATATATGTGCCGTTTTATTATCTGGCGAGTTATTTTCGAATTTTAGATATTTCGCATTATGAATATTATTGAGCTTTTGATATTTATTCAATTTTTGTGGTATTCACTGGCTGCACTGGCTATTTTCCTAAGGCTGGCGCTTTTGCGTCTCATTAAATGAAATGAAGAAGTTTTTTTTACCAAAGTTCTTGGTGCGCTGATAATGCTGATATCGCTATTACAGTCTGCAGAACCAAGAGGTATTTTTTTATAGTAACATGACCAATTTTTTTATGTACAGGATGGTTTCATATATTTTACATTCGTTTCCCGCGACCCTCCTGTTAGACCGACAGTATTTATTTGTATTAACACCTACATGCTTTATTGTAACCAGTGACTACATACACCTTGCTCTGGTGCAATTGTATACAGCCTTATTTGTTCCTGATGTATGGGTGGTTGTTGCAGCATGACGTGAACCGCACATCCATAAGCTCCTTGTGCCCAATCTGAACGCTGTAGTTACAACAACTACACCAGCAACACCGGGCCGCACCAACCACATCAGGCCAAGAGTGTATAGTGCAGATCGACAAGAACGGAACTTGCATCTTCTTGCTGATAAGGTTTGCGTAACTCAAGAGACCGCCCTACTCATTTATTACAAGTGATAACTCTTTTAATAAATAAGTAGGCGATCCGAAACGGTGTTTACCCCAAAGCCACAGCCATTGGGCACACAGGAAATTGGTCGTTAAGTCGTAGTGGCTCGCGCCGCGATATACGATGTGACGCATCACCGGGTGAAGTCAACTAGCCTGTAGGCTGAAGCTTAAGTGCTAAGCGCCCCAGAGTGCACAGCATTTTTGAAAACACATCAAGCAGCTTCATATAATTTCTCAGCTACAGTCAGAGGTGTGTTGTATTGTTTTAAGGACAATCGAGCATGGTAACCCACACCCCTTTGCCATGGGAAACTCGTCCATCCCTTCAGGAGACAGTCACCTGGACACACTGTTGGCAGTGAAATACAACACATCATAGGAAGTGAAATACAAACACTTTTTACAACAAACATAATAATGTATTTAATATTGAATTATAGTAGAGCAATTATATATTCAAAAAGAGGGATTGCCTATAAAGGCCTCCATTCTTGTAACATGTCATTTAGTGTGGTGACACTCCCCGTCAACTTCACAACATCAACGTTAACAATGTTAACAGACATTTTTTTATCAACGTGGGTGTCACCAATATGTTTCATTTAATTTATACTATTTTTCACCACTGCCATAATATTACATAGTGTTCATGTCAAGTTTTTTCCATTCGGCGTTTGACGTCAGTTCTCGTCACTAGTGATGGAAGCCAATGTCACTCTGCCAGTTCGTATCAGCACGCGAGCCACAATGGCGGCATTGGTCTCCCGTTCCATGAGCCTCTTCGGTACAATCATTTAGGCTGTTATCACTTCACTACAATATTAACTTAATTAACTGGAACATTTGTTTTCTCTCTCTACTGTACCGAGGGGAGAGCTAACCGCACTCTCACTGGAGAGCTCAATGTTACTGCACGTCCGCATAATACCACACTTATTTTCACACTATTGTCACCCACAGTCTGTAAGTGCTGGGTCCATTTTCTTTCACTGTTCACATGTGATCAAGCACAGCTTGATTACAGCTTTACCAAGCTTACAGCCTGATTACAGCTTACTAGCTTTACCAAGTTCAATGTGTGTTGATTCATTGTAGGTCACTACAGCATTTGTAGTACCTCCCGCAATTTTTATAGAAATTTTTCTAGGCTTACGAGACGGCCTACAGTCTCGTTATAATGTGTAAATAGTGTAACAGTAAGTGTGTGACAACATTATTTGCAAACTAACGGAGGCATCCAGGTCTCCCTGGGCCGTTGACCGAACTACCCACATCACTAACTCTCCACTTGGTTATGGCGCCGGGCATTTTAACACCTAACCATACCTGGGTAACCTCGATCACGTCACTGTGGACAATTTTTTTCTTTAATAAAAATATCATTGTCCAGGATAATAGTTCTTTTTACTGATAGTGAATGTGAACTATGGTGGTTTTATCGCAATCATCACTATAAGAATCACCATATGATTTATTTGAATGCCTCATGTTAGTTCAATATAAAGCCATCAGATGACTATCTATCTACCGGCTAAATAACTCAAATTGTCACTTTTGGACTATAACTCTTTATTCTCAATTGTTTTCGTTTTTGCTTTGTACTTATATGATTTTGATATTTTAAATGTTTGTGTATA